>VWZP01007285.1:503266-908878 GCA_013396995.1 Dicaeum eximium
TTTTTTTTTTTTTTTAATTAATGAAAAAAAGGTGAACATAAATGAATGTAATAACAACCTTTTGAAATATAGCGGGTAGGAAAAATAATGATCACGACATGGGTCAACTGAAAATAAAAACTGAGTTCTCAAACCTATATGGTAAGTTAATGGCAAAGCCTGTAATAGAACTGCCCTGCTTACTCTCCTACTTATGTAATTTCTTGAGGATATACTTGCATCTGTCAGGTAGAGGAAGCAAAAGCAGTCTCAGTCTCTGTCAGTGTTTTGGTTTAAGGCAAATATCCTTTTCCTTGTTATACTTTCTGCTAATGCATGAGAATTTGATTTGTCATGTACCTGATGAGTCTGGATTGTGAATGTGCACACACACAGTGCCTACTTTGGCATGTTTTCTTTCTTTTTTTCCTCAATTCTTTAAAAATATTTAGCTTTCTCTCTAAGGAAAAGTAAAATTTAATACAATGAAATTTGAAGAATAACTGTTCACATTATGGATTTTCATTTTTCACTACTGTTCCTTTATTTTAAAATCCTCTTTGTAAAGGTAGCTTGTAAGCACACCTACAGATTTCACATAGTTATTGCCACCTAGATTTTACTTTGGTAGGAGCAATGATGTCATTATGCTGTTGTGGTATCTTTAGAAATGAAAAGGAATGATTAACCAGGGAAGTGGATTTATTAGGACAGATGTGAATGTTTCCTTTTTTGCCAGACTATTTAGCCCGCAGACCAGGGCAGTGCATCAGCTGCAGGTGACCATGTGGTTCAGTTGATGTCACACTCTTCTACTGTGATTTTGGTCTTATCTGCACACAAAAATTTGCTTGTACTGATTTGTTTAGCATGGTAGTACTAGAAAATCAGGGAGAGATGCTCTAAAGACTGGGCAAAGATAAACATTTGAAGGGGAAAATGGCATCTCAGAATGCTGAAGAGTGGTTTAAATGCCAGACATGATCATATCTAAGTAAACCTGGTCTCCTTCAAAAGGTTTTACATTGAATGTGTTCTCTGGAGCCTGCTAGGAAATATAGTGTGTTTCTGTTATCTATAAAAGCTGTCTTAATTGTTTGGCATACATCAGACTGTCTGTTTTTGGTGATAGCTTGGTTGTGAATACACTCAAAAGAGGGGAAAAAAAGCTTTAGCTCACTGATGCTGTGGAGCTGCTTGTAGATAGCTGGAACATTATCAGCCACCTGATGGGAGAGCCATGGGCTGTTTGACTGAGGAAACTCCTACATGAAAAGTAGGAAAGGAAGCTGGGAATACTTGCTTTCCATCAAGGTGCTACTATTTGTCATTTATCTTAATTTTTGTGTCTGAGGCGACTACAACACAAAATAGATACTGGAATCCTCTGGCCTCACTGATGTGATATCCCTGAAAATATGTGCAGCTGGGATATCCCAGTGCTGTTTCCTGCTGGATGTGCATGGATTGCATTTACACTGATGACTGAACGAGTAGAAGTGGCTCTTCTTGATTCATATTTGCTTTGCTGTGTGTTTAGAGCTTTGTGTCTGCATTTGGAGACTTTTAATGGGCACTTGAACATGCCATTGCCGTGCCAGGAGTGGATTCCCCGTGATGAAGCAAGGCTGAGCTTGCACAGCAGCTGGAGCTCTCTGCAGTGTGGGCATGGAATGATCAGCTCTGGCCACGTGCTGTGCACACTGAGGACTGGCAGCTGGCAAGGATGCTGTGTGAATAAGCAGTTCTGGAGTCAACAGATTTCAGCAAATCAAACCCTGTTTTTCCTTGCTGTGCAGCAGTAATGGCCAGCAATTTCCTAATGGCCAGCAGTTTCCTCGTCAGTGGAAACTGTATAAAACTCTTTATGACAAGATTAACATAAATTTTAAGAATTTCACCTACTGCATTGGAAAGGGTGATGCAAATAAGGTGGCAAATTGAACAAAGCTCTAGCTGTGGCTAGAGGCATCTCTGATAATTGATATACCCTTTTAACTGTTAAACTTTCTTCAACTGCTTCAGCCACTTTCTTCAACTTAACAGCCAAGGTAAAAATAACACCTGGGGTACTTGGCAGAAGTAGGGGGATGAAGCCAATTCCGTAATCTATTTGGTGAATAAAATGCTGATGTAATAGCTGGAACATTGTTCTAAAGAGGTTTTATGGTTCTGTTGTTGTATTAATATCAAATTTTTGTCTTCCGAAAATTTAGTACTTTAATGGAATATATATGTCCAATCAAAACACCTTTAAATGGGTGCAAACCATGTAGGTATTTTAAAAGCAGATGATTGTTGAAGGTGAGATGGACTCAGAGTGGAAAAGTTCATGCAGGACTATATTCTGTGTGAGAGACCCCAGACTGGAGGAGACCCCCTTCCCTGTCTCCCTGTGCTGCTGGGGAGAGGAGACAGAGCTTGGGAAGAGAGAGGAGTAGGAGGAAGGTAGTTTTAAGATTTATTTTACTTTATCCTACTCTGATTTTGTAAGTAATAAATTCAGTTTATATCCCCAATTGGAGTCTGTTTTGCCTGTGGTAGTATTTGGTGAGTAATCTCTCTCCTGGACCTTAACCATGAACCTTTAATTATATTTTCTCTCCCCTGTCCAGTTGTGAAGGGGACTGATAAAGTGGCTTTGGTGGGTGCCTGGTGTCCAACCCACCACACAGTTAATTAAAGAAGTGTTATGTAATATCTGGTTGTGGAACACACACCTCCTCCCAGGTTTAGCTTTTGTGTGAAAATCACATTTGCTTCTGTCATTATCACATGACAGAGGACCCTAAACATTTTGATTCAAATATACAGATGACACTCTTTACTATCCTATTTACTGCATTTTCCATTTTTTTCTCATCTAATTCAATCCACTTCATTATACTCATAATCTAGAACATAACATACATGGGCTCTGTGCTATCAGAGGCAGAACTAGCCCCCAGTAAGAAATTGAATGTAAACTTGAATATTTTTGTTCATTTTCATCAGACTGGATGACAAAACCAGGGTTTCAGTTCTTTACAGTCATATTGTCATGACTTTAAATATTCTTCCTTTTATGCTTGGCCTAAATGGGTTTTAAATTCAGAAGGAACAAATTCAGAAGAATTTCCAGTAACTTCTTTAGATTGGAAATTAATTGCAATTGAATTCTCATGTGTTTTGTGCTTAAGGAAGCAGAAAAGTCTACCTGTAAAGAATTCTGAAGTGCTAATTTTATTCATCAATAACTATGGTAAAAATTAAAGTTATCCAGCAATGCAGTCAGCATGAAGCTGAGCTTCAGTGGTAGAGAAAAAGAATGTAAACCAGACTAAGTAATGACATGATAAAATTTCTTGTTGAGTTCTTCCATAAAGTAATATGTTGAATTCTAATTACTGCATCAAAAAGGAAAAAAAAAAAAGGACATTATAGAAATATTGAAGAAGATTGTAAAAGTTGATTTCTTTTAGAAACAAAGGCAGTAATAGATAGGTAGTGTCTGAAAAAATAAATAATGAGAGACTTGAAATATATAAACATGTAAATGGATTAAGCAGCAGAAAGTTTTTCATTTTCTTTGGTAACAGAAACATTTGATGGCAGTGAAAATTAGTGGGTGGTAACCGGCATCTTTATGGTCTCTTGACAGAAAAGCACTCCCATGTGGAAGGGAGTTGTTCTTCCCACAAAACCCCCCCAACAAAATCTGCACAGTCAGACTTTTTTTTCTTGAAAAAGACTATGGAATCAAGCACTGTAGATCTTATGCTTTCATAGTAGGATTCTCACATTCTAGGCTGCTGTCAAAACTAAATTTCTTTATGGAAGAAGTAGAGATGAGTTTAAGGGAAGACATTTTTTCCTTAGGCATTCAGTCTTCTTGCCCTTGGACAAAAAAAAAAAAATCTGTGACAATCAAAAGGAGTTGGACACTTTTGACTAAGAATAGTATTTAAATTTGTGCTTTAAAACCAGCCAGGTATATAAGCAGTCACCTCTGAGTCTCCAGGCAGTAGGAATTAAGCTGAGATGTTTGACTAAGTAGCTTATTCTCATCTTTATCTCAACTGGTATCTCTTGAGCTTTTCTTTGAAGTGTTTGACAGCAGGTACTGGAAAGAGTTACAGCAAAGCATTTGATGCCTGGAACTCCTTTCAGAGACTTTCCAGTCATCCTTGCTGCCTCCTGCTTGTCCTCCTGCGGTGGATCTGCAGCCTTTCTATGGGTATTTAAGCAGCCATTGGGCTGCAAGATTTGCTTCTCTCCCTCTGTTTGTGTTCCAGCTTCATGTCTCCCATCCTTAACAGAGGTTTTCACAGTCTGTCTTGGGGTGTTTGTCTAATTCATTTCTAAGGCAAGGTAACGCTGTTCTGCACTGTCCCACTGTGTGACACGGTCTTGCAGAGAACCAGTGAGCACCAGTTCGTTGTGAGGATGAAGTCAAGCACAGGCATGAAAACACAAGGATTTTAACAAGCAGCTCTCATGGCTGGTTTCCTTATGAAGGATATACCCCAATCCAACTTACTGCAGCCCGGTTGCTTTGGCAGCATTTACATCCGGGAGCTCTATAAGCGATGTTGGGTATCACCTGCGTGATGCTTCAGGTGGGTGTGACTCGTGGAGAAGGCGCTCCTGAGCATTTCCCACCTGCACCGTGTCCCTGCGGGGCGGGGCTGGGCTGGGCTGGCTGCTGACCCAGCACAGCACACGCGGTCCCCGACAGGGAGCTGGGCAGAGGGGCTCGGTGTCCCCCCTTCAGGTGGCTGCCAGAGGGAAGGACAAGAGTGCCTGGCTTGAGGCAACTGCTTTTGTTTGTCGTGCAGAAAATCTGCAGGTGTGTGGTAGCAAGGTAAGCAGGAGACAGTTGGTGATGAAGTTCTGTGTTTAATTGGCTATTTTCTTCTCTTGAAGACCCGTTTAAACCTTTAAACCTTTCAACCTTTCATAACTTTAAGTCATTAAGGAGAGAGAAAGGGTAAAGATTGTTTTTCTGGGCTCATACTTCCATGCTGTAACATAATCCTTTATGTTACAAGGCTTCCTTCCAGGCTGTTAGCCAGGTACACGAATCACTGTAGACTTAATCAAAGAAATGACAACTAAAATGGTGTGAGAGAAGCTTCCAAAAGATTGAACTCACAGTAGACTACAATGCTTTATTAGGCTAACAGACTTTAGAAAGTGCTTGTTTCCAGATTCCCCTCTTTAAACTTTTCAAAACATGCTCCCGAGAGCAAGGTGAAAAAAAAAAATATCAATAGAGAGCAGTTTTGGCTCTCTCTTACTTTTCTGCTGCAATGTGACTGATCCCATCAGAGTTCACTTGTTTAATGCTGAGAGGCAGAATGCAGGTTGTGGAACCATGAGCTGTATTTTGTCAGGTTGCTTTCTTTTGTCAATTACAGCTGTTTTGAAGACACAGAAACTTCACTAATAGCCTAAAGTTCCTTCTGTTACTTTGGGTTAGTAGCTTTCCATGCATGGAAAACTGACACTGTTGTCTTCAAATTTAAGCTGTGTTTCATTGCTTGACAGCATCATGTATTGATTCTGAGATTTTTTTTTTCCTCTCAAGGCTTATTTTCTAAATCTCTTTTTCAGATGACATCTGACTACATTATTAATTTTTTAAAAATAAAAATTTAATAGTAGCTTATGCAGTCTATGCTTTTGCATGGAAATAGCATAAGCAGACAGTAAATTACCTAATTTGCATAGAAGTCACAGATTCTTGATAACTACTGAAAGCATGTGTCCTTTGGAAACACAAATATACAGGTTGCTTCTGAGTGGTTTCTTACCAACAATACAAAATGTGGGGTCTCTCCCAATAGGTAAATTGCTTATACGGTTCTGTATCTTCCTTGAACCTTTCCTTCAGCAGTTTCTGGTCCATGTACAAATGCTGCAGTGATAACATATCCAGGGGGTGAATACATCCAGCATTTGGGTACCCAGAAAGTGATGTGTCTGCAAAGTGATTAAGCATGGAGGAGTAATTCATTATTAAACTTATATAAAAGAAAAACTGGAGGACAACGTCTTCCTTTTAGTCTCTGGAGTCATTATTTGAATCTCTTAATGTCAATATCTCAGTCTTTTTCTAGTCATTCTTTCTTTTTGATGGACTTGGGCAATTCTTAACATTTTTACAGACAGAAGCAGAGACAGTGTACAGACTTGAAGATGTGAGTGCATTTCAAGTTCTGAGTTTTTGATCACAGCATTCTTCACTCCCTTTCCATTAACTTTCTGATTAGGTTTACATTACAATTTTCATTGTTGCTATCATTGAAATACCTATAGTCAGCTGAAGCTATATATAAAATAAAGACAGAATATTTAACTACACTGCATATTTCATTTTAAGCATGAAACTGAATAAACTTGATACTTCTGGAAAAATCAGTTCCCTTAATAAGAATAATCAATTACATTTTCCTTTCTGCCACATGGTTAGACATGCAGAGCGATTCTTTCCACCTGGGTTCCTCATGTCATTTGAAAAGCGAGAATTAAAAGGGACAGGACAGGGATTGCAGCCCTCTCCATGTCATTACATAAACTTTCCCTCTCTGCAGCTGTACACCGAAAACAAAACTGCTTCAGAACAGTCTCAATGGATCTTAACTGTGAGAACAAAAGAACTTTAATTGTATATTGTGATTTTTCCTAGAGAATTAGTATTAATGTTATGTAGGGATCCATATTCACCTCAGTACATCAATGTAAAATGCACCTATGTCTTTCTGTAGTTTTTTAGTTTTTTTTCCCTTCCCTCTTGCTGCCCTCCCTGAACCTGCCATCCCCTGGCTGTGAACTGTAAATCTCCTTTTTGCAGTATGTGACCTGCAGTAAGAAAAACCCTGAAAATTATGCACTTATCTCAGCAATTAATTCCTTCAGTATTTTATGGTATCTATAAAGCCACTGATAAGTTCAAAACAGTTGGGATAAGCAGAAATTAGAGGAAGTATATAAATAAACAATTAAATATAGAAACAAGGGAGAAAAGTGTTTTCTCTGCAAGTGGGTTTTTATGTATGAGCTGCAGCTACTTGTCTCCTTGCTGAGGAAACTCAGGTCATCTTCAGAGGTCTGAAGACCCTCCCTTGGAAGGAAATGTCTTTGTGGCTCTTTCTGTAACGCTGTTGTGGTTTCTACAGCTAAAACAAGGCAGAAGTGTCTCTGGGCTCAAGAGGTTACTGCATGTGTTGTAGACAAAGTTTTCACAGCCTGCGTTCTGAAGCCAGTTTAATTTTACTGATTCATAAATCTTCATGCATAGTCTTTACAGGGCCTCTTAAGCTTGGTCAGTCCTTTATCAGAATTTATTGTATTTGAAATCATCAGGGTCTTTGAGGTCCTAGGCCTGCTGTGACTCTGCAAAATTCCTACAGATTGCTGCTAATTTTGTTTTGAAGCTTTTCTATTCTTTGCATATTGATACACTGTGCTTATCTCTCATGTAACTAGTGCAGCATTTTGTTGTAAAATGTTGTAAATCAGTTTTATGTTTTAAAATGTCTTTACAAGGTGGTGGAATGACTTAGCAGAAAATGTTGCAATTGCTGACAGCAGATTCTTTCCCTTAAGAGATAATGCTTGCAAAAAAAAACCAAAAAAGATAGTGTAAGCAGAAAAAATTCTGGAAGACTCATTGTCCACTTTGGTTCCATGACCTTGGATGTAATTAGAAAACTTCATAGCTTTGTTGCTCAAGCAATGTGTAAATAGTCCTATACACAAACTTTTTTATAAAAACTATTTTATGAAAGAGGAAAAATTATCTAATCTAGGAGCTTGAAATGAAAGGTAACTAAATTGATTTTCTTTTCCTAAGAAATTTTTATTAAAAATTTACCTCTCTGAGATCTGAACAAATTATAGACTCCTAATTTTTTTGTTCCATCTACTAAGGAAAAAAGAAAATCAGGGTTTTGGGGGTTTTTCCCCCCTGAAAACCTTTATCTAATTAAAAAGGTATGAGTATTGCCTTTATCCTACAATTAATCCTATTTGATTAATTATGTTATCTATTTCACTAGTGAGTATAGTCCTTAGACATTTTTGAATGAAAATAAGACTTTTTAATCTGACTGTGTTCTTTGTATCATGGAAAATCCTATTCCAGTTATTTCTCTTTCTCTTTTGTTGATGATCCTATTTTAAATCTGATGTCTTTGATAGATGTTATGTGAATTCTGGTTTTTGTAACACACATCCTGTTTTACATATCTTTATGTTATTATTGTTGACCAATCAGACTGATGATGTGTTTTGTAGCATCCTGCCTTAGTGCATGTCTTTCTTGCCATGTTTTTTGGGGGTTTTTTTTTTTTTTTTTTTCCAGTCTACTCATTTGTTGTTTCTGTGCCTCTGGAGGAATGATGGGAACTCTTGTGCATTGCTAGCCAGTTGTGAAGGAGGAATGTCTGAGGGTCAATGAATTAATTGATGTACCTAGACTGTGAGACTGTAGGAAAAAGAGCCCCCCAGCCCAGCACAGACTGTTCAGGCGGCTGTGGGCAGCATGAGACTGCAGTGGCATTTGGACTGCTCCAGGAGCACAGCACAGCTACTCTTCATCACCTTGAAACTTCACATAAAAAAAAGGCTCTGTCAACTTCCCAGACTCCTGACCATGGCAGAGCGGAGGTTACTTTTGGAGGAATGGCTGTTGGTGCTTTCTGGCAAATTCAGTTCCTTCCTGGTGAGTTTTTTTAGGAAAGGGAAGAGTACACATACTTAAAGCTGAGTGCCAATCATCTGAGGGCAGTAGCACCAGATGACATTCTCTCTCCTCTTCTCACCATTTTATCCTCAAACCGGTAATAGTCTTTGACAAGCATCGCTGTGATTAAGTAAAGAGACAGATTGCCTTGTTAAAGGTTCTTTACAGAGTAGGAAAAAATACTTTGAAGACTGCTTAGATTAATAATTCATAGTTAGCTGATGTAGCAGGACAAACAAAGTACACTCAAAGTTCCAGTTACCTGGAGATCATGAATGTCACTGCATCCTTAACTTAATGGGCAAGATGCTGCTTCAGGACTTCCAGGGACAATGCATTCATTGTTCTCCACTTTGTCCAATGTGGCAATTAATGTGATTAAGCTAGCGCCAAATCTGTTTTAAATACTATTGCACTGGGTCGTTAACTTTAACACTGTCATCCTGTTCCCTCTAGTGCATTTGCCTTATTTAAGGGAGGTGCTAATGCTTAGCATTCACTTGAATCAAGAATATATTAATGCTTCTCCAGTTCTCAAGATATTACTCAGTGTTTGTGTATTAAGAATTGAACTAATAGGTGAAAAAATTTCAGCCCTATTCAGCCTGAGCCACTTGAAACTCCCACTGCTATAGTAGCAAGTGTTTTCATACTCATAGTTTGCAAACCTATTGGTGTTTAGCCGGTTGTATGTGGTTTTAAAATATTTTTATCTTTAATCTTCAAGGCTTCCTGGAATAAAAGAGACCTGGAGCTGTTCATAGGTCCTATAAAGGACGTGAAGGGAGCAGGTAATTCTCAAGTAGTTCCTTTTATTCAAAAGATCCATCAAGCCATGCTGGATTTTCTAGGGAGCGCTGCTGGGATTGGCTGGACATTGCTACAAGGGCTGCCTGAAGATGTGGACAGTAGGTCTAGACACCAATGATGTGGCTTTTAAAAATAACTTAAATAGAGGTACAAATTGAATATTAAACTGGTAACTTTACTGAATAAAATTAAGACCTTCATAAGTGAGATTTGTACCACATTAAATGCAAGAGGGGCTCTCATCAAAGTGTAAATGTGGAAACACTTATTTTTACTTTTGTGACTACTTTTTAAAGATGTGTAACCTTCTCTGAAGTGCATAAAGCACTCAGATCTGTTTCTGGAACAGGCAATGCTGCATTTGTATGAACCAATCTATATGAACAGTTACATGTCCATAATTATGCTTGCTTTTAACCTCTTCCTTGATTATTTTTTTCTTCAGAGTTCTTGTAGCTTTCAAAACAACTCTCTATGTTTTGCAGTTTGACCTGAAAGGTTAGAATTAAATGTATAGAAACCTGCTTCTGTAGAGCTGGTGAAGAAGGTAGTGGATTCCATCTCCCTTGTGTACAGCAGGAGTTGTGTTGTGTTAATTAACTCTTTTCATAACTGCATAATTAAAAAAAAATCTGAAGAACTGGTTGTGCCTGTGGATAGAAGTTAACTTCTTCACTTTCAGCCATAGTACATACCATAAAATGAATTATCTCTAATAGCCCTTCTGTTCCAATTTTTTTTTTTTTTTGTCTCAGCAGCCTTTGAAAGCATATGTCTGCAGCACTTTGTATCTTGAAATAAACTGAGGGAACTTTCACACCACTGTAGAATCATCTGACTTGGTAAGTATCACGGAAGATGGAGTTTTTCTTGTGCACTAGCCAGATGGAGCCCAGAGATTCTATACTGCACAGTCCGGTCCATAGCTTGGCAGTAGCTTCTAATGTACAATTGAGCTTCATTGTTTAATTTGTGATGACCTTCACTTCACTAGTTTATGATTTTAAAGTGTGTAGTCCACTACCTGTTTTTCTTTTTTTTTTTTTTTTTTTTTATTTAATAGCCATGTGCTTCTAGAAATTGGTTCCAGATAGATTCTCTTATGTTTTATGTTTTTTAGAGGGAGGGTGGTTGGGAGAACAACTTCTTACTACTTTTTCAAACTTTTTTTACAAAATTGGGATTGAGAAATGTATGTATATACAAATGTATAATGCTTAAGAAAATTTCCCTATAATGACCTAGACCACTTCCTTGTGAGAAAATTTGGCCTCCTCTGTGCAAAATCCTACACAAAATATATTTTTGGGCAGAGTAGGTATATCTGCACTTCCATCCTTTGCATCTTCCTCAAACACTGATTATTTTTCCTATTTTTAAAATGATAAAACCCAGTGAATGTTCTTTGGACATTCCTTTTTCCAGGTACTTGGGAAGATATGTTGGCTTGTTTATCAGATGTTTTGTGTGTGTATTGCTCCTGCCCAGTTGCCCAGAGGATTTGTTAATTCAACCTCACACTCTTGTTATGGCATGTGCCTGTCAGGAGTAACTCAGGGGACAGGTGGGAAGTGAGAAGGTACTTCTCCAAATAAGGGATCCTGTGAAATCCTTATCTGAGACAAAAGAAAGACAGACTTGGGTGAAGGTATCATGGGATTTGTTTATGGATGAAAAGAGAGGAATGGTTTCATAATGTGTCCCTCCAAGATAAAAAGGTAGCAGCCTGTTTTGCCTGCACTCCAAAGGACTTATGGCACATTAAATCAATTCAGGGAAGTAAGAGGGAACCCAAGAGCCTTAGCTGTTATTTCATGTAGGGTCATGTAAAAAAATTCCAAATTTTGGGTAAGTATTTTTTTCCATATATGATGAGCTCATTGGTTCCTCAGAGAGCATAGAGCTATCTGAGGATAATAAATGTTAGGTCCCAGACTAGTGTAAAAATAATTCCCAGGATGAATTTTTTAATCCTTTTAGATGAAAATCATACAAAATTAAAACCAAAAGAGTGTTTTTCAAGGTTAAGAGATTATTGCAATGAGATGAGTATACAAAAACATGCATAAATTATGCCTACTAGATGAAGCCTTTTAAGCTATTATTCTTACTAGTGTTGCATTCAGTACTTGTAATGTAGAATCTAAGCAATTTGCCTGCTGCCTGTATTTAAATTAAGGTGGAGTAGCTTATAAGCAGAATAAAATTCTCAGTGTTTCATATTAACAACAAGTAAAATAAAATATCTGCCATAAAAAGGGATGAAGGAGATATAAAGCCTAAATTGTGTACATTGGCCCTTCATTGGGAAGATGATCTCTCCTTTGGGGGTTTGCTTAGTTCACAGCAATTGCTAGCACTTTGAACTGCATTTTGACTTTGGTACAAAATATATTGGACTATCTGGGGCTTAGTGACCATGTCATGTAAAACCTGCACTCTGTAAGTGGCATGCAAGGACAGTATAAATATCAGTGTGTATGTATAGATAGCTAACACATAATTATCAGTAAGCTGTCATCATGAATACAAAATTATGGTGATTATGAGAACAGAAAATAACTACCTTTCTGCCTCTCTTTTTAATACTAGTACATATTCTCATGTCAAAACTACAAGTTCTTTTCCAGGTCACTTTCATGTGTGCTGTGAAAATCTTGAGAAAAAGAATTCTGAAAAATGGAGGTTTTTCAAGCCCTCATGGACTATACACAATCTGACGTTTTCCAGCAAGTTAATCTCCTTTGCAAAGGAAATTCATTATTGATCAGATAGTTTTAGGCATAAACCACAGTCAAGCCAGTACAGAATCTACAATAGACTTCCAGCAAATTAGCAAGAGTGGGGTAGCGTGAAACAAATCAAGTACACCTTGTGATATTTTGTTGCTTTTCCAAAGAAGAAATAGATTTTTTCATGCAGTAATGGAAAATTCTCCCATAGCATGGCTTGTCTAGCATGTGTTTCCAGAGGGTATCATTACAGAGAATGCACTTTGGTTTGCACCTCCTTGGGATGCCAGAATTTTGCAGAGCTTCAGATTTGATTGCCATGTTCTCAGTACATCCTTGAAAATCCATGATAGAAGCAATATCGAAACTGACAAAAGACCCAAGCAAACAAAACCCACAAGTGCTAAAAGGCAATGCATGTGTTTGTGTAAGTGCTACTGAACTTCAGGATTACATCTGCAAAAGACGCTGCTGCCTGTGGGCTATAATGCAGAATAACAGTTACAGAAAAAATGCAGAATGGTCAGTAAGGCAAAATCATCAGCCCCTGGTGTTATTTGAACAGGCCTGTTGTAATGATGCTCTGTCATGGGAACATTTAGATGAAATGTGAGGCACTTGTGGATGTTGGGTATACATTACAAACATAAATATCCTCTTTCTTATCTACTCTGAAATTACCTTTCTCACTATCCTTCTCTCATCAGTCCTTTTGCTAAAAGCATTTGTAACTTGCACATCTCTGTGTTTCAGACTGTGGTTAATACATTCCCTGCTTTGGCAGGTGCAGGTGCAGTTCCCGGTCTCAAGGACAGTGATCCAGTTATGAGCTAAATGTGCAGGTCGGCTGTGGCATTGCTTTCCCAACTGAGTCCTGGCAGATTCTGTACAACTGGTTTTCATTGCAGGGATCAGCTCCAAATTACTGATCAAAAATTTGTGTATTGTACATGCTGTAGTAGTTCCATTATAACATATACTGCAGAAGGAGCTCCAGCTAGTTTCAGGTTTTTGGCACAGAAGAGCTGCAAAGCTGTATGTGTTCTCACCATGGAATTAAGCTGTAGAACCCTTCTACCATGTTGTAGGTTCTATGTGAATTCAAAAAGTGGCTATGCAAATTTGTGAAAAATTCTTCAAGGATGTGGAAGTACAAATATATCAACTCTGGGTCAAGATGTTTAAGGTGCAAGCTGGTGGAAGTTGTGGGAATATACTTTAGTGTTATCATTCCAAGATATTTTCTTTTTTTTTTCTTTACGTTCACTCTTGGTATCTGTTGGAGCTGGAGCACTGAATTGGCTGGCTGGCTTTATGCAGAGATACTTATAAGTTCTTAAAATCTTTAAGGATTTTTTCACTAGAAAATATTATTTAGCAACAAAGTCTTTTGAAGAAGTCTTAAGGGTGCCTCAGCCCTTGTCAGATAGGGGAGAGTTGGTGATCGCCTCCAAACTGAGGTTAAATATGTTTGTATCTTCTTGAACCTAAATCTCTTTGTTGATGTCTCCTTGATGGCTGTGCCTTCTAGGGTTCCAGCAGCAGGCTTAGGCTACCTGATTAAAATTGATGTTTCCCTGATCAGTGGTGGCTGAGTTACTGTCCTGGTGTGAATGGGAAGTAATGTGACTAATTCACTGTACCATGTAGAAAAACCAAGTGATTGTAACACAGATGGAATTCAACTGTATCATTCCATCTCCTTCCCTATAGGTGCTTGGACTTGTCTCAGCATATTGCCTGGTTTCATCAGAGTAACAAATCCAAAAAACTGTCAGGTTTCCATTATCACCATGTCTTTGGCACATGAGGTAGATTTTAAGTAGATGATTCATGAGAATACGTTGTTGGAAAGAGCTGTGCTGAAATGTGTGTGACAGATGTCAAAGAAATATTGCTGGTGTATTTTAAGTGCTGCTCCCAATTGAGGCATTCCTGAACGTGTAAATATCCTATAGCAACAAGGAAAAAATCCTTCTGTACTCATCAGGAAGTGCTTTGTATATGGTTTTCTGGAGCCAGGCTGAACATTTGTGACGTTGACAATAGACAGATATACACCAATGTTAAAGTGATCCTTCGGGATAGTGTTCTGGGACACATGGCTGTGCTCCCATGCTACTTTCCAGCTTTTGTGTAAGGGTGATTCCCTCTTCACTGCCTTTTGTCATTTCTTAGTGCTGTAAACAGCACATATTTTTCAGCTTGCAAAGAAGTTTGTGTAAAATGCACAAAAATTCATGAGTGCCTTGTAAATGCCATTTACAATAGCAGATATGCCAGCATGTCAACTGAATTTCCTTGTATGTATGTGTGTGAGTAGGACCAGCTTGGGAGAGTTATTCAGGGGGAAAACTTGCCACAGATGCAAGACTGTTTAAACCATATAAATAGTTACATGTCTTGTGCATTAAAGTATCACTATGATGGAGGTTCTTAAAAATTAAGACAAAATTAAAAATAAAGCCCAAACTCCCCAAATAGTTTAGGAATTCCAGACAGGATAGGAGGATAACTCAGGGTAACCAGTCCAGCTAGATGAGAGTGAAGGGGAGGGCATGTCAAGCTTAGGACAAAGACCCTCTTGCTCTTGTGGCTGCTCTCTAACAACCATGAGAGGAAAAAGCTGAAATTAATAATTTTGACCAGAAAGCTCTGAATGGATGTGAGACCACAGCTATTGGCAAGGATGTTCCCAGGCAATCTAACAGCACCTAAGGAAAGTGGCAATAAAAGGGAAAGAGCCACCAAAACTCTGCCAGGACTTTGTGACTTCATGACCTGAGTGTGTTCAGTTTCTGTTTTTATTGGAAGTCATCCTTGCGAGTTAACAGATCTGAAATTTCCTTATACTTAACAATATTTACTAATCATTATGGCTGTAAATGACACTGAAATTAAACTTTTCTTTTGTTTTGTTTTCTGAGCCCAATAAGGTTGCTGGGAATTGTTTTTGTACTGCAAAGTATCAAGGGTCTGTAGTGGACTGAAATACAAAACAGTACTTTCAACTGCAGTGATACCAAGGGGCAAATATTAATAAAGATGTATTAAAGTGAAAATAAACATAATAACCAGATACTAAAAAAAAAAACTACTAAATATACAGTTAAATCAGAATTTAAATTTAAAAAAGTATTTTTCCTTATCATAATTTATGTTGACAACTTGATATCTTTATTCTGTGCTACAGAATCAGATTTGTTTCAGGACAACAAGTAAATGAAAAATCTCTGTAGATAAGGTATGTTAGTCCCCTTCCTAAGGCACAAGGAAATCAGAAAGGTGGCTTTGTTGTTTGAAATTTTCCTCTTCTGCACAAAAATTTAAATGATATAAAGAAATATATGCCTTAAGCACAAGGAACTTAAGCATATACTAACATCAGAATCAATGATTTCTGCCTAGAGAGGTGACCTTTTCTACAGCAGCCGGTGTTCTGTATTATAAATATTTGATGAAACGCTTTAGATTGGGCTTGTTGTTAACAGAGGAGATAAGTGGGGGTAAGTGTGCTGTGCTCGCCCTGGGCTTGCTGGCAGTGCTGTCCTTACCAGCTGCTGGACCTTCTAAGAGGCCGTTTGAGGCTGTGAATTTGGCTTACACACCTCGCTGTAGCAGTAAAACAACAAGTGAAATATATACGTGTGCATATGTGTGTGTCTGTTCCTGTTCACAAGACTTAATTCTGGCTTTGTCTGGTTCTGTAATGATGGAGTTAAAAATCCATTTCTGTGTTTGCATCCAGCGGGGGCCATGCTCCAAGCCACGGCCACAGAATTTGTCTTTCCTCTTGGTTTCTGTCTGTGAGTTCAAATGAATTCCATGATGTGATACTGTCAGCTAGTTTGTGCTTTCATGTATTTGCTCAAAAAGAAGCACACTTTTGATGTTGTTCTACTTATGTCTCATCAAAGGTTTCGTAGCAGCTGCATTTCATGGTTCTGTGCAAAACCACCTGGAAAACATCCATCGTCTGAAAGTGATATTCTTAAGAGCGCCTTGCAGACTCAGATTTGCAGGTTGCTGAATGCTGTTAAATCAAAAACGACCCTATTTGAAAGGAAATGGATGCCGTCAATCCTTTAAGAATATCAAAAGCTACAGTACAAACAGCTCACAAAATGTAATGGGTGTCTAGAGATCGAGCTGTAAAGCTGCAGTGTAGTGCAATCTGTTGAATTTTAGTCATATGGAGTGAGATTTTGCATATCTCTCCTAAAATGATTTTATAGTGAATGGCTATTTTAAACATTTACTGAATATGTGATTACCTGTGCTTATTGAAAGAGACAAGACCTGTATTTAAAGGAATTGTAGTTAAATTCTCTTGTTACCTTCATGTCTTCCCCTATCAAGTTGTCAAAGAGCAAGGCTTGTGCTTTATGCCTACTTGTCCAAAAGTACATGCCTTAAAGATCATTGAAAAGGGATCATTGCCACAGTTCTGAAATGGTCAGAAAAGTACTTGAAATACTATTTTTAAAAGACAGATAAGAAATAAATTATGCATGTTCATGATGAAGTTACTCACAAAGTCCTCAAGGAACTGTTTGTGTACTTGTGCTGGTTTATATATTCTATATATACATAAATTATTAATAAAAATGCTAAATAGTACTATTAGCAAAAAATTTTGTTTCATCAATGATCTTAAGCAGTGAAAACTTAATTGGACTGCAGAGAGTTTAAAAAGAATCTTTTAGAATTGTATGATGCAGTAATATGATGATGATTTTTTAAAAAATGCCAGGTAGTAGGCAGAGGAAGTGCTAGTATAATTCTACAGTGATATCTAGATTGGCTATTGTTATTCAGAGGAAAAAAAAATCTCAGAGATATTCTTGATGGTTCTCTAAGAATGTCAGCTGAAAGTTTACACTGGATTATTCCAAGTGGCTTTAGAGAATACTCATTTTGATGAAAATTATATGCTCTTTTTAGCAAATCCATATTGAAAAAAAAAACTTTGTTAAAAGTGTTCTTGTGTCCACCTTGTTCCTTTAAAGTAGATCAGTCAGATGAAATTAAGATCCTTAAAGATCCAAAATTAACAGAAAATACTAAGTAAAAGGAGAAGCTCTGTTGTCCCTTTTTGTTTGTTTTATTCAACAGCAATCTGCTATCCCTTTCCATCAATCACTTGTAGTGGCACTTAATGCTGTGATTCATGCCATTAATTTATTCCAAGAATTACAGAGATAGTGTGTAATAATTAACTACGACATGCTGTAGGATGGGTTTCGCTGACTGCTACATGAAAGGACAGATATCTCCATACTGATCTGAGATTTTTTGCTGTTCAGGTGATACAAAGGAGCCAGATGCTGGCTGTAATTAATCAGCCGAGAATTGTTCTGTTGATGGAAAGCTCTCAGCTAGAATAAAGCACACAGAGCTGGCTTCTGCACCAAACACTTCTGCCTCTCTGACATCGGAAGAGGGACCACATTTTGATCCATTAATCCATCTGATATGTAATGTTTTATGAAAAACATGTGTTTCTAGAACATTAGGTTAGCGTGGGTTTGCCCACAGAATCATGGAGCTGTAATTATTTCCTTGTTTTTCATCTGCTGCACTGCTCAGATGAAAAATTTCAGGAGATAGCATAATGAAAGAAGAATTTGGACTCTGCCATTTTTTTGAGTAATGGTTATCCTCTTAAAAATAATTCCAAAAAGTGTTAGAATGATGTGAAACTAAGTCCTCTAAACTATTTCCCCTGCTACATTGACAAAGATTTGTGAGGATCTCATTAGTCACAAGGAGTACAATAAAGGGGTACTCACTCTAAGAAAAATGTTTCTTTAAAAAAGGAAATTTATTGTTTTGGATTTACACAAGCAGCAGACAGTAAGGTGCCCTTCTTGCAGGGTCGCCCAAGTAAGTAGCATGCATGTTTTCTGTTGAACTGCTTCCCCTGTTTCTGCACTTACAGTACATTTTAAGGAAAAAAAGATAAATTCGTACCACGAAATAGAATACAAAACGAAATCTTTATTCAAAGTATAAAACCAAAATATTTTGTGGAGATTTTTTCATGATTGCTAAAAAAGAAAATTATGGGTTTTAACTCTTTCATAGTTTTATATAATCTCCTATTCCTTCCAAATCACAACAAAAAAGAAATCTCAAAGAAGAACTCTCTATGGGGAAGATTAAAGTGGGTCGTTTACGGCGGGTTTTGGGTGTGAAGACGCGTTTTTCTCTCAGGAGGGAAGGCTGCAGTCGGACCCGCAGCTCGCGGGGAGCCCGGAGCGCCCGCCTGCGCTGCGCCATCACCGCCACCGGGGGGCGCCGCAGTCCGCGGGAAGCGCCGGGAGTGCGGAATGCGGGAATGCGGTTCGAATGCGGTTCTACGGCACACCGTGAATGGGGCGCCTCTAAACCAGCCCTCCCTCTAGAGCTGAAGCTCTGAGTGGCAGTGACCTTTCTGCTGCTCACCCGAGAGTTTCGGTATGCGTGGCGATAATTATTCTTTCTGTGCTGATCTAGCACTGGGGAGTTCCTGTCCCAGTGGAGTATCAAAGTGGATAGGAGTGGTGGAAAGAGAAATTCCCAAATACTGCTCTCTTCCCCCTTCTCCCTCCCCTCCCCCCTCTTTTCCTTCCCACCTCCCTTTTCAAAAATTTATTTATTTATTTATTTTAATTTTAATCCTCTGTACAGTAGTTACAGAATTCTAGTCTAGACCCTTCATTTGAATTTGCTTGTGCTTTCTGAACTTGTTTCACCTTTGGGTATAGACAGTCATTCCCACTTCACAGTGCAATGACAATGACTGATAGCTTTGAAATGAAGTAACCACTGGAAGCCATTTCTCCCAGGTGTGGGTGCTGACCACATTTAACTGCAGTCCTCATGCCCATACCAGCATTGCTCTTTAATGTTCTCTAGAGATTCATGGCAGAGAGACTGCTGCTTTTTTCTCTTGCCATCAACACCATGAGGACTCACAACATCCTTATGCTGGCTACAGGGAGGTGCCAAACACCTACCAGGTTATTCATCCACTTCAGTTTTTTGCTTGGGATCACAAGCAGTTGGCATTGCCACTTTAGGATGTGGTGAAACCAAAGTGCATGGGTGTGGTAGACAGGATGCTGTTGTAGTACAGTTTCTCTTTGGGGTAATTGGTAATTCTGACTATTAGGAGAGGTGTCATTTCATCACAGCTGCCAAACACAGTGGAATTGTTACAGACCTTCCATGTGGGTTTGACCCTGGCATCAGCTGGGTTACTGTTGTTACAATGCATTTCACAGTCAGTGAAACACTTTGCACCTGGGAGTCCCTCCAGCCCTGTGGCGAAAGAGAACAGCTGTGTCCTGGAAGGCCTCTTAAGGCAGTGATAATGCTCCGTGCTCCTTCCTGGGCAAAAGAGCCCACTTAAAACACCAGTGTCTGAGGAAAGTAGATATTTCCCCGTCTCAGTGTATTCATGTGAGTACTGGATGCTTTTTAAAAAATGTTTTAATTTTTTTCTTAGCTATAATTAGAGCTCATTAAAGAGCTAAGTGGATCAAAACCTATGGGCTGTGATACAGTTATAGACCATGTGTGTGGTAGTCTAAGAATCTATATTCAGTTCTTGACAACACAGACTCGACAGTTTCTGTGCTTTCACTCCCACTTGCTATAAATATACAATGGAAAAATCCAAGTGTTAAAAATTTTAAAGTGTTTCCCAGGCTGTTCCTGCAAAGAAATGAATGTGCCAAAGTGGGTCATAGGTGAGAGTGGAGAATGGGATGTGCTGGTCCATAATCTTATTGCCTTGTAGTAATGTTAAAGTGCTGTGACAGTGATACTGTACATCCTGACAGGTCAAACAAGTGAGAGCAGTGCAAAGAAAACCACAACTCATTTAATCATTGAGGTTTAAAAAAAAAGTATTAAAGCTAGGATTTTATTTCTTAAGGTGAAAGAGTTTTGAACTGCCTTTGCAGTTATTTCCATTTTGTTTTATACATTTACCTACCTGCCAAGCAGCTCACAGATGTAGGGGCACAGCTGGGCAGCACTTCTGGTTTTGCTTCTGAGAAAAGTCTGTCTTAGAGCTGGCAAAGCAGTGAACCCTTGAGTGGCTATTTAACATTTGAACTTTTAATACTGAGCAAAGGAATCTTTATGCTCTGCAGGACTTCATTCATAGTTTTTGCATGGAATTTCATGTTTTAAAAAAATCTACCACAAGAAAAATGTTATTTCTAAATTCTAACATGAATCCCCATAAGAACACAAGATTTCTGATGGAGATGTTTTCCTCATTCCTTGTTGACCAGTTTCCATCAGTCTTTCCTCCAACAGAAAGACAATTTGCTGTGTATTAACTTCCTTTCAGGGTCTGCCATCTTTTTCCCTCCCTAATGCACGTACAAATCTCATGTGTAGACGTGTTCCTGCAGTCCAATGGAAGTTGAAACAGAGTTTCACAACAGGTGTCACAAAATGTTCAATCCTCTCTTACAGGTGTGCATCACGTGTTTCTCATTATATATTTTTGCAAGGATGGTAAAATACAGCTTAAAAATTACTCACTCAGCACAAAATCACTTCCCTATTGATTTGGTTACCTTCTTGCTGCTTTTGCCATGCAGGCCAGCAAGCAGTTTTGTTTCCTTTGGTGAACTTAATCAATGAGGGGAGAGAGAGAGAGAACACAGAAGTAAATTTGCTTGTTCATATCAAAGAACTTACCATGCATTTCTGGATGTTTATACCAAAACAATTATTCTTATTTTTCATTAATATTCCTGTAAGAAAAGAACAATTTTCATCTAAGCATGGTTATTAGTTTTCCTCATGAAAGCTTGGAATACCTTTATTAGGAATATTCAGAGAGATAAGCAACTGGTGGTAGTGTTGTGTACCATTGGGAAGCCTTTAATAATTGGCTCCTGAGCCCTCCTTTCCTCCCTGTGCTGTGAACTGGTGTGAATAATGAACTGGAGAATAATTACTGCTTTCAGTGCAGGGTGTGCCAGTGCCCTTTTGAGCAGAGTGAGCAGAGGGCTCCGGCTGCAGTGTGTAATTGCTGGATAGATGGATTTATAGTGAGTTGTGGTCTGCACACCATCCCTGCTTCTGCACAGCTCTGCAGCTGCATGCTGCCAAGTTGGTTTTTACAGATGACAGATGCTGTCATTCCTGCCCACTGAATGAATCAAAAAGGAAAAAATCTTGCCTTTAGTCCCATCACATGCTTATAAATTCTCTTCTCTTATTTGACTACACTGGGATGATTTAAAATTTTTTTTGTTTTGTTTTGGTCTGTTTGTTTGTTCTTGTTTTTTGGTGTTTTTTTTTTTCTTCCAGATATTTTTCTGTCCATATTCACTTCAGAGTCCCACAAGACATCTTAAGTGCAAAAACTTATATTAGTTGTGCTTAAGAGTGTCAATAGGGCTTTGTTTATTGCTGTATCATTTTGTTATCTCACCAAGAACATGTTATGACATTTTACATGCCTGGTATTTTCTAAAAATGTGGAAATACATCTGAAGAACAATTTTTTAATTCCCCTTTTTCAGATAGGAAAGCTGAAGCATAAAACCAGAAAGATTCACTCAGGTTCCACAAAAAGGCTGCTGTTAAGCTAGAAATAACCTGAAGTGTGGGCTCTTAGAATCCTACTTTATTATTCATTACTGATCCATATCATGTCCTATTTGAAATATAGGAATCAGTATTTTATTTTCTGTTACTTTAAAAAGAAACTATTTCTCCTAATAGAGGACCTTGTGCTAAATACAAATGATTGTAAGTGACTGAATCCACAACAGCTGAGTTCTTTCCTTGTTTGGTTTGGAATGAAGTTTTTTAGTTCCATGCAGTACAAATGGGCTATTTCTACTCAGTGCTGATTTTGATCTTGACATCATGCAAAATCTAAATTCCCATTCCCTCTGCTGAGCATCTTAGAGCACAGAGGAGAGAGACACTGTGAGTAAGAAGATTTTTATTAGTTAGTGGTTCATCATAGTAGGACAACAAGTCTTTACTTTGTGTTTCCCAAGTATTATTACATAGTAAATACAAATTTATTTTCTAATTGCACTGAATATATTTTCTTGATACTCAGCAAATGAAAGAGTATCAACCAAATGAATTCAGCTACAGAAAACAATACCTGGATTTAGACAAAGAAATGCTCTTTTTTATTTTTTCATGTCCCCATTACTCAATTCTGCATACTATTTAGAGTAGTAAAAAAGGTGAAAAAATCCATTTTAGTGTGTCTGTGTGTAAGTGGTATATTTTGGGAAATGTTCAGAAGAATGCAGTGAGTGTGCTGAAGGGATCCATGGTGCTTGTGTTGGAAGGCAGCCTCTTGGGAGCTGCAATCTGCAATTGAAGCACGATTTTTTAAAGGAATCCACACTGCTTTACAGGGCAGCTTGGATCATTAGCATTTATTTCTATTTATTTCTGCACCATGGCAGTCATAAGTCATCCTGTCGATAGGTCCCTCACCTGGAGTATTTGGATTTGAGACATTGATCCCTAGGAGTCCACTTTTATAAAGAAATACTGTCCATTTCCATCCAAGAAAGGACACTATTGAGAGTAAACATGGGCACAGGAAGACTTGTCTTCCTTTTGCTTTCTTCTCCAGGAAAATAGATGATCTGGGTTTGAATTCCATATCCTGATGCTATTAAGCTTGAGTTAGTCCACTTTTAATATTCTCTGCATATGAATTTATCTCAATAAGTACATGCCAAAAATTGGTACTAATATGTATTGTGTTAAAAAATAAATTTTAGTGCCAATAAATTCACCAAATAATTTTTAATGTAAGCCAGGCAGTGATTTGATGCAAAATATAAAGTAAGAGGCAAGGAAAAAATCCTTCAGTTGTGAAATGGACATTAATGAGTAAAGAACCATTCTAATGTTTCCAAAAACTGGTGGTCTGCAGGAATGTGCTGGTGGTAAGATGTGTACCACAACATGAAACATTGCTGTGCCACATGTGTTAAAAATATACTTTAAAGTGTGAAATGCTTGTGTTAGTCTTTAAACAGTTGCTTCCTCAAGTCTTTCTAGTGCACCTCCACATTTTTATGATATGCTCATAAAGTGTTTGAGGTTACAGGTAACTGTCATGATAGATCTTGAATCTTCAGTTTCTGAAAGCACTTTGTAGTCAGCTGCTAGTTTTTATTAATTATTTCAGTTTGTTCTTTCCTTAATATTTCAGCTTTCTCAGCTTGTAGCTCAAATTTCTGAGAAAGTTTGGCTTGCAACTGCAGCAAGTTCTTCAACAGCTGCTGCTGTTTAGTCAGCATTTTCTAGGTGATTGTCATTGTATAGTACAACAGTAAATGTACTGAATAATGCCATATATTTTTGCAAGCAATATAAACCTTAAAATTATTCCTAAAATGGGGATCTTTCTTAATATCTTTTCATCTGTTATACCTAGAAAATATAATGCATAATATTTTCTGAGGCTTCTTCTAGAAATTTCCATGGTCAACACCCATAACAGTGTTCTGCAGTTCTGCTTTTCTGGGTATGAAGCTGCTCTGTGTTGAGGTGACAATGCTTTCATTTCATTTCCAGCTATTATCATGGGGAAGGGTTTTATTTCATGAGATTATTTTGCGTTGTGCTTCCACAACGAGCTGCGAAAGTAACTCTGAAATCTCTCTTTGAGAGCGTTCCCCAGCCTTAGGATCTGATCTGACAACACCTTGGCCCCAGTCCTGACTGCACTGCAGGCTCCTTGCACCATCCAGAGCACAAGGTGACTCTGGAGCCAGTTTAATTGGCCATGGAGGGATGTGCAGAGCAGAAGGAGCTTCCCTGGAGGCTCCCTGTGTGTGGCTGGGCCGTGCTCGAGGAGCTGCCAAGCTGATGGTGCAGGAGCCTTTGGGAACGTTGGCAGCCAGAGAAAATCCGATTAGGCTTTGGACAGCTATGATTTATGTGAAAAGGCTGCACCAGTAAATGTGCAGCCAGCCCACTTGCCAGGGTGTGGGGAGAAGTGCTCACAGTGAACTCATGTGTTTGCAGTTTTCGTGCATCTCCACTCTATACCGTGTTAAAGACGTGATAGTTTCAGTTAAAACTCTAGGACAAATAATTTAATCAATGGAATTCTGTTTTTTTTTTTTTTTCTGCATAATTATCATTGTTATAGAAATGTCCCAGTCTGTGGATTTAGCTTCATCCCTAGGCTCATATCCAACCCAGTGTAAAGAGCTCCTCATTCCACCAGAAAGGGTTAACAGGAGATGAAGAACAAGGGATGTGCAGTTAAGGTATTTGCATGAAATTGTTAGGGGAGTTGTGGGAAGCATTTTAATCTTATAATTTTTCACCA
Organism: Dicaeum eximium; assembly: GCA_013396995.1. Classification (NCBI taxonomy): domain Eukaryota; kingdom Metazoa; phylum Chordata; class Aves; order Passeriformes; family Dicaeidae; genus Dicaeum; species Dicaeum eximium. Next base: position 527,853 of record VWZP01007285.1, read on the forward strand.
ATTATTTCTTTTTTAAAATAACATCACAGATTTGGACATAGTTAAAAGGCCCCAGGCTTTTCCACACATCCTAATTTTTGCAATCACAAGAGAAAATGTACCCTTTCAGATTTTTATATTTTCTTCAGCCATATCTTCACTTAGAGAGTAAAGGAAAATGATATTTAAGCTTTTCCCTTTTCTTTCTCATCCTCCTACCTAGAAAATTATGGCACTGAGTCAGGTGGGTAATTCAGAATAGAAAGAATAGCTCTTGTTTACATTCTTGTATCTAGTTTTCAGAGCTCTTTTTATATTTCAAAATTATTTGCTCAGATAGTTCTGGCTGTAAATTTGGCAGACTGTTCACACTACATTTATTGATGATTCAATACCAATTGTCCTCCTCTGAGAAGGTAGTAATGATTTTTTTCATGCTTTTTTCTTTCTTTCTTTTGCCCCATCCCCCTTTTTTTTTTAAAAATAATATTCAAATCCTGGCAACAATTGCATCATTCCTCCACCAACTTTTGAAAAATATTCATTGCCATAAGGGAACTATAGTTAAGAAGCCCTTTGTGACTTTTTATAATAGGAATAATAAAAATAATGCAAAAATAATAGGGCTATTACATGTGTAAAAGGCTATGTTCATCCTTTATGTGTCTTAGAATTTGAATAGATGAAGTATCAAGACTCAATGAATTGTTATCTTCCCCACTACTGAGTCCAAATAGCAACAATGGCATTTTTGGGATGGCCATAGGATACCCAAGGTGCTGGTTTGAGCAGCTTTTACTTTGGCCTGGGTTGGGCACTGGCTCACTGGAGTGTCAAATAATAACCAAATTGTGGTGTTGACCCACACCGTGGCAGAAAGAGCAAATCCTTTGGATTGCCAAGTCCTCTTTGGAATAGGCAAATTACATGTTTATTTTAGCAGAAAGAGTAAGGAATTAAATAGGCTCAGAGCCAGAGTTACCCTGGGTGAGGTGCATCCAGACAGTGACTGAGGATTGTTGGCCAGTCAGTGTTAAAGCCTCTCAAACATAACTTTAGTTTTTTATTGCAACTCAAAGTACCTCTAGTAGCATTTATTTTTGTATTTTTAAAAGGCTTATTTATTACTGAGAAAAAGAAATTGTTAGATATTGTATATTTATGAAAAAATAAGGGCTTAACCTTGCTGCAACATTTGCTAATCATCAAATGGTCAGAATGTTACATTCCTGCTTGAGTAAAGATGTGAAATATCCTTCCTGCAAGGGATACAAAGGCAGACATGAGGTAGAGAGCAGGTGATATTTAAAGAATCAAATTCATAAAGAGGGGCTTGAGAACAGCCTGTATTATTTACATACCATGGTAGGTGAAGTTTCAAAGCCAAGTGATATAGATATTTTTTGTCTTTTTAAGAATGTCCTATCAAAAACTTTGTTTCAGAACTCTGTATTTCAACTATATGTTTGTGACTGTATTTTGAAATTTTAAAATTTGATTGTCCCAACATGAAAGATTATTTCTGTGATTGCAGTCATGGCACTGTATCCCTTGGATATTTCTGCCATTGTCGTAGGTTTCTTAAGCAGACTTGTTCTGTATGTTTTGTCATTTCTGTAGGAAAACCTAACGTATTTCTGGAAGTTTTGGTAATGTGTAATGTATATATAAATATGTATACATGTTAAACCATATATTTTGTTCATTTCTGTATAAAGGACACATAGTTATGCCATTTTGTTCTGTTTTTGACTTCTTCCAGAAATAATTAGGTCGAGGTTTCTCTCATGTATTTACCATGCATCTTATTTGATAGTCCAATTCAGAAAAAACATTTATCTGCTGGACATGAAATAAATGATGGCAGCCATGGTGCTTAGCATTATGAGAGGATTAAAAACCAGTCTCCAGTGAAAGTGCCCCATTCAAACAGCTCAGCTAACATTTCTTCTCTCATCCCAAATGGAAATTGGACTTCAAACTGGAGCAAATAGTCCAGCAAAACTGTGTAACATCCCCTGAAAAATATGCCCCTGCAACATTTCCCAGGGGGGATGCAGCCATGCATGGCATGTGAAATTAAAGGTGTGTCACATCCTGGCACATCCGCTGTGTCACTTCACCCGCGCCGCGGCACTGCGGACTCGAGGTGACGTGCCACAGCTGAGAAGCCAGCATGTGACAAGCTCTTCATTTAAACCAGAGTGCCAGGTGCCAGGAAATTCTGCAGTCTCCACTGATGTTCTGTATAATCAGTCTCCAAGCCACTGAGCTCTCTCCAGTGTGGCATTTTGAAACACCACTTAGGCAGAACAACGATTATCTACGCTTTAGGTGCGCATCTGGAATAAAATAATGTCAATAAGCCTCTCCCCACTATCCTGCCCCTACATCTGTAAATCATTTAGATATAGCCCTTTATTTCAGAACTCCACATTTGCCAAGGAATATCAGAAATCGACATAAAGTCCCAAGTGCCAGATTTTGTGTCTGGATCTCTGATTTAGATGAACAATGTGTAAAAGTTCATGAGGTGTGAAACTGCATATAGATAGCTCCTACTGCTTTATGCACATGAGGACATTAAGGTTTCTTCCAAGGTCAGTTCGATTTATGCTCACCAAATCCTATCAGAAGTGTCACCTGCCTTCAGACAAAGCACATGACTAAGAATTTTGTTAATATTAGCTTACTGTCCCACATGCTCACCTTTGAAAACCTCATATTAAAAGAGGCATGATGTGAAAACCATACTTTCTTAAAGAAGTCATGATATATTGTAATTGTAATGTAAAAGTAAGGACTGCTAGCTACTCTCACAATCTTCATCTTCCATATGCTTAAAAGCTATGAGCTAGATTTAATATTAAATTTAGTTCTAAGTCTTGTTTAAAAAATAACCACAATGGCTGTAGGCATACCTATGCAATTTTTTTACACGTTTCAAATATACTCACCTATTCTTTATTTGGACTCATCCATCCCATTATTGGAAATTGTGTTTATAACAAAATGTATTTTTTTCCCCTGTTCAAAACAATTAGCTGTTCTTATGAATTGGCCAGTGAAATTTTTCACTTAAAATTGTATTGCAGTTAATAGCCCCGTCAGCCCTTGTAACTGTGAATTGTTGATAGCTGCAGGCTATTGCTAATGCCACAACAAAGAGTTGTTTTTAAAACATGCAGCTACATACTAAAGAACTTATTGACTGGATTTGATTAAACTGTTTTGGATAAAAGAATAGGCTTACACAAAATGGAAGTTGACCAGAAGGTGTGATAACTGGAAAACATGAGGTAAATAAAACTACCTGCTAGAGTGGTCCAAGGAGAAGAACTCATACCCTTTATTTAATGTTTATTTATCATTTATTATATTTCATTTTATAGTTCATAGGTTCAAATATATTCCAGAAAGAGAAAGTTATTTCTCTTTTGAAAATGTCAGGCTATTCAGGGCAAAGTGATGCCTCTGTTCATGTGTTTTCTGTCATAATAACTTCCACTGTTAAGTTTTAGATCCCTTGCCAGTAACTCATCAAGAAGTGTAAGGATTAGCATGAGTAATATAGATTTATGTCTACCATGATCAGAGGGATGCTCTTTTGTGGAACAGGATAAGACACGTCATGTCTTACTTTCCTGCAAAGCTTTTCTCTGTGACCAACCAGGTCTGGGTGTCGCTGAACCTGAATACTACAAGAATTCTGAAATTATACTCTTAATCCTTAGTCACCATTCTTCTTTGTGACTGCTAATAACTTGCAAAATTAAATGTTAGTCTTTGCTGCTCTTCCTTTTTTTGTTTTTTTCCCCCTATAATCTCTGAGGAGAACAAATGGTTCTGAAATGGTGCTTGTGAGTTTCTGGCTATTTTAGAGAACAGGACATGAGGATTAAATCAGTAGCTAACACAACATAACAAATGACCAAATGAGGCATTATTTATGTCTTATGTTGACATAAACTGCTACCTGCTGTATTATTTCTACACTGGAATTTCTACAGCACTTCCAAACCCACACTAAAGTGAGTAGCCATAGATTCCAACACAATGCATGACTTGATAATAAGTACCCTTTAAGTGCTTCAGCTTTAGGGTAAGACCAAAAAAACCATAATCATGGTGGGTGGACAAATTTACTTCACTTTTAGTGCTATTTGGATAGTCAGGGAGCTCTAAGCTGCATAAGTTCCTAGAAGTCATAAGGCAGCACTGGCCTGGGGGAACTTCCCTGTGGATTTCACATTTTAGAGCTCCAGTTGTTGCTGTGGCCCATCCCTTATGTGCAGTAGTTTTGTGTAAGGTACACCAGGCACACTTAAAGACAGGAAGTTTTTAATGTATCAATGATCCTGATTTTTCAGATTTACCTATGGATTCTATTGGAGCTTTTTTCCCCTCCCTGAAAGTGTGTTTGTATTTCTTAAGCCTTATACTTCTTATACTATATTTCTGGTCGTCAGATTAAAAATGTATAAGTGTTGTTCCCTGAGATGTTAATATCTTTTTGTGAGTTTACTGGTGGGAGAGAAAAGCTGGCTAGAGTTTTAAGAAATATTTACATATGTGAGTTGAAATGTTGCTAACTGCACGAAGAAAAACTGCTTTCAACTTACAAGAGGCATTTTTAATGCCAACTTTAATTAAATTTTGCAAATGCTGTATTACTAAGGAACACAAGGTTCTGATAAAAGAGATAATTTTTAAGGCTGGAATAATTCTTCAAAGTCTTCAATCTTTGACTAATTAGTAAAGCATATATTGTTACAAAATAAGCATCAGTGTTGTCCCTTTAAAAATCACAATAAGAAATGTCCTTAAATTTCTGCAGAAGTAAAGCATATTTTGGATCAGAAAATACGTATGTGTTGACTTTGTTTAAGAAATAATGCCTGTGCTAAGCAGAGTGAATTTAAACTGTGTCAGAATTTCTGCAAAAAAACCCAACATTGTCTCCACTTGCTTGATCACCTGAATGAAATTTCAGATACCTATTTCCTGTTATAGTTGCATAGGATATAAACTTTCTCTGTTTTACCTTTTATCTCAGTTGAATTGTACAAGAATAGACTTTGCATGCCCAATGGAGAACAGCTCAGGAGATTGGGAACAAAGCATTTTTGTAGAACTAACACAAACTTCAGATACCTGAGTGCAGAAACTGTTTCTTAGCCACAAATTGCTTCTGTCAGATTCAGCTTTTATCTTGGATACTCCTGAAGGAATTTGGATTAATATAATGAGAATTTCCATGAACCATCTCATCATAATTTTAGAAATTTCAGTGCTGAATAGTACACTAGGCTTTATAATAAAGCTTTGTGACTGAGTACATTTCTTTATAAAATATATTTGCCCAGTATAGTCTTGTTTACATTAGTTTTCCCATTTGTCAGCTGTTTTCTGATTGTCTAGAATTTGAAAAAAGGAGTCAAAGTACCAGTAAAATTCTGATCACCAATGTTGAATACTTTAAATTCCGACAGTTGAGGATTATATCATCCAAAATAGCAAACAATTGCAGGTTCTCTATATTTCCTAGTGCTCTTTGTACTGGGCATGTCTAAGGGGATGTTCATTATATATTGTTGTGAGTTACAAGTAATTACAATTTATTCCAAGAATTAATGGAATTGAAAATAACCTTCATCTGGATTTTAGGGTAGGATGAGAAGCTGTGCATCACTTTTAGATTTGGCAATCAAAAGAAATCAATCATAAAGGATTAAGCATAAATAATATGCACTAGTCTTCAATGAAACTATCTGGATGAAAGTGTTTTTAAAATATGAAATATTTTCAGTGATGTAAAAAATTTGCTAAGATTTTTCATAGATAGGCTTTTTTCCTTTCCCACATCAAAAACACAGAACAAATGTGATACCGTTGAAGAACTGATGATAAAGGAGTTTCTCTGTTTCCTTCAAGTTATTGACAGCTTCTATCGCACCTTTATATCTCTACATGAGTGTGCAGCATTTTTCTCTTTATTCTTGCTCCTTTTACAACTTTCAAGCTATTTTCCTTCCTGTAGTCTCTGATTCCACTACTCTCCTCATCTAAAGATAGAGAATGATCCTTCACAAGGGAAGCAGGTTGGCCATCAGAGATGACACCACAATTTCTTTAAGTACTTAAAAAAATATTTTGTATAAAAGTTTATTTTGTAAAAGAACTCTCTTGGAAATTCATCTGTCCTCCAGTTCAAATATGTTCTTACCACCTTTTCTTATAGAGGAATTGTAACCCAGCTTTCTCTACACCCAGTGTGTACAAAAGTCGCTTTACTTGTTGCTGATCGTGTGGATTTAAATAAAACAAACTCACTCTGAAATATTTAAGAATTAATGGAGCATGGTGGGGTTTTTGCTCTTACCTTGACTTGTGTATCTCAGAAAAACAATGTATTTAATGGAGATATCAACATGATTTGCACAAATGTCAGTGAAGCAGATTTTTCCCATTGTGAAACTGATGGCAAATCTTTCCTCCTTGCTGTCCTCTGCGCTTTATTTCCCCTTCCTAAACTCTTCTTTCAAGAAGTCCTTCTTGGTGTGAGAAATGCATTAGGTTAGTTACCTAATAGTTATTTAGTGACATGGATAAAAGCACACATGGAATTTTGGAGGGCTGGGTGAGCTCTGTCACAGACACAGCAGGAAGAGAGGAGCCTCAGAAAGCAGAGTACCCTGTAACACAAGTCTGTGAAATTATGTCCTCAGGACATTAAAAGTCTATGGTGACAGAATTTTTGAATTTCTGTAGTAATTTTACTCATTGGCCAGGATATTGATTGGGCTTCTGTAAATACTGAAGTAAATTCAAATTCGGAAGTCTGAAATCAGGTTGCAAGTCCATAGATTGGTGCCTAAATATAACTGGCCTAATTTTTAAAAGGTTGAATATCAGGTCAGTCATTCTGAAGCAATGGAAGTTGTTCCCAAGGGATGGATACCAGAGACAGGTTTTAGATGTCAGTTTGGAAAACTTGGACTTTGGGCTTTAAATTCTAAAATAAATACAATAACTCTTTTTTTGTCACATCTGAATTTTGCTATTGATCTTTGTTAAATGTTGTGAATGAGAAGTTTTTAATGAACTTTTTATGCACTTTTGAATTGTGTAACTGAAATTCCTGCTCTCAGATGACCAGGTGTTTAAATCCAGGTGCTCTATAAATGTTGCTTTACTGAATATTTATTAACTTCTCAAGATGTAAACAGAGCTAAATGCAATAAATAACAGTTTGGGTTAGCACACAAACTTGGATGGGAACTGTCTCATATATCCCTGTTCTGTTGGAAAATGCTTTATAATGAAATGATACACCATAATTTAGTGATCTAATATTATTGTTACTGTGCAAGTACTTAAAATGTTAGTCACTGTTGTGGTTCCATATTTTATTACAATACATAAAACATGCAATGCTGCACCAGTTTGTATCTATTTGCATCTAGACTTTTCTAGGTTATTTCTTAGCAAGATTTGGGAGCAAAGAAAAGATCATAGATAGAAAATGCTTTCTGAATTTTAACTTAGTTTGATGGCTCTTGAAAGCAAGCTTTGAGAGGTTAATGAGGGTTCTGTGAGTATTCACAGAGTGATAGCCATTAAAAAGATGACAACTGATGTGGTAATTATATCTTTTTATGGAAAATTTTCTCTGCTTATCAGTTCATTACAGAATTCATAGTGAGTTTCTGAACCCCAGCTCAAGAAGGTTTTAGAAGCTGAGGACCCATGACTGTGAACACCTTGTTCCTGTTGCATTGGCTCCAATGCTTGCATTTTTCAATGAGTAGCTGCAGAGCAATGGAAAAAGATATTATTGTTTTATCCTTTAATAGTTGCTTCTTCAGAAATTTGTTAAGCTGGAAATATGCTAATTTGATGTATTTTTTGGGCATATGCAGGCAACTCTGTGTAAGTTTGGGAGGCTATAGAAAAATAGAAATTTTGAAAAATAGAGAGATTTAAAATATTGTGAGCACAACACATGGAGACTTCACCTACCCCCCCAGCCCCTCTGCCCAAAAGTTTTCCTGCACAAGCTTTAAAATACTTGAATGCATATATTATTAATTATCTATTCAGTATTTGGCTGCATTTTTCTCCTTGCAGTTGTGAAACAGTCACGTGTAATGAAACCTTGCCAAACAGCACAGGGAGGTTGTTAGAAAATGGAGGTTCTTTACATAAGTAACATATGTAGATGAATATATAATTAATTAAGAGTGTATGAGAGGCTATATCCTCTGTAAATCTGCAATATATTATTCATTTCTCTTTGCCTTTTCATTAGTTAACCTGTAATTATCACTCATCTTTCGTGGCAAGCTTTTTAGATTAGAATTAATCACTCTAAAAATAATGCAGTCACCTAAAATATTCACATCATCGAAGATGAATTCTTTTGTGGTGCTGCAACCTGATACACCCTGGTGAAAATTTGTAGATGTGGCATTTTATATGGTAGGGAAAAACAGGCTGACTACATGAGAAAAGGAGTGGTGAGTCAGAGAAGGGAGATAGGAGTGACCTTTTCCTTTTTTGTTCTTTGTCTTCATCTTGCACTTGTGGTACGTAGTCATCATTTCCAGAGCAGAAAAAATGCCAGGCTAATTAATTCAGTATAATGTATAAACGCTTTCTGAAGTTAATCAACAATATTATGTCATTTAAAAAGTAATTGGGATGTAAGATCTTTATTCACCTTTTCAACAAATTATATTCACAAGTCACATAAAAATTCCTTGTAGGGCGAGTCAATCAGTCATTCGACAGTTTTTGGCCAAAAAGTTGTCTGATGTTCCTTGATGTGAGAGTTTCTGTAGTACCCAAATGTTCAAAAAAAAAAAAAAACCCTAAGTGATGCAAAATACGGTCTGCATTTCCTTCTCATTTTTTCTTGTAGTGGTATAATGTTGTGCTCTCAAGAAGTAATTATGACATCTGCGAATGGATTTAGAGGTGTAAAAGCTCTAAATTAACACTACTTGTAAAAGGGGACTGAGGACTCTATGTAATTTTCTTCTGTGTTAACGGTTTCAGAAGGTGGGTGAGTGAATCAGCTCCAGTTGGAGAGGTCAGCCTTGCAATTTTTCCACCATCACTTGCACTTGGAGCACTTGTGACAACAGAAATGGAAAAATATTGGAAGGAAATTACTTTGGATCATGCAGCATGATATCTTTATGCATGATGGATAATGCTGGCGAGTGGGCTGTCAGCCAGGAATTGTTTTCCACTGCTGAAGCTTCAGACTGTGGCAGGACTTGCATTAGGTGCAGTCTACAGAAATATTATTTAAGACTAGATCTTCAGAAGTTTGCCCTGTGGAAGGAAGAGCTTTCACATTTACAACCCTCTCATATCCAACAGGTCACAGTTTCCCCAGGGAGGAAGAAACATGGCCAACCCCTTTTCTTTTATCAAAGGTGCCATCAGTGAGCTAATTGTCTAATTGTGATTAACACTTTTATCATGTCTGTTTGTGCCAGCTTTTACGTCCAGCCAGGAAATAAGACACTTGTCCTTTTTCAAGTTGCTTTGAAGAGATCAGCAGAAGACAGGTTCTAATTGCAGCTCCTGTTCATCTGGTCTAAATGGTAAAATGGTAGAACAATCCTGAATTCCCTGGTAGTTTTAGTGGTACTTGCCTTTCTAAATCTTGCATATTCAACATTAGGAATAACTTTGACTTACTCATACCAAATACCTTCTCTGTCTGTAGGAAAAAAAAATGCAAGAGGTGAGGTATCAGACAGCTCAAGGTAAATTTATGAAGCCTTTCACTTACCCGTGTTTCAGCAGGAACCCAGAGGGATAGATTTTCCACAGTGTGGATTAAATGAGTTTTTGGCCTTAGTGCAATGAAAGGTTGTTATTCAAATCATTGTTAATAAACCATCTGTCCCTGTGTAACTGTAAATGTTTTGGTCATGGAATATTTTGTGAAATCATCTGGCTGCATCATTTGATGATCATGGCAGAATTCTCTCTTCACTCATGCCTCTTGTCTCTGTGGCAGTAGTTTGTATCCAAATCCATCATCAAAATATCTGTCCCGTGTCTTATTGATCTAATCAATCTGACTAATTTTGACCACGGGAAACCGGTTATTTCTTCTTAATATCCGTGAATATTCTCTTTTCTAGAACAGAAATGTAGCTGCTTGGTACGAGTTTTGCTCCAAATGGATGTTTGAGTGGTATAGTTCAGGCATATGGCCCTGGAGGTATTGACTTATTTTAAAATCAGGCAGATTTTCAAAACTGAATTTCCTTTCATTCAGACACAACTTTCAGCATAAGAGATGAAATAACAAGGTGAGAAAGAATAAATGTTGATAGGTGAATTGATGTACTTTTCCCTTGCTCAGGGACAAAAAGGAAAACTAAGGGAATAAAAGTTACCATTTGCCATGTCTCAGGAAAATGAAGCATTTCATGTTCACAGACTCATCTGTGAGACCATTTTCAGTGTGTGAAAGGTGCTTGGAGCCCTATTCCTATGAAATGCACTTGCTTTTGCTACTCCTAGTAAAGAGGCAGGTAATGAGGAGAAAGTTTGGAACAATTAAATGAACTGCAGCCCCTTGTTCCCTTATCCATTAAGGAAAGAGCATTACAGGAAGCAGCTATGGTGAATAATAACTCTGGAAAACTAAGAAGAGAGCTGACATTAGTGGTAATGCACTTTCTGCCTCTGGAAGGTAATATGTCTGCAAAGCAAACAATTTGAAATACACTCAAAAGCAAAGAATAAATACTGAGAGTGGAAATGCTGGATAGCAGATTGAAGCAAAACATGAGTTTGAAATGCAGTCATTGACAGTAGGAAAAGACATCAATTGGTGTATAAGTGCTACTGGGATTTACATAGAACATTAAAAAGTTTGGGAAAAGCAAAAAAGCATAGCTCATATGTCAAAAACATTGGAAACAATTTACAGAGGAAAACAAGGTAGCTATTGATTCCCCAAAATGCCTGATAAAACTTGAGGGTATTGGGAATTGAATGGGAACATGTGGTTCTGTGGCCTGGATTTTGGCCTGCATTCAGTTATTTGGGGTTTATGCAAACAGGTCAGGCTAAGCCTTGCTAGACCTGCTTCTGTAAAACTGGAGTTGTAGGGGAGGAATGACAGAATGGCTGCATGTAAATGACCAAAATGACACACCTGAATGGTCTACTGAAGGAAAGCAGGCTCTGCTGAAAACATTTATGTTCTGATCATGGAGATGGGATTATATTCCCCTTTACAGTGGATTTTTGATTTTACAGTTATTTAATACACCAGAAATAAATAGATGACTAAAGCAAACATTAAAACTTAGGTACTTCAAAGATGTATTTTTGCTGGATAGTTGCATCCTCTAATTAATTGTAAATCTAACATAACAGCAATTGACATCTATGTTCTATGTGTGTCAATTTATCCGTCTCTGTTTCTCAGTTACTCTCAACACAGAAAGTGAATTGCTATCCCAATGTTGCCTCTATCCTGTAAGGTGTTTCCCCAGCTGGCATAAGGCTGTGTTGTTTCAATAACTCACATGGAATTCCACATTGCTGGGGATGCAGTTGATCCACATAGGGTTGTGCATGTGTTCATGTCCCCCTCTGCACCAGCTCAGCACACACTGAGACATCCAGGGGAGCATCTGAAATATGTGTGAATAACTTATTAGATCTTTCCAACAGCATAGATGCTGTATTCTGACTAGCTTGGATGTTTAATTTAGAAAGAACTGATGTATTTTTCATATTGATATAGTAATTTTCTTTTTAAGTGTGTGTTTTGTATCCGTAGGGAAATACACAGAGTTTCCAGGGTAACCATGACTTTTCTTGAAGTCCTAGGATGATTGAACACATACAGTTCATGGATATGTGTCTCTGTGTGGGGTGAAAAGGTTTCTGTCTAGGGCCATTTTGACAAAGTTGGGATGAATGGCATCCAGTATCCCAGGGAAGCCTGCAACTAGAACTATACTGACCTTGGGATTTCTTTTGAAAGCCTGTGCAACACACACAGAAACCACTTTGCCCTGCAGCAGCATTTATTGCTTGCAGGGAGAATGTAAAGACAACACTAAAGGTGCCTGGGTGTTGAGGATTCAAAGCCAGAAATTGTGAACCTTAAATGTGTCTTGCCATGGGAGCTGTAAGTCAGGCCCACGGCTCTCCTTGACTGGGAGTTGTGATGCAAGTGTGGTTGTGAATTCAGGGACAGGCTGCAACCAATAAACAGAACATCAACTGCTGCAGTAGATCTTCCTGATACTTAATTCCACAGAGATGATGAGCCTTTCCACATTTCAGATTTGGTTTCCCCAAACCATATAAAGATTAGGCTTGTAACATTTACATATGGATGTATGAAGCTCTAGAGCAGGTATAACTATGTTTGCAACTTCAGCCTGAAAGCCATAGACATAGTTATTTAAAAGTCAAATGCTATGACAGGTTTTAACAAAAAAAAGCTCTGTAGAAGTAAAAATTGAGGCTAAGAAAGGTCATATTTAATATATTATAAACATTTACTTTATTTTTTTGTGGCTTTAACAAAAATATTCTTGCAGGGCTATTCCCTAAATATCCATCACAAAGCTTCATACTAATGAGAGTACATTTAAGTGACTCTGTTCTCATTATCTTTGGTTATCATGCAATAATACTGCGAGTTGGAGGTGTAGACCCAAGCTCAGTTTTTTAAGAGTAAAATGGCTACTGTTTATATACTTGTGTGCATACAATATTAGTTGCACTTAGATTCAAGTAAGGTATGATTCTATGATCTAGACAAAGGCAATTATTTTATTTTAGTGAAAAATTTAGGAGGCTATCTTGAGCTGATGTGAATTCCTCTGTTTAAGGTGCCAAAGACTTTTGTCTAATTCTCTTCAAACAGCTTAGTTCTGCCCAGGTTAGAAATTAATTTGTTGTTTTGTTCAAACCTTAAAACTACAGTGGTGCTGTTTTACATGTTCTTTTCCTTGCTTTTTTTCCTCTTTCTTTTGAGGGATGGAAGCCTTTTTGTCTGCTGCTAAGCAATGAATGACACTGATAAAACTTGGCTATTTTCAATAAAATAGAACAAGGTCAATTTGAATAAAGAATATCTTAGGCTAGTCAAAATGCCCAAGGACAGTGGAGTAGGGGAAAGAAACTGACTGGTGAAAGGAATTCAGTTACATTTTTTTCATGGGAAGTCCAATCCCTCTGCAAATCTAGAATTAGAAATGTGTGCTGTATTAAGAAATTAGCAGTAAGAAAGGTGGACAATCTAATGAAATGATAATAAAATGATTTGTCAAGGTCAAATATCTCAATTTAATGTTGCTTGAAATATCTCTAAAGTACTTAAGTGAAGCTTTGTGCAAATCTGAAACCACTTCAGTCCCATAGTGAAGGTTTTATGGTGAAACAGAAGATCAGCCAGTAGGAGAAAGCACATCACCAAGAACATGTATAGAACTTAGTTATGGATTTTTATGGCTGGAACACATAGTAAGTATTAGGAGGACTTGATGAAAAGGAACCCTCTCAATAGATTTCTGAGTTCCCAAACTGGTTTTGCATGACTGGCTCCAATGGTTATTACATTCAAACACTTTCAGGTGTTTGGGCTGAACCTGAAGTTCAATTAACTGAATTCTGTTACAGGTGTTCATGCACTTAAATGCAGACCTTTACTCAACAGCTTCCACCTGTGTTCACCTCTGGGTCAGTCACTTGTACAGAGCCTTAATGCTGTTACTGCATGTGCTTTTTATCATAATATAAACATAAAGTAAGTGTTTTGTACTGTCATAGGATCACGCTCCCAAGAAATTTCATAACAATATGTTGAAATCAGGTTAAATGTATGTCTACCCTGAGCAGCAGAGTACAATGCAGTGAATGCCATCCAGGCTGACAACTCTTCATAGGGCAGGACAGAGTCAAGGTTTAGCTTCCAGTAATAATCTGAACTCCTTGTCAAGACCCACCACCTTGCAGTATGTCAGTAGAGCTGCTTGAAGGGCCTGGGAGAGATCTCAGCTGGAAGTTTTGACTGGGAATTGTTTCTGTGCCTGCCTGGTGCTCAGAATGCTTTGGATATGTGGGTTTCTCTTGGACAGGCCTGGGATTAAATCACAATATTGATGTGAGTAAGTAGACACAAATCCCTGTTTGACCTAATTTGATGACAAGAAATTGACCCCACAGTGAGAAATGTCAAACTGCAGCGTCTGTGTTTCATTTCAGGATTTCCTTGCAAACAGAGGTAAACAGTGTAACCCTGAGAGAGGCTTTGGGGCTTTGTATCCTACAAAGAAGAAGGAAAAAATGTTTGTTTTTGGACATCTTAGTGCATAAACCTCACAGGGATTTCTTTAGTTTAGTGCATTCACAAGAATTATGCTTGTGGTCATCAGGGAAATCTCTCTGCCACTTGCTCGTGCTCAGAGAGTTGAGAATTTTCTTAGAGTACAAAAACTTCTTTCTCCTAGCTGGCCCCTCTTACCAATATGGTGTTTGCAAAGCAGCTGAAGGTGTTTATGCTAAATGCACCACAGTCTTCAGCTCCTCCAAGGTCATCAAATCTAATGGTTTAGATCATTACTTCAGTGAAGCTGATGCCCTGTAAGTGTGCCAATGTGATCCTGGTTTCAACAACACAGGACATGAGTAGAAAAACATACCAGTGTCCATTTAAGTTTAGACATAAGTGTGAAAAAGGAGGGAAATAAGTATAAAATATACTCATACTATATATTTAACAAAGTGCCTGTTGATTTGTATCATTCATCTGGAGCACCTTGGGCATGTCTTCCAAGTCTAGAGTTTGTAGAAATTATGAATTAAAAGCTGAAGTGACTCTTACGATCTGGTTGAATTAATTCCCATTTATTTTATTGTTTATCCCTCAAGGAGTTAGATTTTGGATACAAATGGAAATGCCCTTGCTGCTATGCCTGACTAGATGCAGAATGCAAACTAAAATTAAAATACATTAAAGAGAATGAAGGATTTCCAAAATCTCCACCCCTCCCCCCCGACAAAGGATTTACTGGGCAAAAGGATGAGAAATAAAGTGGGAGATTTCATTCCTCAGTAACTTCTGTCTTTGCCTTCTCTCCAATGACACAAGGAGGTGCAAAACTCCAGTCTGGATTATTTCCTGAGGAACTAAAGGCTATACAGCCTTGTGTAAGAAACTGAGTGGACTAGTGTAGCATGTGCACCCCTTTCATCTGCCTCAGATCAATCCCTGATCCTTTTGGTCATCCCTTTGGTCAAATATTTTATCAAAGTACCTGGATATCATATTTTTACAAATCTTTTCCGAGGACGGGTTAAAATTATGGCCACTGATATAATAGTTCTCTCGTGTTTCATGAAGTGGGTGAGACTAACTGTGATTTAATCAGATCTTTCTGTCCTGATGCGTCGGTTTGCACAGAGACAGTTCCCATCTGTGCATCTTTTCTTTTTGCCTTAGGGAATTTAGCAGGAAACCTAGCACACATTTTAACAGTGCAGCATAGTTTAGTGATTTGTATTTTGGTCACATAATAAATAATCCTCTCAATGCTTGTTCTAATATATAGTAAACACATTTGAGAAAAACACACACAACTGTGTTGAGTGGAGTTGATTTGGGATCACTAAAGTAGTATTAAACCAGCATGTTTGTAGTTCCTTCTTAAAATTTTAACCATGTGGGAGAGAGAGATTTCTGAAACTATCTGATAGATAATAGTGAACACTAATGTATCTTTTCCTTGAATGGACAACCTTCTTTTTGGATATTGTAAATTAATTTTATTTCTTATCTTTGTGCCTTGCAAACAGACACAGGAGGCATAAACTGAAACAGCAAAGCAGAATCCAGTGCTTGAACACACTGGAACACACATTCAAAAAAGACAAATACCTTGTTCATAGCAACAGCCAAAGCTGAGCAGTGAAAGCCTCAGTACTTTAGAAAAGCAAGGCTGTTAATAAAGAATTTAAAATTTGTTTTTAGTAGCTTTAATTACAGGCAGTTTTTAAAACGTCAAACACATCAGTTGAGCAAAGAGTAATGTAAGCCAGAGGTGGTTAAGTAAAGGTTCCTTATACTATCATGGGCCCAGCCAGCTAAACATCTAAAATGTCTGTACCTGACTATCTTGAGAGAAACATGAAAACCGCTGTAAGCTCAAATTCCTTCCTTTCACATCCTGCTCCAGACAGAAAACTCAGTCCTGTTTCCAATACCACGTACTTGGTACCACTACAATGTGGTTTCCTATTGACTCACTTGCACTGAGCCCTGTTTCACACTCGTTCCTCTGCATATCTTGATTCACGAGGAATTTGCAAGGGTATAAAATCCCTAAAATGCCAAAGGTGTTTTTCAGTTGCTGAAGGCTGATAGGTTCTTAGAAATCAACTTCTTGCTTTAAAAAAAGGTGGGAAAATGTCTGTTACCTCCAAGATATGTTGCAATTCTGTGTGCCATACATGGTAATTACTTTAATGCTTAATAAAAAATAAAGATGTAAGTTAGTATATGAAGAAGACAAGGCAGCTGCAAGACCAAGTAGTCCTGAATTCAGATCAAGTCTGGATTGAACCTCTGCATTTTATGGACAAAAATATATTTTTTTTTTGAGTCAGTCTTACAAAAACATCTCATCTATACTCATCTATATCTGTCCAATAGATGAACAGTATTTTTACACAGTCATTTTTAAAATTTAAACTCCATTGGAAGTCCTTCTGTGCAGGGCAGGTCTTTCCTAAAATCCATGGCAAAATTTTTGAAAACAAACAAACAAGAAAAACCCCCAAACCAAAAAAAACCCAAAAACCCCAAAGAATCTTTAGATCAAATATATTTTGTTCTAAAACCAGACATCCAGAGATATGTTCCATTTCTGGTTATATGTCTTTTCATTAATGAAAGTTCCTCTAGCCTTTTTTAGTGTTTTTTACACATTTATTTGTTCACAGGATTATTTAATTTCTTAATTGTACTACTTACGTTGGGTAGATGTCAAGGATGAGATTTCAGACTACACATCCAGGTGATTTTACTCACCCACCTGAGTTTTGTCCATGGAGTTATTTTTCTGGGTGTATTTTAAGTGATTTGGAATGAAAAAGGGACTAAATACCTTTTTGTTCAGGAATTGTATTGAGTAAATACACTTCTTTTTCCTCTGGGTCTTACCAAGGACTAAGTTGTAAATAATAGTGTATACTCACTTTAAAATGATCATTACTGCTATGGAAATCGACATGATTTTGAATTTTATTTGGTTGGTTGAGGAATGAAAGGAGAACAAAGAAGCAGAGGCTCAGGCTTAAATAACTCCAAATGCCTCTTGGCAGCTGAAATATTCAAGGGTTTAACAGAATCACAGAATAGTTTATATTGGAATGGACCTTTAAAGATCATCCAGTCCAAAGCCCCTGCCATGTGCAGGGGCATCTTTCAGTAGAGTAGGTTGATAGATGTAAACACTTTGTGATGTTTCAGGTCTTGCTTTAATGGTTCTTGCATTTGGAAGACTGAGCCTTATCAAGGGTCACAGCAGTGGCTTTGGGCAGGTGCTTGTTCTCTGACCTTTTCCTCACAGACATGCATCTCTCTGGATCTGAATAAACGAATTAACTCCTGCATTTCCTTTACAGTAAGCCTCAGAAAGAAATGAAACATTTATTCTGTAAGGTGACCAGCATTCACTAACACAATAATAGAAGTTTGTTTTAATGCAATAGTACTCAGGAGAGAATTGTGCAAGATTTAGGCTAGGACAGCCACATAAACTTGTGCTTAGGCAATTTGTAAAGTTGCTTAATGTGCACGTGTTGCACAGCAAAGCTTCTTATTCCAGCCAGGAGACCTGAACACCGCTGAAATGTTTGGACCTGTGTGTTGTGTGTTTAGACATGGGGGGTTCAGTGCTGACGTACAGCAATAATGGCTCCGGATATTTTAATTAGAACACCTGCAACTGAAAAAATATTTACAGCTTACTCAGTTTATTTGGACCCAATCTGAATCTGTTATGCATTTTTAGCACTTCCTATTGTCACCATCACGTGTTGGGGTAATCCACATTCTTGGGCTCAGATTACTCATGTCCATGACAGTAGTGCCTAGGGAACAACACAGATCAGGGGTAATGGTAGAGATAATGTATTTTGATATTTTATCACACATAACAGTTGTCTGTCTCTGCCCGCAAAGCACATCATCTGTCTCTTCTGTTAGTCGTAAATATTTTTTTTAGTAAAGAAATAGGAGAGATCTGATTTTGCAGGACAGTAAAATTACACTTCTCTAGAGTCATAAAGAACAATTAGATACAAAATCATCACCTAAAGAAAAAATAAATTAAAAAGTTTTTTTTAAAAAAATGACTCCATGACTCTCATGAGTGCCTGGTGTTGGGCTAGTGTCAAATCCTTATGTTCTTTACAATCTTTAAATTCAATAGACTGTGTTGTTGTGTGCTATGAGAAATCTCCAGCAGTGCATTGTTGCTGCATATAATGAAAAGGCTTTGCAATTTTGCAGAACCAGAACTGTAAGCTAGGGACAAGGCCAAGCATAGGAAGGTATTCTGAGTTTTCAGAAGTGCATTGAAATGGAGTTTTCTCACTCTCACTTCAGCTACAAGTCAGGTGTTAGCCCCTAGGCTTCTCCTCCAGAATTACATATAGAGCAGTGATACTGAGAATTTGTGGGCTACTTTTAAAGGGTGCAAAAAGTAGCTACTGTCAGTAAACTTGTATTTGCCATATGTGGACTCTAGCTGAAAAGAGCTGAAAATGACTGATCTAAACAATAATGCACCTGTGTGAACTTGCTCTGTAACTTCTTCATAACCCCTTGTACACTGCTTGGCTTGGATCAGAGTCCCTGAGGGGATCTTGTCCTTCTTCTCCTGCCTGTAGCATTCCTGCTGAATCATGCAAGTGCTTATTTTCTGACTTAGCAGTCAATGCCTTTCTGGTCTCCAAAATCAAAGTTGTGAGACCTTTTTGTTCCTCCTTTACAAAGCTTTTGTATGGCAGGTTTGCTCTGAAGGTCTAAGTGCCCATCCAGGTGGTTATGTGGTTTCTCCCTTGGAGTTCCAATACGAAAAACTTGTCTTGCAATTAGTAGGAATGACTTCTGCACAGTGGCATCTTGCTGGAATATATCACTCAAGATTTAAGAACTGAAGTTAAGCCTTGGTTGTTTACAGCAATCTCTCTTGTGTTAGTATGGAGAATGAGTGTTTTTCACTCCTTTTTGTGATGTTTAGTAGGTCTGCAGTTGGACACGGACATTTCTGAATTCCAAGCGTTAGAAAATTTCAGTGGTGTAACAACTTCAAGTTCATCACAAGCCATCCCATATAGTTGGGGCAGAAGCTGTGTTCTCTACTCATCCCCATGCTAATTATGTCTCCTACTAGAAAGATCTATTTAACTTTGGGTCCTACTGATGTGGCAGTTCAGCTGGATTGCTGCATTATTGTTACGTTCAGTTATTATCCTGTGACTCTTTGTACTGCTGAATCACCCAATCTCATCTCAGAGCGTCTTTGCTTGTGATCAGGTGGTTTAGTGACCTTGGTACCTTCAAGAATTTACTTTGGGTTGCTGTAAGAATTATGATATTAAATAGATGTTAAAGGTTCTTCAGAACAAAATTGTCAAGCTGTGACTCACTGAGCAATACAGACTGAACAAAGAAAAGGATTTGAAAACAAAGAGGGTTTAATAATACCTTGTTTATGCCTGGCATTTCACTCCAGTCCTTAGATAAATATGACTTATCTTTGGCATGCCCTGCCCAGTTCTCTTGGGGCCCAAATTACAATCTGCTTGCTGCAGCCTCTGCCTCTCTGAGATTGCTGCAGCTGACAGCTGCAGAACTCAGCACTGGCCAGCGAGCCAACAGCAGTGAGTTTGCAGACGTGCTTGTGCTCTGCCTGCCTTTTTCAAACTTAAAATAAAATTCTGTGGGTAGGTGACACTGGTGGTAACTGAGTTTACACGTATCTGCTTTTAGTATGTCAGATAAATGCATGCATATACAGATTTAATAATCTGTTAAAAGAAATGATGCTGATTTTTGTCTTGTTTTCCCTTGCCTTTTTATTCTCATCTCTTCTGTGTTGTATGAAAGAATGACTTGGGGGGCTGATGGGGGGAGAGACAAACAGGAAAAGTATGATTTTTTTTAAAGGTATGGCAATATCTTTAGGAGTACATGCTAAAATATTTCATGGTCTTAAATTCAACAAAGAAAATGCCATGGTCTTCGAGGACTGTAATGTATAGCATGGAGAAGACTGTACCATGTGCCTAATTTTGAGAATAGAAATAAAAGTAAACACATTTTTAATTTGCTAGTGAAACTATCCAGTCCTGTTCAACAGTTTGGAAGTTACTGGTGAAAAATAATATTCAAGATCTCTGAAGTCCATGACATTCATGTCCACTATGTACAAGTGCTTATACACATCTGTGCTAGTGAAAACAGAATTTCATAATATAACTTGTTTTCTTCATATATCTTATCATTTCATATCCCTGTCAGTTTGGGGGAATAGCAGCTTAAGGACACAGTGAGGAGAAACTACCAGTGGGACTCTGGTATGTATTCATCATGGAATAGTGTAACAGCTAAGGCACAGACCCAGACCAGCAGGGAATTGGAATCATTTATTCAAAAGAAACGAGAGGTTTTATACACTTTTTCAAGGCACAGTATTTCCTTATAGGGTAATTTTCACTAAGAAATCTATCACACGTTACCAATTCTATCCTATCTCTTCCTACAATTCCCTTTTTTTTTTTTTTTTTGTGAAACACCACTAATTTTCCGCTTTAACTTACCTTAATTGTTTTTGCTTTCTCTGCAAACTTCAAAGGTGATTGAAGATAGTTAGATATGTATAGATGAAATTTAATTTTTTAGAAATAAAAGATTTCTTTGCAAAGAGGAGTGGTTTAAAGAAGCCCTTTGGTGGTGCAGAAATATGCATTAATGATACTGACAGTCAAGATTTATTCTTAATCTTTATTTCTACCCTTCCTCATCACTAATATTTTCACCTCAAATGAGAAACTGATGAGTTTTTCAGTTTGACATCTTTTTAGATGTTGCATAAAAAGAGTAACTGTTCAAATACTTGGTTTTATCTTTGGTGTATGTGGCTGTATCTTCCTCAAAGCTTTGTTCATTCTTCTTTCAAATGATTCAGTAGTCTGTTATTTCTTTTTTTTTTTTAGGAAAACTTGCAATAAAATGTCTATTAATTTCAATCTAAAACCCTTTTTGGACTCTTTAACTGGAGTCTAATTGGAATACTTTGGAAGCTCTATACATTTTGAATAATACCAACTCTTTGGTGCCCTGACTTCTGTCCTACTTGGAGCTTTTAGTTCTTAAAAGTAAAAGCTGCTTCTTCTCAACCCTGCTGGTTAGACAATCTATACTGATGAATGGTTTCAGTCTTCATTTAAAAATAAGTAATTCCTCTCTCTTGCCTGTGTTTAGATTTCCTGGATTCTCTGAGTAATTTTTTGATTTGTTTCTATTATATTGGAATTCTGTACTCAGTTTCAATTGAGTCTAGAAGAACAAAGCTTGAAACAATTGAGTTTAATAAAAGAAAAACTCTCCTCACAGTGATCAGTGAAGCACAAAGGGGATGCTTCTCTGTAGGAGCACCAGATGTGTGTGCACTACTTACCAACTTTAAGGGTTGTTCATGCTTTTTTTTCAAATATCATCCCCTTTATTGACCCTCTACTACTCAGAAATCAACGGTAACATTGCACATGTCTAAAATTGTAGATAAAAGCCCACCTGGAGCACACCCAGCAATTCCAAGAGTTAGATTTAATAATATGCTTCAAACCTATGGATTTTCTTCAATGACTGTATTGGAGAATTTACCAAGTCCCTTTTTGTAAGGTTCATCTTCAGTGCTTGTGGCTCTGGAAATTACTGACTTTTGAATTACGAGGTAGTAAAATACTTTTGTTCTACTTCAGGGCTTGAATAGCTGTGTGTGTGCTGAAAGTATGGTGAGCTGTTTTGCTGAAGAACCTTCAGGATTGCTTGAAAAGAAAACAAGAAATATTAATAAATGCAATGAAACTTTTAAGACTGAACTTTTATATTTAAAAACAATGCAGCAAGCCCTGTAGTAGTGGAACCATTAGCTGGCCTCTTGATGAACCACCACATTTTGTAGAGCAGGATAATCAGGATAATACTTTCCCAGATACAGAAATGACTAGCTAGTTTTATTCCATTGCTTCCAATTTTTTGCTACCCAGAAAATACTCTTCCATTTTTTTTAATACGTTGTCATCTATGGACCAACATTAACCAGAGCTGGAAAAATGATTTTTCTTTTTTCTTAAAGTACAAGAGGGGAAAAAGTATTATGGGCTGTAATTTTCTTTGAAAAGCAAGTAGGTTAAAAAAGTTACAATATGCTCTTTTATTGTCACTCATAAAAGCTAAACTGTTACTGGGAGTTATGTGAAAAATCATTTTTTAGTTTGGCAAACAGTATTATCAATTTGTTGAGGCTTTGCAGAATTTTTTCTGGGTCATAATTAACATCTTGGCAACCTTGCACATATACAGATTCATTTTATTTTGTGCATATTTTTAAAATTAAATGTCATCTGCAGTGCTGCTTTAATATAGACCTGGGAGATGCACACAGATGTCACACGCTTTGGTGGGGTGTAAATATCTCTGCTCTACAGTACTCAGGAGAAATTTCTACTTGTTAGAATTTTGTGAATAAAAACTGTAGTTTACTTCCTTAACAAGGAGTTATAAAAATAGAATGAAAGCAAAGAAGGCTGGGAAAAAGAATTAGGGCATATTTTCAAATGTCTTTGTGGATTTCTGAAGACTAATATGTGATGATCCCTCATAATAAACAGTGTATTTTGTGAATCTCTGTGCTCTTGGACCTGCAAGTATCAGCATAGGTGTGTTTCCCACTCAGTTAAACAAGGTATTCTTGAAATTGCTCCTAATGCAGGGAGGAGAGCAATGGCCAATAACTGTAGTACATTAATTCAAAGGTCCCATGGCTGCTGTTATTGATATAAATTTACAAATTCTGTTATGTGTACAGCATTATGCTATTAATACCACCTGCTCAATATTCCTATTTATAATCTGCATGCTGTGTGGTGTGATGAGTGATAACAAGGCTGTGTCCCTTCACAAAAAGAAACTGTGAGGTGGTTTTGTTTGGGAAGTTTCACATAATTTATGTAGTTGGTTAATATATGGAAACTGCAGTCTTATACCAAGAACCAAGTTGGTATAAGTTGAATCATGCAAGACCCTTGGTGATTAATAAAGATAGTTAGATCTAAGCTATAAATGGCCAGTATAAAACAAAAAAAATCCCAAACAAGAAATATAGTAGTATTTTATGCTAACTCCTTGAAATTAATGATTGAAAGCAGAGTTTGCAGATGGCACTGAAACAGAAAGAACAAATATTGAGCAATGCAACTAGACATGAGAAGGTTTTTGTTCATAACCACCATGTGTGGGGTGGACTGTTCATTTGATACAAATGCAACAACAGATGCTGAAAATGTCTCTCTATTATGGCATTATCACAATGAAACAATATTTTTAGTCTTGGTGTGTGCAAATGACTTGCATATTAACAATTATAATTTGTGTCATGGTGAGTTATTACAATACACAATCCCCACGTTTCTGCAGTACCCACAGATTTTTAGTTCCATTGATATCAATGTATTAATACTGCTTGAAATTTCACAGCAGATCAAAAGCCCCTTGTCATTCTGAAAGATGACTCTACTTTGCATGAATTCTGTTCTTTGGTTCAATGTGTTACTTGAACACATTGTTTGTATCTTCAAATTTTATTTCTTAAATCCAAAAAGACAAAGAAATCAAGGACTCTCTTTTCAGCCAGCCATAATTTTAAAAAATATATATATTTTGAGTGCAATTAAACAGTATAATTTGTGTTTAAGGGCCTGAGGATATAAAGTCCTTGCCCTACATTAGGTATTTTCACTTGTTAAAGCTCAGTGGCATCATGCAAATCTTCTGCTGGGTGGCTTTTTTGTTTAACTGCTTGATATAAGATAACCATTAATAAACCACCAGCTTCTGGAGCTATCACTTGCTTATGTCTGACTACTTGAAAGTTGCCTATGTTTTCAAACTCTTGTATTGCTGTAACTCACAAAAATAACAATAGAACTAATGTTGTCTATTAATTTTCTGTTTTGCATATACTATTATATTCTATATAAAAATGCTATATATAAAATTTGTTGCTTATAGAACACTTGTTCTATAATTAGCCATTTGTTCTTTGACTGGAACAATGTCTGGATGCTGTTCCAGACTTTGCCAGCTCATTTGAGGTCTAGAGTAAAGCTTTAAGGGAAGCTGAATGACATCCTGAAATCCATCACCGATTTCTATGTTAAATGTGCAAGGCAATATTAAAACAAGAGCTGGCACCTTCTGACCTCCCTTAGGCAGCTGAATTAACAGTTTAAATGAAATAGATTTACCATTAGTGTCAGTCTTTGGGCTGGAGGCAATGGGTCACAACACTCTGTGTTGTGCCTTGCAGAAAGAGACAGGAAAAACATAGATATTGAAATACTGCTTTTAAATTCCTGCATCTGGATGGTGGCAAAAAAACCCAACCAATCAAACAAAAAAAACCCCCAACAAAACAACAACAAAAAAAAACCACCAACAAAACAAACAAAAAAAAAAACCCACCAAAAAATAACAACAGAACCCCCCCTAAACTAACTGAAACAGAGTGTAAGAGCTGTGGGGCCAAGGTTACCAAAGTGACATGTTTTGCCCATTTCCTACACAGAAAATGAAGCCAAGGGAATTGGTTGCTTACCTCGTTTTTCTTCCAGCAGCAGCTCTGAGTTTCTCTTATCCCTGCCTTTGTTCTGTACTCTGTAGAGATTCTTCCCAGATGAAATGGTTCTGATTTTTCAATAGGGCTTGCTTTTGCTTCTGACACTACTGCTGCTCAGAAATGAATGCACCTGGTAATTGTTATCACTGCTGTCTTTAATTCGAACTCAAAGTTAACTGCTCTTAAATTAGTAATTCCATTGCAACCTTGAAGAGTCTTTTTGAAGCTATGAATAAGCGAAAATGGCAGGAAATGAAGTGTGAGTTTCTGTTTGGAGATAACACCAATGTTTTTCTTGCACTCCCAGGTTTTGGGTCCTTGCTCCTAAATTCTGTTTCCAGTTTTGCACAAATTGTAGACCTCAGGTCTGAAGTCTTTAAGTTGGTGATAAAAATTTCTGCCTAACTAAAATATCTCTGATATTTTTCCTCCCTCTGAGTGTTATGGGAATCTAATAAGGGCTATTAAAATAAATGAGATTGCATTTTCATTTAAAGTTTCTGTTTTGAAAACTCAATAGCTCCAATGTCCTTTTGAATTATTACAGAAGCTGCTTGTTTGTTGTCTCTTCAGTGATATCAGCTCTAGGGAACAATTCAGGACAAACCTCAGCCACCACCCCTGGCCCAAGGAGGGGACACTAGGCCACCATTTGATGGAGAAATGAATGAATGTTGTGTTATGCAGTTGCTCTGTAACAAGAAGCAGGTGAAGTTTCAGATACCATTAAGGTGTGAAGGGATGTGACTTGTGCTGCCTGGTTTTGCCTTTCCCTGCTCCCTTTTAAAATTTTTCCCTTCGCTTTTACTGGTGTGTGATCTGGCCAGCAGATTTTACTGGTTTTCAGTCTGGTGACCTCTAGTAGCTTCTTGTTTCAGTAGCCCTATCTAAGGTTAAGAAAAAGGTTTCAAAATACAGTGAGACTACAAACAGAGAGTGCTGATTTTTGTTTATATTTCTTCATGCTCTTTGTGATGAAGGTGCTGAAATATGTAAAAAAAAAAAAACTCCAGTGACGAGAACACATTAACAATACAGTGAATCACTAAGCCTTTTCTAATAGTACAGATTGTCAGTGATTACTGAATTTTCTGGCTCCTGCTGCTTTGGATGATTCCTGCTTTGTGCTATCAAGGGTCAGGAGAAAATTGTGGTGTTTCCTTTGTGTTGCTGAACAAAGTGCCATGTTTCTTGATTCCTGAAATTAAATAATTTTGAATTTGTTCTTTCTTACTTCATCTCTTCTTATTCACCTTCTTTTGCACAGTAGTTTGAATTCCCATTAGAGAAAAGAACATTTGTAACAGGCTTTCAACTTCCCAGTGCTTGCAAGGCAATCGTTAATGGAGGTATTTTGACATACTTCTTTCTGTGACAGCCTTAAGCTGCAGCCACAAATGGCTTTTCAGATTTATTTGAACTCTTGTCTTTAGTTTTCATGTTTTTGATGAATGGATGCTGCCTTTAGAGTTTCTAAATATATGTTGGACATATGAAAACATATTCAAGGTCTCTTCTTAAGTGAAAAGAAAGAGTAAAGCCCATAAATAAACCATCAGAGCATTGCTGTCAGAGACATGTGACACCTGTTGTAGAATTAACATTCTGAAACTTCAGAATGTCAGACTGTTTTTAGAAGGATTCTTCCTAATGAAGAGAAAAAAATAAAAGAAAAATAAGGAAGAGAAAAATATCACTTCAAAGAGCTACTTGCCTGATTGAGTTGGGGTGAAAAAATGACTTGATGGCTTTGATCCTTTCATCAAGTGAAACAACATGAGAGAGGAGGGGGGAGGGAAATGTGTGGCTTTGCACAATAATGTCATGCTATCAGCAAGGACCACTGAAGATATTTATTGGCTTCAGCAGGCTGTATCATAATATAAAAGAATTTTCAGTCACTGTAGGGCTACCAATGTCCTCTGCATTAAAATTTGGTGGCAGAATGTTAATAAATCAACAGTGGTTATCTAACCAACACTATGTGAGTGGAGATAGATTCAGCATTACTCTCCAAAGAATAAATGCTGTCTACTATGCAAGGCTTATTTCCAGTATAAACAAACATTGTATTAGATAAATATAAACACATTTGTCTAAATATGCTGTGAATATTTTATGCATAGCTCCTACTGGGAAAGGAAAAAAATCTATCAGACCTACAGTCTGAGTTTCATTGAAGAAAAATGCTACAATTTCCATATCTGCCACCAAATTTGAGCTAAGTCTTACTGAGAACAAATATTGGGAGGGGGAAAGGGATTGATCTTGAACATCTGGTTGGTGTTTTAGATCCTGTATTTACCATTGATGATATGCACAAAACAACTGAGGGCTTTGGGAACGGATGGGTTGTAGGAAGGATAACAGCATGGATTGGCTGGGAGAGGAGCCCCAGGGTGCTGAGTGGTGTCAGGAGCTGGCAACTGTCACAGGAGAGGTGTCAGCACAGGGTGTGAACACTCAGCTCTGTGAGAGAGCCACGGGCAGTGAGCAGGGAAAATGCTTCCTGTTCCTTAGTTCCTGCTCTGTCTTCAGGGAAATGGGACTTTACACTGTCTCACTAAAGATGGGCAGGGTTGCATCAGGAGATATTTGGCTCTGCCATCAGTTTTACCTGAAAACAATAATCTCCAGGATTCTGTGCTTCTTTCTGGCCCAGGAAGAGTTATTTCTGTTCTCTGATGTTGTGATTGTGAGTTGCTTTTGAAGCCAAGCTTTGCAGCTGACCTTTCAAATTTGAAGTGCCATCTCCTGTAGCAGAATACAACACTCCATTTTCCAAGTAATGCTAGAGCATTCAAGGTCTGCTTTTTCTATTTCGAGACCTTGTTTTTCTAACCTTCTTTTTAGTCTTCCATAAAGATGATTGAAGAAGGGGGAGGGAAGAGAGTAGTAGCAAATGCTTTTAAAGATTCAAAGAAAGAGCAATGCAAAATTATTTTTAATGTGTAGTCAAATCTAGGTACAATTGCTTTCTTGTCATCTTTATTGTAAGGCTGTAATAAATAATTAAGTTGGATGCACTACTTCCATACAGGCTGGTGTAAAGTATAAACAGCTGCTGTCTGGTATTTCAATCTCATTTTACTTACTCCCTTTAGTGAAAATGCTGACCTAGAAATTGTCGTCTCTGACTTGGAGCAGTGCTGCTTCTGCTCCACTACCTACATCTGATGGCAGCTGTTTTGGAAAAAAGTAGGATAAAAAAGGTCTATAGTGGGAATATTTAGAATAGCTTTTGCATTTGGAGAACATTTCTCTATGTGATGGTGTGGTAAGAAACAGAAGAAGACCCTAGGAGGTCAAGTAGCAAAGATGTGTTCTCATGCCAAACAGTAAAACATTGGTTAAAAAAATAAAATAACAAAATTTGTTAAAGATCTGTTTCTTGGATTATAGTAAACTCTTTTTTTTTTTTTTATAACCCAGTTAATATTTAGCTAAAACTAATGTGTAATTGGTACATCTTGCAATCAAAATTCGAGTATAAGATCAAGTTTCAAGTCTTTAGCACTTTCAGAGGTTGGTTCTGGTAACACAAATTTGACTCACTGGAAGTAAGGTAATAGTTCTGTCATTACCTGCTCTGGGAATGCTGGCTCAATTACTTGTCTAACAGACATAAGAGTGAATAAATGTATTTTCCTGCATTATGTGGGTGCAGCATGTACAGGACAGGCCTGTAAGTGTAGGCTGGCACAGGCTGAAGTTGGGGCTGTTCAGGTGTGTTTTGTATGTTCAAAACATTTCATTGATGTGAGTGTTTTGTTTTGGAAATGGATATTGACTGTACAGCCTGTTACTGTGTTTGTGTAACACTTAAGAAGAATTGAATATGAATTATTCCTCTGTTGGGCTGGAAATGCTGGCTGCAGGTTTTGAGTGGAAAGCAATTGTAGCCAGTTCTCACCAAGTCAGGCATCTGAAGTGCTAGATGCTTTTGAAAGCCCTAGCAGATGTCTAACTTTATTTTTAGGTGCTTGAACAACATTTTGGAATCTGGTCTGAAAGAGCTAAAAGCCCCCTGTAGACAGCACTAGGATTTTCTTGGCAGATGCAGGTACATAGATTATCTGTCTTATTAATATATTTTCTGTGGATGCTTTGCAAGGCTTGCAGGATGTTTAACTTGTGAGATCACCAGACACTTTCTGTTCACTGAAATAGTAATAAAGGTTCTTTTTCATGGCATTAGTAGATACAAGCACTCATAAAAGTGATTTTGGATTTTACTTTTATTTTTACGTTTGGTGCCTCCTCCTGTATGTCACCTGTCTAGGCTATGTGTACCTTCTTGGAGTAAAAAGTAGGTTGTTATTTTAATCATGATGGAAGTGTGAACCTTAAAGCCTCAGACAATTTTCTTCCCTTGTCAGCTCTTTCCATGAACATCCTGTGAGGCTTTTTGCATTCTTTTTCCTACAAGAAAAAGTAATTAGGGTATATTCAGAAATGTTTATCTGAACTTTACAGAAAAAACTAATCAAAACCCACTTCAATCTAGATTTTCTTAATATGCTGGAAGCTTCAGGTAGAATGTCTACAAAGAAGTTTGTCCAGGACCAGGAAGATCTTATCACAGAATCACAGAATATGCTGAGTTGGAAGGGACCCACCAGGATCATTGTGTCCAGCTCCTATCCCTGCACAGAACAATCCCCAGGGGTCACACCATGTGCCTGAGAGCATTTTACAAATGCTGCTGGAGCTCTGTCAGATTTGGTGCTGTGACCACTGCCCTGGGGAGCTGTTCCAGTGCCCAACCACCCTTTGGGTTAAGAAACTTTCCCAACCTAAATTCCCCTGGCACAATTTCAGGCCATTCCTTTGGGTCCTGTCCCTCACCACTGGAAAAGAGCTGTGAGTTTGTTCACTTTCTGTATTTTGGTTAGCAGAGACTTGAAGAGAAATTCTGGAATGAGGGTAAAAGTGCCAAGCATCCACAATGTAAATGTAAGGTAGTGAGTATTTCACATGGTGGTTGTAACTCTCAAGCCTTTTTACTAACCCTCTTTTCTCTTCCCCTATTGGGGGTTTATCAAAATAATTTCTGTACTTGATCTTCTCATAGATGCTCTTGGTTATGTTTTTGGTTAACTAAGACTGGTTAGGTGATGGCTGTGAGACTTCTGCTGTTATTTGGAGAGGTGTTTTCTATTCTTCCCTAAATTCAAAGAGAAAGTGGGAAGGAATAACTGAGGAAGTACTTACAGCATAATTTGGGGAGGTATTTTGGCAGATACATTCTTTGTTTCTTTAGTTAAAACTCCTCTTTGGGATGTGAAAGAAGGCTTATCAGTGAAATGGAAAATTTCTGGGCCTTTGCATGTGGTGACTCTGACCTTTATGATGACATTGATTGATGTTCTGGATGACACTCCAGAACACTCTGCCAAGCAACCTTGGCCATTGTTCCCCAGAAAAAAAAGCCAGAAGAAAATGTGGGGGTTGGGCTAAGGCAGTGAGCTTGGTTAGCCAGGAGAAAGCCCTGAAGCTGCTGCTCACCTCTGTGTTGGGGGCTCAAAGCTTTGGGCCCTCGGTGATGTCTGTACTACAATAATTATTTGGTTTAAGCCATTTTGCCAAGAGAATAACAAAATAATTATCTGTGTATCCAGACAGATCAACTGAGCATCTGAGGGGGGATGAGGTGGGGGGTGAGGCCTTCAAGTGAGCCCCTGTTCAGCATCTGTTTTCATCTTACTGGCCCCAAACATTCACTTTTTAACTCATTTAAATCCTATCCCACCACTACTGTTGGCCATTCAGATGTGCTGCCACCTAGATTTCTTGTTCTCAGTAGAATAAGTGGTTTAACAAAGTCTGAATTAGTGCAACTTGTCTTAGAATGCAGGAAAGGGCTGAGCTCTGGTTGCCACTGTGCTGCTGTTTCCATGCTGCCATCAAAGCACACTCCTAGGGCTACCCCTGGCTATTTCCCCACAATCTCCTGCAAAACTGGTGCACAGCTGCAAGGCCAGAAGTTTGATGCCTTACTCAAAAAGAGCAATTATCTGTATGGTGTGGAAAAGGCATAGACAGAACTAAGGCAAATTGCCTGGCTGATGTGTTACCAGATGTCAGCAGGTTGTTCTTGAGCAGAAATGAAGAGTTAATGACTGTGTTTCACACAGCTTTGGGGTGTCCAGGTTTAAAGAACTCTAGAACTCTTTGTTACGAAGACATTTTTAAATTGCAAATGATTTTTTATTTGAAGTAGCAGAGATTCTTGTGTTTTGTTTTCAGTTTCTTCTGGGTTTCTCTGTAGTGTTTGAAGCACTGTGTTGCTTGAGTGCTTTACCGTGGAGACAGTTTAATGATTCAATTGTTTTGTTCCTGTGAAAACATGGAAGTCTGGGAAAAGGAGAAGTCACTTAGTCCTGTTAAAAGTGTTTTTGATAAATATTTACTCTCTTGTACAAAAGCTGGCCTCATCTACTATGAGACTAGGGCTTTTCTCTACCTTTATTTCTAATAAAGCAAGGGGAATGTTGAGGCAGACTTCATAAATAAAAATGGATTATGGATGCAGTAGATGCAGGTCCTTCCGAGTATCCTTTGTTCAGCAGCTTCCAATAATGTGGAGCCACATTTATAGTTCTAGTTTGGGGTTTTTGAATAGAAATTCTATCATTTTATAGTTTAATAAAGTTAAATTAGAGTCCACAAAATGGCAAGTTTTTGAATGAACCTTATATGTGGAAAATATAAACTGGCTATATACCCTTAAAAACCACAACAAGCTGGTATCAAATAATTTGTACTCCTCCCCTTTGGCTTGCTCTTTTTGTCAGAAGAATCTGATTTACAAGCTATGCTTATAACCAGCTGATTTCTGAAAGTCTTGCAGTGTAATATTTGCTTGTGACTGTTTGCAAGACTTACAGTGAATGAGATAATCTTTACAGGTTGTTAAAAGTATATAATGGATTTTGTGTTTTGTATTTTATAAGGAGTTTTCTCAACAAAGGATGTGAAACTAACAGCTTGGTAGTTAAATAATCTGCAAGGAGCTCAGTGTGTGTTGGGTGGTGGTTTGTGGGCTGGGTTTTTTTGTAGCTGTAGTAAACAGAGAAGATCTGAGTAGACTGAAATAGGGAGGAGCATGCAAATGATAATGGATCAAAGCATTTTCAAAATACTGTTTAATTTTCCAAATGTATTCTCTGAACACATCATCTCAGCAGAAAAGGGAAAAACCAGAAAACTCCATTTTACAGCATTTTAAAGTCAACAAAAATGTAGGTAATTAACAGTGCAGATTATTTGATAACAAGTTAGGTAGCATATAGGAAAGACAGAGAAGAATCTTGCACCAAAAAATGAGTGATGGATCCAGGGGTTAATAAAACAATGTGAGGAGCAGGAAATCTGGTAGGAATGATGTAGCTGGTTTAGTCAAGACCAAGACTTTGAGCATGTCTTGTGCAGAGTGCTGAGCCAGGTGGTGATGTGGACTTAGCCTGGCAGAAAGCATTTCAGTGAAGTTGAGCTGTTACTGGGTCCTGAGAGCTGCTGCTGCTCTGTGTCAGTTCATTTTCCTCAGTCCTGACAGGTTGGGCTCTCTGTGCATGAGGAATTTGCTGTGAAGGGTTGAACTCTCTTTCTCTTCAGTGCCCAGTGGTGGGGATTTTGTTGGGCAACCAGTCTAGTAAATATTTTTTAATCTGCCCAGTATACACCATCAGGAAAGAGATTTTCACAAACAAAAGGCAGACACAGCTCTCCAAACCAGGCTGCAGCACAGATGGGCATTTGGCATGGAGGCAGGGATGTTTAATGGGCGAATTCGTATCCTGGGGACTTGAATGCCCTTTCCCAAAAGGTTCATATGGTATATGGTTTTTTCCTTTTTTTTTATTTTTTTTTTTCATGCTGGGAAGGGGGGATGGTCAGGGAGTAGGCTGTGGTGCCTCCCTGAGAGCCTGTGTGCTACTGTTCTCTTGATGCATTACTGGACCTACTGTGCAGTAGGATGGGTGCTGGCTGGAACACGGGTGTGCACTGCACTGTTCCTGAGTTTAACAGGATTTTCCTACATTGTACAGCATTTCCTTTTTCTAATTCACTCCCAGAATAGGTGTGAAAACAACTACAAAGCATGCATTCTCTTTCTGAGTCTTCAGTCCCAAAAGTTTGAAATAAATCACAGGCAGTGTGAGGAAAGAATAATTTAATTTTTCTAGGCAAGTCCTGGGAGACTGTTCTAATATCTCAATAATTACAGAGCAAATATATTGACAGGGCACAGAATAAAATCTAAAATCCATCAAAAAGAATCAAATACCTTTTTTTTTTAGTTTGCTGTTTTGCTTGGATTTTTACCTTGTAATGGTAAAATTACCATTACTTTGTAATAGCAAGTTTTCCATCACTAAAGATCTTTTCAACTGGTGGCTTCAAAGCCTTGCAAAGTTTTAAATAATATTTCCTTTTTATTGCTGTGTGAACTCCTGCTTACACAATAATATGTTTACCCTAAGTAGCTGTGTATTGATCTGGCACTTACTCCTGCCTCATATATTTAACACTAACTGAGAGGTTATTCTATATCTTCTATATCTCTTTCTAGAATAATTCCATTCTGGAGGGACTCAGCTGTTGAAACTGCAAAGTACAGCGTATTTCTGACTAGTAAGTAATAGGCTTTTCTTGATTTGAAGGTTCTCCAGCCCATTCCCTTAGAGACTGACACCTTTGATTTGTCTCCTGTGGGCATGTAACTCTTCCTAGTACCACTGTTTGCCACTTTACAATTTAATTAACTCGTAGTTGCCAAGTTTTTTTTTTTTAAGTAGCCTAAGGCTTCAGCTAAGAAACGTAAAATATGCTCTGCTAATGCCACCTGCTGATGCTGAGAGAACATATCTGCCTGCAGTTTCATTTTATCCAAAGTTTTATGTGCCATCCTGTATACATGCAATGAATAACTCCTCATATGCTTTGTCAGAGTGTTATTTTAGACCCATAGTAATAAAATAGTTCTTAAATGGCTCTTAAACCTGTGTGCAGTAATATCACTTTAGCTCTAGTCCAACTCAGAAAGTGCAATTCTGGTTTCTAAAAATAAACAAAAGAACCCAACTCAGTCGTTGTTCTCTCTGTTGTGTACTAGTTCCATGCATAGTTAAACTGCAGACTTAAAATAAGCCATTCATTACATTTTTATAAAATGTGTCTTACTGTCTCAAGAATTTCACGTGTCTGTGGAGGTATAAACTCCTGGGCTTGTGTGTGACACAGTGCAGCTGAACTTCGTTTCTCTGCCCCAACTTCTTGCTCTTTCTCTGTTGCAGAGGACTTGTGTACAAAGTGACCCTGGTGATCAGGATCATAGGCGTGGTAAAAAAACCTTTTTTGCTGGAAGTAGGGTTCACTTTTGTGGTCCAACAGCACTGAGAGACAGGGTGCGTGTACACTCCCCGCTTTTTGGATGTGTTTAGCAGTGCATCCTTTTTGTTTTAAACCTTGTGTTTGGTTTTCCCTCCCTGCACAGTTCAGATGTAAACAACTGAAATAATCAAGTGCTGGAATTACTTAGTGTCAACATGTACCTAATCAGTAATTGAGTGATTTTGCACGGGCAGACTGAAAGTTTAACTTACTGGAAACCTGCTTTTCACATCACCCTTCACTAAGGGCACGGTCTGGGGCTTGGGGAGGGAGAATTGTGATAGACTGGAATGAGTCAGGCATGAGCTTAAACTGCTGAAACAGAACTCTGAAACTAATACCACTTTAGGGTAAAAAGCTGAGCTATTAGCACCATAAATTTATTTCTGCAGTAGCATGTCCTCCTTTGACAGACAGCTCTGTATATTTTGCATCTGCTTGTTCCATTTCCAGTCATATCCTCTACCTTTATAATTATTGGCATATTAGCTGAAACAAGGTCTGCTTCTTGGGTTTAGTGGGATTTTAAAAGTACTTAATTACTATTTATGATTACTTGTCTCCTGGTCAGTCTTATTTGTATGTTCTGTTGTTCCTGTCATAGGACCCATTTCTTTAGGTCATCTGATTCAAATAGTTGTCATCAAAATGATTGAGGATTTCATGTTTATATACCTTTTTTTTCCACTGTGTGTTTTTACTTGGAGTTGCAAACATCCCAAATTTCTCTTTACTCATAAGAAAAGAATGGATCTCTCCCTCTTTCTCTCTGTGCTCTCTTGTGGATGTTGAGGCAGATATCTTTGCCTCCCCTCAGGCACTGTGCTCCAGCCCTGTCCATTTGTTGTTTTGGGATCCTGGCTCTTTCCTCCCATGGCTGTGACAAAATTCTGTTCCTGTAGAATGTAATTACTTTTGATTGTTCTTCATTGTTCTTGCTCTGAGTTAGATTTCTTACTAATTTACAGTAAGAAAAACATTTGGACTCCTGACTTTTCGTATGTATTATCTCAGAAATGCTTGTTTTGTGGAAAAAACGGAGTCAGGACCTCTGACTGGTGTTGTACAAACCCCTTCATCAAATGCAATTGTCTCTCTCAAAGATAGACCCTCATATGCAGAAAGGTGAGTTTATTTAGCAGAGATGTTAAAACTGCTTATTTTATTCTTTATGTGCTTATGAAAGTGAAATCTTTTTGTCACTGACAAAAAATGTGTCACGAGTTTAATTTTGCTTTTCTTATGCAAAACTGTAATTTACTTTGTTGGCTATTTTTTTGAGAAAAATGCCTTTTTTAAACTGCTGGTACTAAGAACAAAAATGAACTTTTCTTTTGGTAGACAAGTGCTTATCTGTACGTTGAATTTTAAAGCTGTCTCTTAATCTCTGAAAAAGAAGCAGCTAAGGAAAGGAAGACTGATGAGGCTGTTTATCTTGTGTGTGCAGGGGATTTGAGAATGTGATTCTGATGTATTTTAATTCTTTGAAATTGTTGCTGCAGTAATGCTTTTCTATTTTAATTTTGGATGATGCATGTGCACATAGAAGCAACAGAGCAAGTTTCTGAGTTTAAAACTCCCTGGTTGCAGCTGCTTGAACTCCACTTTGCTTTGGACTAAAACAGGTGTAGCCTCTTATCTGCCTCTTATCCTCTCCTCCACCCCACAAGCCTCTGAAGTGGACTGTGAAATGCTGTAACAGCAGTTGAATATAGTTGTTAAGGAAATGTAAGGAGAGGGACTCCTGCTTTAGCACAGCAGGAGTCTTTATATGTTGTGGAGACCTGCAGCACTCACACAGCTACCATGTAAAGATCATTTTAAAACACCATCATAAAGGAAAACAGGCCTGAGTGGTGGACTTTGCTAATGCTGAAGAGTAGAATTAAGAAATGTTACAAAAGGGCTAAACATACCTGGGTTTTTCTTTTCAGTCTAACAGGGGCTGATCACTGTTGTGTTGGAGCACTTCAGAACAGTCCCATTCTGACAAGTCAAATGAAGGGGTTGTGTAGTTTCTCAATATTTAATTTTGAGGAGAAAGGCTCAAAAGTGTGGTACAGAGGAAACTATATCTGAGCTGCAAGTATTCCCCAGTGAATGATACTTTACGTATGAATGTACTACTAGAAGTCCAAGATGCAGTAAAAATGTGCATACCTAAAACGGAAAATGTTCAGATGTGTGCAAAAATCAATCAAATTCCTTCTAATCCAGAAATCAGGGTCCAGTTTGCTGGCTGTTTCTGTAGGCATTTTGAATGTTGCATGCTTACCAGCAGAAGGCTCAGGCAGCCATACTCAGCCTGTGAACTCCGAACTCAGTAAGTAGAGCAGACTTTTCATCTGTCAGGTTTCCATTAAATTTTAAAATACATATGCGGGTTTGTGGTGTCAGCAAAGAAAATAATTTCTTCTGGCAGGATTCAGCTTCAGGACTTTGTGATCTGGGATGACCCTGCTTGAGCAGGGAGGCTGAACCACTGTGGTCCCTTCTAGCCTGACCCATTCTGTGATCCAGAACTTCAGTACCTGTGTTGGTACATCGCAATTCTCTGTGGTGTTATTTATACAACATAATACCTGTGGTGTTATTTGTATAAAATAACACCTATTAGCCACGAGCTGAGGGCTCTGCTCCAGTGAAGGCAGATTTAGTGTGTGCATGAGCTGTAAACCTTGTGATGATCATTGTCACAGCACTTCCAACACAGCATTTCCCTGCCCACGACAAACAACTCTCAAGCTCACTGCACATCTCTTGCTAACCTCTTGCTGAGCCTTGGCAGTCTGGCACAATGTCAGATTCTGCAGCTGCTTTCCTTGTAATGAACTGGAAATGGCATTACAGGGGTGCAGGCTTGGTGTTAGCCCGTGATTGATGTGATATTTCACCAGGTAACTTCCTCTGTGTGCGTTAGTGCAGAGCAGACACGTTCCACTGCTCACAATGGGTTCATTCTCCACTAGATAAATATAATATGAGTAATTGCAGCTCATTATGTAAACACCTCTGTATGGAGTAGTAATGGATTTTGTAGAATATTTTTCTCCTATGTAGAATGCTGTTTTGTAAAACAATGTAACAGTGTCCATCAGGAAGGAGGCTTCTAAACGTTCAATCTAGAACATTTTGTTATAATTTAGTCTAACTTGAA
The DNA here is from genome assembly GCA_013396995.1 of Dicaeum eximium. Classification (NCBI taxonomy): domain Eukaryota; kingdom Metazoa; phylum Chordata; class Aves; order Passeriformes; family Dicaeidae; genus Dicaeum; species Dicaeum eximium. Next base: position 565,356 of record VWZP01007285.1, read on the forward strand.
TTGAGAGAACAATCCTGACTATGCAAACATCTTACTACCTACTACTGGAAGGTGAAAGGCTGATTTGATAACTGTATTGTTATTTTACTATTTATTAAGCATTTACATCATAGAAGGAGAAGGGTGGAATTTAAAAGAAAAGAAACATACACCCCTAAATAAAGGGAAAGAGATGGGAGGATTAAGAGGATGTGATGGAGAAGAGAAGAAATTGAGGTCTAAAGGCACCATTGCTTGTGGTAATATTGGAAAAATGTTTAAAACATGGGAAACCTCTTTGTAAATCCTAAATTTATAGGATTTATTTTAAGTATTTCTCTCCCTGTATGTGTGTATGTTAGAACTGGCACAGACGTAACAACAAATTTTTGGGTATAATAATAGAAGAGCATTCCAGTGTGAAAAATAGGAACAGATCTTCTGTTGGCAAAGCATCATTAAGAATGGAATATTAAAGAACTGAAAGATATCCCTGTTAGCCTGATTTTTTTTCCTGATAGTATGGTTTTAAATTCCATCTTATATTTAACTGCAGATTTCTGCTTAAGTTTTGCATTCTGGCATGTAGGGAAAAAAAGCCAGTCAAATGAAAAAAAGAGCTAGCAACTCTTACACCTCAGATTGCAGTGGTTCTTTATCAATCTTTTCTGCTTGGAATAATGTGGAATGGCCTTTGTTTCTGGGCAATAATACCTGAATGTGTGAAAATCTTATATTTTATATTGCGTTGAGTTATTCTGTTTTGCAAATGGAGGAGAGAGTCTTTGATCCTTACATTGACTGATAACACCAAGATGCAGTTGTGTCAGTCAGCTCTGTAGAAATAAGGGTTGCCCAAGTTTGTGAAGACAGATCTTTCTGTCGTGTCCTGGTGAATTCCAGCCAATACTGTAACATATCTGGAGGGCCCTGACAGGCTTCCAATCTAACAACGTCCCTAAAGCATTGATGTATAGAGAACGGAAGCCTTTGTGTGGTTTAGCTATAGCTGAGGTCCCCTGCATACTGAACAAAAACTGTTAATGAGGGAAATAGTTTCAACAGACTTAGAAAACCAGCTCAAGTCTATAAATGAATGAAAGGAAAAGCCAGATAACACAGCTGCTCTATGTAATGGCTAGCCTGTCTTCAAACAACTCGACTGTGAAATGATGCAAGCCTTGAGATTATTACTTTTCCCCGTTGGCAATTTGTATGCTTGAACAGCCTGTGCTCTACTATATTTCAGTCTCAGGATGGGGGTGGCAGGATGCTGGGGGGTGCATATTGTGCCAGCTGTGGTAAAAAAGGGCAATTAGGGCACTCAATTTTTTTAAAATAAATCCCTAGTCACTTCATCTACAATTCTTCAAAATGCATAACCCCGGCTCTCTGGGTAGTACAGCTAAGGCAAGATGCCCAGAGAGATGACATGTGTTGTCTTCAACTACTGCAGTTTCCTGGTCTCACTGCTTCAAGAAATATGTAACTGCTGCTCTGAGAAGTGCTCCTTGAAGTGTTGGCTGTTGTCAGGTCTGCCTCTCGCTGCCAGCAGGCTGTGGGATCAGATGTTACCCAGGGTGCTGGGGAGGAGCTCAGCCTGCCTCAAGGACTGCAGTTGGCTCTGTGCATCTCTAGGTTAAAGGCTGGGCATGTACTGATTGCATCCAGAGTAACTGAATGTTGTCTTGGGAAACCAAAGCTTTTTATTTACTCGGTTTGGGAGAGCTTATCTCATCAGAGCTCTGCAGTTTCTCAGCTGTGTGTTATGACTGTCTTGCTTTGCCTGGGAGTAATTAGTTTGGTTCAGCAAACCTACCAGACTACTGACTACTGGGACAAAACTGTTGGAAAGAAGTGCCAGTGAACTGTTGCAGTTTTCCTTGATAACAAAAACATCATATCATTGCTTTCCTTTCATAACTGAGAAAAGATCTGGCTTTAGATTTTAAAGCTTGAAGCAAAGAAAGGAGCTTCCTAGAACAGCTGCTTTGGAGGAGGATTTTAAGCAGTGTGAGGAGATGACACCTAAGGTGGAGATTCCCTGGGGAGAAGTAACACCCCAGGGAATCAGCAGTGCACTGGTGGGGGGGCTCATGGAGGATGGATGGCAGTAGTGCCCTCAGGGGCTTGGGGCTGTACCCTTTGATTATGAGACAAGTGTCACAGGAGCACAAGTACCTTTTGAAAGCTTTCCATCGAGTGTGGCACCTCCTGCTCAGGAGACTGAGCAGCTTTGGCAGTTTAGGTTTATGGTAATTTGGGAGAGAACTGAGCATAGGCTGTGATTTCGATGGCTCTGTCTGCTCCAGAAACCTGTAGGAATTGGAAGGGTGTCTAGGATGAGCTAGCCTTCACTACTTTTATAAAGGAGGATGGAAGCATGGAATCTGGGGATCCATGTAGCTGGAAAAATGCTTAAGGAATTAGATGTGTTTTTATGAGAAAATGGGCGGTACCTTTCTGTAGTTTGGAAAAGTGGGACTTGAAATAGATAAAGGAAAAATGGAAACACAGCAGTGGAAAACAAAATGGTGGGGGAATAAATGTATTTGAGGGAAAACAGGGAGCCTTAGTTTACAAGTACCAAATTATGTACCAAATCAGGCTGTGTAATGCTCAGGAGAAGCTCTTGGGGTCTGATGCCTTTCCTAAGTCCTTCTTGTCTGTCTTTTTTGTAAACATTGACAAGATAGCCTATTGCTTTTATTCTCAGCAGCCCTCAGCTAATTCAAAAAAATACCAGTTTGAGGAAAGTTAAGAAGTTAATCTACCACTGAAATGGAGACAGTTATTTCTAGTAATGGCTGAGAAGTGGAGGGCTGAGAACTGCACAAACTTTTTATGCTTATTTTTGAGCTCACTGATAAACAGCACACATAACAAAACATCCCCTTTGGATTAAGGAGTGGTGTCACTGGCCTTTGCTCAAACATGGCATTGAATCCATTATCTAAATCTACTTTATTGGTCCTAATTGAAGATTAAGCAAAAATGTTTTTACAGCTTAAAAAAACTCTGAACCAAACCAACTTCCCCTCCCAAACTCCAGCCCTCAAAACCAAAAAGTATTGGAGTGGGAAAAACGTGATAATAAGCTTCAGTCAGAACTTTTCTTCTTTTTCCTGTATTTTTCTAAAATCTATCCAGTATTGTGTGCTTATAAGTAAAACAGTAGTACAAACTGGCATTTGGGTGGTGACTTTTTTCCTTTTCTTTTTCTGGATAGGAAGGACGACTGTATTATAGCCTGAACTTGTTAGTATTAATGTTTAAAATGGAGTGATGCATTAAAAAGTAATAAGCACAGCAGTCTGAGTGTGTCTCTTGCAATGTTAGTGACACTATGATGGATTAACAGCCTGCAAAATAGAAATGCATGCTCTGGCAAATATTTTACCTAACACTTATTAGTATATTTATGGGTTTCAATTTTGCTTTTACTTTGCATCTTTCAAGCATAATCATGCTTTAATATATTTTAAAAACCCACAAACCTATAAATCTGCTATTCTTCTGCAGGTGAACTTTGCATTATATGTAATGTCAAGTTATATTATTAAAGTAGAAGTAGAATTGGAGCATTATAGACAAGCTGGAATTTGAAACCACAGAATAAGAAACTCTCTTGTTGTTTTGGTGTTTTTTCCTGTGATGGGTTATTTTATGTGATGTTGGAATCATTATTATGCCCAAGTCCACTTTTCCACTTTAGAATATTATAGAAGAGCCCTAATAATAGATGGTTTCATCTGTCTACAGCAGCCAGATGCTAACAATTAATGCTCACCAGAACAAGAAGGCACTTGCACTGGTGGAAAAAAATGCAATCTTAAATTTGATTCTTACCCAAGGTGACAGTAACCCCTTAAGAAGTGAAGCTTGATTTGCATAAGCCAGCAACTCTTAAATAGGTTTTTTCAGGTTGCTATTGTGACCTTAAGACAAATAATGACTTGTTTACACTCTTCTTGAAGTTAAATCAATTTCAAACCTGGAAAAGTTAAGAAATTTTCTTAGTGCTCCCTAGTATTGTTTTAGACCTTATTGAAATCTGTTTGTCTTTTGGTAGCTCCTGGTGGCCTTTCTCTGCAATTGAGATCAGATATGTAAGCCTAAAAATGTCACAGGACATTTATTCTGTTGATATATATTATTTTTCCTTATGCAACAATTTAATGGAATTCATTACCACAGTGTGTTACTTTAATACATACCATTTCCAATTAGTGATAACTTTCCTTTTGAGATAACTTATTTTCAGGATCAGTCAATGTTCACAATAAATGAAAAAGGCTCAAAAAAGTGATAGAGCAGAGGTGGATCACAGGTTAGCAACTGCTACCATGGAATTATACAAAATTCATTTTCTGTTATGTCAAGAAGCAGAACTATGGTGAATATCAGATCAAGAAACTGGCAGTTTAGTCAAGACCTCATAGAAGTCACATTGTCACCACAAAATTCATACTTGTGATATAGAAATTAATTGGAGAGTGACAGAATTATGGGTCTCTGAAGTACCTTATGGCTCTGTGTAATTGCTTGACATGGAACTGTTTCTTGGATTAAAAGCCATTTTATGTTTTCCACTTGGCAATAAGAATGTTATTTTGAAAATAATTGCATGCCAACCGGAAGATTGCAGGTTGCTTTCAGCTGAGTGGTTGGAACCTTGACCTCCCTGGTGGCAGTGGGTCCATGGATGTCACTGCATCTCCTGCTGCAGAAGGTGCCCCTGTGACAGGGCTGCTGCTCCTCCCTCCTCCCTCAAATGCATCGTTCTTGGCACGCAGGGTTTGTGTCACCAACCCTGCCAAGGTCTGAAGTAAAGGCAGTTCTTTTCCTAACCCTTGAAGCTGCAACAAGGGTCCCTTCAATGGCTCTGAGGAATTTGTAAGGTTTGAGGGGGGGGACATTCACAGGCCATTATAGACATGACCAGAGGTTCATTCTAGACCATAGACAGTAGTAGATTGACACTTAAATATGCTGTGGCCTCTAGTCTTTTTTTTTTTTTTATTGTCAGAATAATAATGCCTGATAGGTTTGTTTTCATAGCATTCTGTCCATTATATCAGAGCTCTTAATTACAGTTTCTCATTTTTAACTCCTATCTTCAGTTTGCAGGTATTTTGAATTCATTGGAAGCATTAACATTTACAACCTAGCACCAGCTTTGGGAGTAAAAAGATAGTTTATTTGCTTAGAGAAGAGTTCATTTCCCAGCATGAAACACTTGAAAGGAACCAAAGGCAGACTTTGTCTTAATAGTTGAAAATTCAAAATAAATGAAGCTTATGTAAAATGGCAGTAACAGACTACAGCTACAGTGGACTGCTGAAATTGGATTTGGGTAGCTATAAACATAATTAGCTTAAAGCATTCTAGCTTGCCATGCAGTGTGAGCTCTCATAGGCTGGGATTGATAATGCTCTGCTCTTTTGCATTTTAACTCCTTGTGGAGATTCAAAAGCCAGCTGATCTTAGGCTTTATGGAAGCGAAATTAGCCACGCGTTCCTTGGGGGGTTATGGCAAACTGTGAGGTTTATTGGGTGTTGAAGTGTGCTAAAGATAATGTGACAGCCACCCAAAATGCTGTACTATCAACATACTGATTAGGATTGTATGTTAGTGTTTTTAAAAATCATTACAGATTTGTATTTCTAGTCGTGTAAATGATTGATTATATGTAAAAATTGGTTGTGTATGCTCTTAATGCTTTCATGGATGAAATACTAGTGCTTGATTGACCTGAACAATATACACAAACAAGATGACAATATTGTAAAGTTGCATATAAAAAATCCTGACGTGGCTCAGAAGTTGTGCAGGATTTTTATTTCTCTGAAACACTAGCTCATGCCCATTATGTGAAGTTGTGTTCATTTAAGCCAGGGAGTAATGCTACTTGACCTCAATCTTTGCTGTTAGTGGGTTGGAATCGGTCAATAACATTCCCACACCAGGGGAACACTTAGATTTATACACATAAGACCTCCATAAATTCTAGGAATACATGTTCAGCCGCTCCAGGATAGGCTTCATGTGCAGTCTGCTGCTCTTCCTCAGATGTACAGATCACTTGACACAAGTGAGCCTGTGTTCTCACAGCAGGCAAACACTACTTGATGAGTGCTTCCACCACTGGGTTGTTTCCAAATAATAAATTCACAACCTTCAGATTTTGCCTTTCATCTGACAGTCTCGAGCTTTGCAAAGCTGAGGTAACTTTTGTTATCCCTCTACTTCTCCTGTTGCTATTTTCCACGAGTAAGTGTATGTGAAACATTATGCTTGCACAGAAGTAAGGGAAAGTGTCTAAAGGCTGGTAGGATTTTCGTCATGGGACATTATAAATTCTTTACTGTATGAGGTGACTCTATATCCTTTCACTTTTTCAGTTTTTATTCTTCCACTGTCTTTATTTAAGGGAGATTTTTTAAAATGAAGTATTTCAAACAAGAGTGAGAGTGAACAATTTAGTCTGTTAAATAAAAAAGCAATTCACTGTGGAGAACACATCTGAGGATTATAATCTTAGAGGAATGTGGTACAAAGCAAGTATTAACACCATGTCACACAGAGTAGTTACAGCTTTTCTATTTTTGCAGTATCTGAATCTTCTAATATATGTGGAATATAGATAAACTGACATATTTCCTTTCTTGTATTCTTTTTAAAATATTAATTTCCAGTGGAGGTGGCTTACATCTTCAGCAAGGCTTTTAATACTTCGACCTTCTGCATTTATTACTTCTGTTTAGAACTCATTGTAGATAAGCATCTGAAAAAAGGAAATACAATAAACATTTGTGTTAATTGTATAATTTCCTCCTACCCTTCTCCCCTGCACCATATGCTCTCTTCTCTGTATGCCTCTCAACTGACTTTTATTAGGGTTTGTTATGTGTCTAATCAGAGACCTCAAAGGACGTGCTGATGATGCAGTTGTGACCTGGCTTCTGCATCCTTTTGTAAGTGTAAATATACCTGGAGGTGAAAGGAAAGAAGAGTGGGATTAATTCATCAGGTTATTGTGTGTATTTATATTTGGGGCTTTGCCTTAGTCTGTAGGCTCTGCTTCAGCCTTTGTGTCATATCTCATATTACCCCTGGACCTGGATTTTTTGTTTGTTTGATTGTGGGTTGGTTAAACTGTTTTTTGCTTTTCCTCCTATCCCTTGGTTATTTTCTTGGATGTGTTCCTCTGAAAAACCTTTGGAGATTCATCAAGTTTCTCTGCCCCTATCTATGACTTTCCATTACAACATTTGATTCACATATCCAAGTTTTATTTCTGCTTTCATGGCGAAAACAGCTTCTTTCATTTTCTGTGAGATACTGAAATGTGCCATTGTTCTTGATCATCAAGGACACAGCAGAAAATTAGTTGCCATTTTTTATCCCTTAAAAATGGGAGACCAGGAGCAGGGAGGTGCAACTTAATACACTTTTATGGGGAGCTCTACTTCAGAGACCAGTGGCATGTAAGGAACTTACCTGCACTTTCTGCTGAGATGCACTTTGGTTTCAGAATGTATATTTGCTATGTGCATAAATGGTTTCCTTCTCTGGTCAGTTATCTCTGCATACACTTTTCTAGTAGGACCATAAATTATTCCAGATTCAGCAGCTGTCTATAACAGCATAAGGACATGATAGAAATGCCACATTACTTCCAAAATATAAATTCATTACTATGCTTTGAAACTTGGCTTTTTTCTGCCTTTGCTCCAGGACATTGCAAAGCTGTAGCAAATAATGAAACAAATTGCTTTATCCCCAGTAAAAAGGACTGAAACTCTTCAGCAGAACTTACCACTTCTTTTTCCTGCATTTTTCTTGGTCCTTCGTTATGCAAACCCACTTAGGGAAAGTTTCTGCATCCTGGTGGGAACAACATGGGAGAAATGCTGACATGAATTTTGAATTTGGTGTCACGACTGCAGTGATCTGCATACCAGGAATAGTCAGTAGTGGTCAGGCCAGGAGAGAGCTGCAGACAGGCTGTGTCACCTGTAGTGGTTTGTGAGAGTTGTGGTTCAGGCTTGCTCTCCATTCTCTGGATGGTCGGGAGGAGCTGATTTCCTGCAGGGACGTACCCAGCATGCATTGATGAAAGGTGCTGGAAGCACTCTGAGATGTAGAGTACACAAGTGCTTGTTAACACAAAAGAAGCGTGTTCTTTCAAGCAAAAATTTTCTTTTCCAAGTGAATTTAGTTTCTTAGACTAGTGATAGTACAAATACAGTTTTTTTATTAAACAGATGTGATGTCCAGTTTTGCACACAGCAGATGCACAAACTGTAGGTCTGATATAGTACTGAATGTATGATAAAAGTAAACAAGTCAAGGTCTGATGAATGACTTTATCATCTTTTCTTGCCAATAATTAGTGATGGGTTACATCTGTGTTAAATTTTGCTGGCCTCGAATACAGACATTTTGTGTGCTTTCAAAAAGCTTCCAGTAATGCTTGAACAAATGACAGTAAATGTTACTTGTCATCAGGGCACTGCGTTGGCTTGAAGCAGATAAGGATCTTTGTTAACATAAGAACTGTTTGAATCTCTCAAAATGAGCTTATGAATTTACTGCCTGACAGCGTTCAGCATGTAAAAAGAAGTAAACAGCACAAGTATTGAGACAATCAACCATTTCTGTTTCATTTCTGGCTTTGGAAAGATACTATTGTTTATGTAATATGTTCAAAGGAGCACATAATTGATTATATACTGTTAGTCAGCCATGTGCATTTTTACATTTCTGCCTGTAGGTAAGCTGAACACCTGGTGACATGGCAGCATGTTTTAAACACTGCTTAGGAAATCCACAGCAACAGCACAGATAACAGGACTTTGAAAATGGTTCAGTAATACACTAAATAAATGTTCCTTTAAAAATTTTTTTTTTTATTGCCTTCATATGAAGGTATTAGTAGAGAGAGAAATGTGATCTATTTACTGTTCGTGGTGGGGATGGCTGGTGGGTGGTGAAAGTTGCAGGGTGCTGTGCTACTCTGTTCTGCACAGTTCCCCTGTTAGTCTTTCTATCTTTAAACTTCTCGTTTTTTTCTGAGAAAGCAGGAAGCTTTTGTCAGCTAGGTATTAAATAGAGGTTTTGATATTTAAAGCAAACTGTTCAGTGCTCTTAGAGATGTTAATGTGGAAAGAAACACAGGTACTACATGTCGAGCTTCAAGACAGAAAACGTTAAGATAAGAACAGTGTACAAAGGCAGAGTGAATATTTTGAGGTGTTAATTCTAACTACAGAGGGAAGAAACTAGAATTCTGGAGCGGACACTGGAGCTATATTGTAGGATGCAAGGATGACTCAGCCCATGCTCAGATCATGGTCTTGCCATACTTGTTTACATTAAAGTTCAGTTGCTATTTTAAGTCTGCACATTTAGTGGAGAAGAAGGTGAGAAAAAAGCAGAGGGAGAAGAATAAAAGCAAAAGGAGGGAGGGTAGATTTTAAAACGCAACAACAACAAAAATACCTGGACCAATCCCTCCTGCTCCGTATGCTGCTCTCTCGGAGGAGCTTGTAATCCTATATTTGCTATATCAAGAGGATTCTTCCGTGAGCACAAATTAATAATTTATTCATAGGCTGGAGTCAGCCCGCATTGATTTACTTATGCTGCATTTCTTTTCATTCATAAGCCTTTGCCGGTCCCGAGCTCTCGGAGAGTGACTTGCTGCAGTGCTCCGGCGTGGGAGGAAGCAGCAAACGTGCCTTTATGCACAAGGACGCGCTCCCTACGACTCGATTAAATGTGCGAGCCTGACCGAAAGCCGGGGCTGGCTCCGGGAAGCCGCCGCTGCCGCTCCTGGGCGATGCTCCGGGGGCAGGGACCGCCGCTCTCCTCCCTCCGCCCGGCGCGGCGCCGCGGCCGGGATGCTCCGGGCACCGCACGGCGCTGAGCTCCGAGCGGCCTTGGCCTCGCCGGGCTGGCTGACAGACAAGTGCTTGTCATGCGGCCGTGCCCTGCCTGAATCGCTCTCCGGTGGGTGTGCACGGCCCCCCGCCCCCGCCCCTGCCAGCCCTGCCGAGCCCTCCCAAGATCAGCCCCCGGCAATGTGCAGCGCTGTCTCCTCGCCTCCCTGGAAGGGCTCAACTACACTTTCAGCTCCTCCAGACTTTCTCTGCTTTTGCCGTACCCTCCCTCCGGTCCGGCTCCTCCTGTGCCTGCCTCTGTCTCGGCGCTATCCCGTTAAAAGGCTGCTGCTCCTGCTCCGCTGAACCAGTGCGCTGCCTGGCTCCGTCTGGGATGAAGGCTGGAGGTTATCGGCGAGGGAAAGGAGAACTCTAGGCAGCTTTCCATTTGCAAAGTGAGCAGTAATTGCAAGAAGACAGCCTCCCCAGCTGGAATCAATAGTCTGCTTTCTTGCTGCTAAGGGCACTTTGGAGCAGCAGTAGGTCACTGAAGTAACTTCAGCACACTGCTGACTGCGGAGTTGTAAAGAACTACATGCAAGTGGCTGCAGTAGTGCTGGAAAACGCTTTGCTGTTACCAGGGACACAATAGTTTTCAAGTCATTAGAGCTTCGCTTCTGGTCCCCTCCTTCCATTACACAGAGAGGGTCATTCTTTGGAGGAATGAGGATGGAGCTGTGAATTTTTCTTTTCCACTGTTCCAGTGTCCCCTTCTAGTGGAAAGGGGTAAGAGTGGGGGAAAAGAAGCTTTTAGAAGCAAAACCCCACTGCTGCTGAACTCAGCTTCACTTGAATTTCCCCAAACCTTTCCAGGCACAGAGAGGCACAATGCCAGAGAACCTGAATCTCCGGGCTTTTGGGGGTTTTTTCTTTATCTTCTGGACAGCTTTTAACACAGCCTTAGTGGATCTGGTTGGATCGGAGCAGCAGATCCCCTTGTCAGTGTAAGTGCTTTCATGCTATTCCTCTCAGGACCACGTTCAAGGATGAGAACTTGGCTGCTCAAGTTCTCCTGTTTTTGTATTGCAGAGATTTGACTGTTCCAGGGCACCTTTGCTCCTCTGTCAGCTGTGTTTTAAGTGGTTGTCTCCAAGGCGCTTGGCACTACTTTGATTTTATTGTGGGAGCATGTGTTGGTGGAGTATGTGGCCACTGAGTTTTAAGTGCTTGCATTTACCGAAATTGATGCTGTTAACACTTTCTAATGTGGGAATTTATCATTCAGAACCGTTTTGCCATTTTGTCTGCTGTTTTCCTTTCAATGGATATATGTCATATTGTGCCAAAGCATGTTTCTTTACAAGTTAATTCCTTAAATTTTAATGGTTCAGGTTGGTAGTTTCATATCAGAGGCCTTACCTTAGCACAGGGTCTAGTTTGTGCTTATACTTGTACAGCTTCACTGATCTTTTGCTGTGCTTAGGTTCTTTAGTGAGCTCTCTAATGCAAAATTGCTCGGATGCTTCTGAGTGCAGCTGAAGCTGTTACAGTCTCTGTTGCTTGCTCTGACATGTGTATTACATTTCTTCCTGTCTCTTTTTTTTTTTTCTTCACAGTGTAAAGCTCTGGGCCTCAGCATTTGGTGGAGAGATCAAATCTATTGCAGCCAAATACTCAGGTTCCCAGCTCCTACAGAAGGTAAGGATTTCTTTGGTTGTAATAAGGAAGGTTTTAACAGAGAAGATGGAGGCAGATTTAGTTTTTTAAATGAACAGGAAAGCAGTGCTGTGCGTGCTTTTGTCCAAGATCTATTTTTGTATTGCATACTAGTCCCTGATGACTCTTTGCATTGCACTGCACTATCTGTGGAGTCCTTGCTTAACCTGATATTTTTCTCTTGGAATGACTTTTTTTTCCCGTTGAAAAGCAAACTCCAACACTTATTTCTTGTAGCCTAGGCTTCAGCCCAGGTTGCGGGTGTTTAGTCTGGTCGCTGCATTGTGGTGATGATGATGATGATGTTTCTGTGCAGAAACAGCTGTTTCTTATGAAAAATGTTAACTTCATTCAAGGAGCAGAATTAGTGCATATTGTATTATTTTCACCCTGGGCTGTGTGTACACAATGCACTGTATCAGGAGAAGGCGGCTGCACTGTTGTTTGTCATCTCTGCAGTTTTTACAATGCCATTATTCCCCCAATCATCTCAACCCAGTGCTGAGATGTATTACATCATTACAGATAAGAGGAATGAATGTGGTTATCTTCTTGCTCAGCTGCACAGCTGGGTAATAAGGTAGTGAAGTATAGCAAAAACTTGAGAAATTGGTATAAGTCTACATAATTGGGGCAGAGGGTAATGAAAAAGCAGATTTGAGTATTAGGTATATATCAAAGACTCTGTTTAATTTAAATATGCAACCTATAGTAAACTTCTGTATTATGGCCAGTTTATTTTTACAACAGTTGCAAAAAAAAAAAGAGAGACTAAGAAGAATATGTTAGATTGAGACTGCTATTTTTGGGCATTTAACATGTGATTCTCAAAATGCAGTATGTAAATGCAAAAACATTGAGACATTCACTGATCAAAAACACTCATTCAACCCATACATTAAATTTCTGCTGATTTTTTGTAGACATGATTTTTAGTTCTGAGTAACACTAATTTTATTTTTTGTCTGATTGTGAAGGAAATTATTCCTTGAGCTTTTAGCATTTACTTCGAAAGGCTTATATATGTGTGAAATTATATAACTGTGCGTGTAGCAGCTGAAATAAAAAGCTTGTGCTATCCTTTAAGATGAAAGCAACTGGCTTTAGTAATTACCAAAGACATATAAGTTCTTTAGCAGCTTGTCTTTTCAGATTTGTATACCCAGGACTATAAAACATAAATTTCACTAAGCGAAAATACTGAGCTATTAAGAACAAAAATATTTGCGGTCTCTTACTGCCTTTCAAGGCCTTTAAATGGCTTCACTTCAATATGTTGGGCAAACTTTCATTTTATTATGAAAATCTGGACACTCAATATTTATTATATTTCCAACTCACATTCTTTAAAGTCTGTGTAGTCTTACATTGTCACTGTTTTTATGAACACCTTAAATTCGTAAAGCAGATGGAGCTTTCAGTTTTGATTAGTTTGTAATCAAGTATTGTCAAAAAGCTTTATTTTTTTGTATTGGGCCGTAACAAACGAGTACCTTTATTTAACTTTGGAGCTCTTCCATGCGCAGCCATTTTTAGACAAAAATGGCTTTAGAAATGAAACCTACCCAACATCTGAGCCCAACATCTGCTGGAAGAATATGGAATGTACTGTGTGTGGCAATCATGCTAAAATCCACAAAGAGTCGGTATGGAATCCTTAATCCTCCTTCTCTTCCTCGTAGTAGATGCTGCTGCCATCCCTTCTGTAATGTATTTTTTCCCTCTGAAGTAGCAAGATTGCTTCCTATTGGTTGTTATAATTGTAGGTAATTGGAAGCTATTCATTTTACCTTTTCATCAGCATCCTTTCTGTTTCACTAACCAGTCTGGCCTCCTATTTTTGAAGGTGGACAGTGTATGTTCTTTCCTGGCTGTTTTGTTTTTCTTTCTTGCTTATATTATGTTTCATTATTTAATGAAAGAGAAAAGAAAAAATGCAGGTTTGACAGGTATTTAGAGCATTTTTATTCCTCTGTCACATCCTCTATTGGTTTTTTCCTTATTTTCTTCCTTCTGATTACAGTAGTTTTTATAAGATGTTTATTGCCTTTTCTTTTATTTAGAATTCCAAAATATCTCTGTCCATTTAAGCTTGCAGTATCCTGGTGTTGATTGTGGCAAACGAGCCTGGATGACAGATGACTTTAGCATGTACTTTATTGTATTGTTATAAAGTATATTTCTTCAGTAAGCTTGTGTGAATAGAAACATACCAAACTTCAAGATCTGCAAGAATTTTCAACATGCAAAGTCAGTGACAGAGGTTGTCACAGCAGTTAAGGAGGTGATAGCACAGGAGGGCTCTGAGCACAAATGTCTTTTTTTTCCCCACCCGCTCCCTCCCCAGTAGCCAGGCATCAAGAATATGTTTGGTATTTACTGTGAGCTCTGGGTGATCAGAATCCATGTCATTTTAAAGTCAAGATTCCATTTTTAGAAGCACTGAGACTTCTGATATTACCGGAGGAGCCCACATTTCCTGATTATGAATTAAGCATCCATAAACAAGTGAAGATATAAAATGTGTGTATGATTATGGATCTGGACAGTATAGATTCCTCAACTGTCAACTGCTTTGGAGTGCCATTTAGCTTAATACAGGCTTGCTAAATGAAAAATGAATGTAAAGGTTACCTGATTCATTTTGTCAGTACACACAGTGAGTGCTGCTTTCAAAGGGATGCGCTCACAGTCGAGGCGTGATTGACAGTTTCTACTGCCCAAATGTTTTGCACATTGAGTCATTTGACCCACACTAAAATTTCATTGAGCAAATTAATTCATGTGGGATACTCAGTACTGAATTTTTTTTGCCAGTTTACAGTTGTGAATATTGATGGAGTTATTGCAATTCTTAAGGTCCTCCTGTACTCTGAACATCAAATACGTGACCAGCACTGGTGTCCTCTTGAGTTTGTAAAAGATGTGTAAGAATATTTTGGTTACTTTTTGAAAGTATTTTTTTAAAATCCACTGCTTCCCATATCTTAATTGAATGTTTCATTATTTTATGTCATTATGATAATGTTATCCAAGTATTTTGTTACACCTCCTAGAAGTATCTGGGATACATGACTTTTCCCAAATTTGGCTTTAGATGAAAGACAGATGCTTCAAATTTCTTGGAAAATAATAGTTCAATAAGTAATTTCAGAAATTACGATGAAGTTTAAAGCAAAATTAGCACTTAAAAATGTTCTACTCCTTGCTTTCAAAGAGATGGAACAGCATTAAGTGTACAAGAAAACATCCAGAAGCAAACAAGACTGAATTATTCCTGATTTGTCTGGTTTCTGGAGGTTTTGCAGTTATATAGATTTGGAGAGGCTCCTTGATGCTGTAGAGATGTTCATACTCTTCACCTACTTAGCAAATACCACTGGGGCCAAAGAATTAATTTTAGTTCTTTCTTAGGGTTTTTTTTTTCCCCTTAGACTGTCAAAAGACGTCTGCCTTATTTGTATCCTGACATTTTAGATTTTTTTCTTTTGTAAACACTCCGTGTTTAGTGGGTCCTGTGCTGAACGTGAGAGTGTAGCCCACTGGCAAAGCCAGGCTTCAAATATGGTATGCAAAGCAAGGGTTAGGTGCCAGGAACATATTCACTTCAGCTGCTGCAATTAGAGTTTTGGAAAACAGGCTTTGGGGAATGCTGTTGTAATACAGTAAAGCTCTTAAACCAGTGCAGTGTCTGTTTGTGTGAAAGTGCAGCATGGTCTGTGCTTTCTCAGGTTCCTTTTGATGAGACTCCTAAAAAATCATTCTGAGTTTTGATAATTCTTCATTTCCTCCTGAATCGTCAATATTATTTATTGCAAATGTAGGAACTGTTTCCAGGTGAAAATACCCTTCATTTCTTGGTTCTTCCATAAGGATTTGCTCCTGACCAGAAGCTTGTTTAAGGCTCCCTCTGATTTTCCTTATGTAAGTTGTCTGCTGGAGCCCAGAGTGTTATGTAAGTAGTGCCTGCCTTGGTCTGAAGCAGGCTGGAGTCTGCACCTGCCTGCTCCTTTCAACACATTCTTCCTTGTGTTGGCAGTTCTCAAATCATTGTTTTCTCACAGCAGGCTTTTCTGTCAGGAGAGCATCCCTGTTTTTAAAGATGCAGAATTGCATTTTATCTCCCTGACTAGGATGGGGTGCTGTATCTCAGTAGTTTCTTGCAACTGTGGAAATGTCAGTGCAAAATTAATATAACGGGGTGATTTAGATCAATTAGCATTCAGCTGGTAGATCTGATTCATACAGTACATCTATCTTTAGTTTAAATTGTATAATAGGGACTTAAATTCTTAGGCAAGTTTAGTGCAATCATCTTGACATTAATTGCCTTTCTTTTATTCAGCCTTATGTTGGTTTTGGTTTTTGTAGGCTGTTTCTTTGCAACTACTGCTTGGAAGGAAGGGTCAAGTAGGGCTGAGACATGCAGGTTAAAGGATAGGCATGGACTGACTTTTTGGATATCAATTTAAACTTTTGCCAGCTCAGCAATTCCGAAACAGCAAAAATAATATATATATATGTTTCTATCAAAACCAGAGAAAAATTATCAATAAAATCTGTAGACATCCGTCCGTGAATCAAAAAATACAAAAAAATAACTCATCAAAGGAAGTACCTCCACCCCTAAAGCCCAGAAACCAAACCAACAGCAACAACCCTCTTCTCCCCCACCAACCAAACCTGACACCTGCTCCAAAGCCCAAATTCAAAACCCCACCAGCCCGGTGTGGAGCTTACCAAAAACTATATTCAGAGTTAATTCATTATAATTTGGACTCCTGAAGTCTGGTTTATGTAAAATGTGTCTTGTAGCACTGACTTAAAATCAAACCTTAGAAAATAAAGAAATATACATCTGGGAATCTTAAACCAGTATAATTCTGATAATTAATGCAAACAATGTTTTGGAACTTGCAGAGCATGAATCTCCATCCCCTTTAATTCCTACAGATCTTTGGGCTTCATGAAAGACAAGATTATTCTCCATGTCAAACTAGGTACAGAACATTTTGGTGTGCTTTGGGGTATTAAATGTTCCTTGCAGACATAAAGATGTAAATTCTTCTGGATAGATATTTTAATTTTGTTCAAGAATTAAAAAAAATCAAGCACATTGTTATGCTACTAATGTATTTGGTGGGAAAACCTGGTGGGTTCCATGCTAATTTTCAGGCAGTGTGTTGATCTGTAGAGGAAAAGATTAGTCTATCAAACTTTGAATACTTTCTTCTCTCTCCATAACAAAAAAAACCCCTTGGCCTTCTTTTTTTGGAATAAAGTTCTGCCTTTCCTGGAGGTATTAGAAAATTTTCTTTCTCTTCTGTGAAGTTAGAACGGCACCTGGATGATCTCTTCTCCTGTTTGAATGTTATGGCAGGAGTAATAATTTTTTTGGTGTTGGTAATGGTTTTGAAATGCAGTCAAATCAGCCTGAATATCAAACACCATGTTTTGGATTTCACTGCGTCTAAAAGGAAAGCCATGCTGACTTAATGTTTTGCTTCCTTCAGCACTCTCTATTTTTCAGTATGTTCTGTGTCTTTCTGGCTTTTGCAAGCAGAATATGATCCTCTTGTATTATTGAAAGTAAAAAAGTTCTGTTGTTAGAATGTAAGAGGAATATGAGATGGCTTTAGTAAGTTCATGATACGTGCATTACACTTTCAGTAATTTCTTTTAATATGGAAATTATTGAGCAGACAATCCAACTGGAAAACATCAGATCTTGAAAGGAAGAGGCTGCTAATTCCCTTGCTTAATGCTTTTATGGTTGTTTGTTTTCACGTCCTGTATTGGAAAATGCTTCCGTTTCAAGGTCAAAGGAGCTGCTCTCCATGCAAATTTTCTTGACAGTGAAGGTATGTAGAGCATGAGTAGATGCTGTATTGTAGTGGTGATTCACTCTTAAGTAACTGCTAATCAATACTCCACACTTTCAAATGTCATTACTGTTCTGCAGGGGACCCTTTTTTGTTGCTGATAATAAGTGCTAACACATTTTACAACACAAATTATATATTGATAAGGTAGAGGGTTTTTTAGTTTCTGTAGAAGCTTCTCTGACAGGTTTTAATGAAATACAATAATTAATAGGTTCTTGTGGAGTTCCATTTTGCCTTTTTTACATATAATGTTTTTGCAAAATTACATGGCTGTCTTTATGATCCTGTTTAGCATCTGCCAAGTTAAATTGTGTAAAGCACTTTCTTAGAGCGCGTGATCAGATACTTGCAAGATTTGTATTTAAAAAGGAACTCTTTGCAAAAACACTTCTTTTAAACATAGTTGGAAAGAAGTTGTTAAGGGTCTTGGTAGCCTTTCCTGAAGTGATTAATTCCAGAGACACATAATTACTGAAAATATCCTGCCTCAGGTCTCCCAGGACTTTCCAGGTGAAGTTACCCATGTAATAAATGATAACCAGTACACTGGTTTTAAAGGCAACCATGTAAGACAAGAGGGGATTGTGATTGCTCAAGACACTCTTTCACATAGGAATGTACAGATTCTGCATCCAGCATACCAAAAATAAGGCAATATGAATTTGTTCTCCATATCCATGGTAGATGTACAAGAATCAGTCTTTAAACACAAGAATTAACTTTTTGCTACTATTAATTTATTTATTTAGTACTGAAAGAAAACCCTGGAATAGTGTGGAACTCCTGCAGGTTGGCTGTTCAGAACAGGTTCCTGGCCATTATGTAGCCTTTGTTGAACTGAAATATATTAGGAAGATGAGGTACATCCTTTGTTTTGGACTATCATCAGTAACAGTAATTGTATTTCTTCTTTGATGTCTGTATGTATGCGCTATTAATCTTTGTGTCTGTACCTCAAGGCTTAGCTGGGGTGTCCTTCACTTTTCAGAGCAAAACAGGTCATAAACACAGTTGTCAGTGCTGTACAGGGTAGCCAGGCTGGATGAAGACTTGCTGGGTTTCCCCTCCCCTTTTAAGCACACAAAAAAATGATCTTATTAAAATATCATTTTACTATAGAGGAATAAATATGTCAGTTATACTAGACTAAACTTGGAAAAAGATGTGGACTGCTCACATCATCTCTTGTTAGGCTTCAGGTCTGAGAACCACGTGATGAGATATCAGCAGGATGAGCTTTTCAAGGGATTCCAATGTGTTCTTGTGCTAAATATAACTGTGAAGTACATAATGGAACTTCAGTGGGGCTTGTAATACTCTGGGATGTCCTAGTGAGAAAGAAGGAAATTATCACATGTGAACTCCTGGTTGATTCCTTATGTACCTGCCACAGGTTCTAGTGCTTTGTTATCAACAACTGATACTTGTTAAAGTTTGTTCTTCATTGCTGTTATTCTCGAGAAGAATTTTCCTGAAGGATTACTTGCACTGAAGTTTTGCTTCTGTAGCTGGAGCCTGGTAGGTTGGTTGGATGGAGTCTTTGAAGTATATAGGTTCTTGTAGTGATTCTTCATCAAAAGAGTTTGACAAGTGATTTCTTCTAACCATGTTTTCTGTCTGTCAAGTTTCCTGAAAGACCTGAAAAGAGTCAAACCAATGGATTTAACTGAGGTGATAAAAAAAATGTATAAAATCTTAGGTGTTTACAAAAGTACCTGCTCCTACTTGTGTGTTCTGCTTTTACTTTTCTTACCTTGACATGTTTTATTGTTGTCTTTGTTTTCCTCCTGTATCTTTCTGAACCACCTTATTTGTCTTTCATTTTTATCTTTCTGTTTTTAAATAGGCATATTTTCTAGAGAGAAATTATTTATTCTGAGCCTGATGCCAAATGTTTTGCATAAATAATTTTATAGTACAGGAGGCCCTTAGTTATTTCTGTTTATCCTTCTGGATTGAGATCTTAGAACACCAAAGTTAAGGAAGTAAAAGATGAAGGAAAAAATTGTTCTCAGGTCTATTAACAAACCAAACTATATGGTGGCCTAATCTGCATCAAAGGATTGGGGGTATAAAGTGAGACGTGTGTGTATAATTCATTCAGAATATCAGGGCTTAATGCATGGATCCAGTGGATTGTTGATTAGTAAAATTTCCCATATGTATGACTGACAGTAATTTCCTTGAAGTATTCCTCTTAGTTTTTAGGAAAGGGTGGAAGAGCTTCTAATAGTCTCATAAGATGTTTTTCCTTGGTGCTCTCAAAAGGTGGATTTGACAGGCTTCCCTGAATTTTGTGCAGGTGATGGATTATGTGACCTGTTGATACCATTCCTCTACGCTGTT
The DNA here is from genome assembly GCA_013396995.1 of Dicaeum eximium. Classification (NCBI taxonomy): domain Eukaryota; kingdom Metazoa; phylum Chordata; class Aves; order Passeriformes; family Dicaeidae; genus Dicaeum; species Dicaeum eximium. Next base: position 585,170 of record VWZP01007285.1, read on the forward strand.
CAAGTTGAGTAGGTTTCTTTTGCTTAATGTTGTTGTGAGTATAGTGATACTGAGTTGAAAAATTCTAATTATACTCTAAGAATTAAGACTTTTGTGTTTGACACTAGTGACTCCACAAAACTTGTTCTGGAAACCAGCACTCATCATCTCCTCTATACAAAGTCTTCCTGTCTTCCTCTGTGGAGCTCTGTTTTTCATTATTTCTGGACTCACGGAATAATGAATTCTGGAACAGGATTTAGAAGGTCTTTTAACTCAGATTCCTGTTCAATGTGGGGTCAAACTAAAATCAGTGCAGATTTCTTGGGTCTTTGAGTCTGATCTTCAAAACTTCAAGGACAGCACTACCACGACCTCTTTGGTCCCGATGCTTGTCTCTGGTCTGGACAAGAAGTTACTTGAGCTGGAACTTCCCATTTCGATTTGGCTGCTGAGTGTCATTTCTGCCTCCCTGAACATCGTTGGTTCTTCATCTTCAGGATCTCCTGGAGGGCATGGGAAGGCACAGCACTCTGCCATGACAGGCAGCCCTGAGGCCCAGTCACAGACTCTTTATGGAATTCTTCAGTTGCTTCCTCAGGTCTCAACACTTTTTCTGACCTATTATTTTAAAATAGTTCTCAGTAGCTTTATGGACTCTTAAACTGAGCTCTCTGCTGTTTGATATTCACGTGGGCTTTTTACCACTCACAATAGGAATATGTAACTGTTCTCATAATTACGAAGTCTCAAGAGTAATTTCCACTTAGCTGATTGCATGAATAGGAGAAGACTTTTTAATTTGTCGGGGTAACACAGGAATTTATTTTCTAATCTAGGGCTAAGACAAGCCATTTAGCTCCCAGCTGCTTTATTACCCATTTCTTTTACTACCTTTATCTCCCCCAGTATCTTAAGTGAACTTAGTATTGTACAGAAAGAGTCTGTCAGCTGGCAGAAAGTTTTATGTCTTACTGTCTATTTTACTTTATTCTACAGTAGCTGTCAAGGGATTTCTTTGTGCTTTTATACACAAACAAGGGTTTGACTTGCTTTCCTAAAAAGCGGGATTCAAAATTATGCAGTCATAATATCTGTAGCCAGTTAGGTAACAGCACAGTGAAAATGTTTGGAATGCCTTGTGAAAACTCTGGTCAGGGCCCCAGCATGCAGTGCTCCTATTGTTCCTCCAGGTCCCATTTTAATACTTGGTTATACAATATACTTTGAAGATTTTGTGTCAAGCTATCTAAAATCGCTAACTTTCAAAAGACACACACATAAAAAAACCTACATACTACGGGTATTAAAATTTGATGTGTTGGGAACACATCACTGGTCAAAATTAGATAATTATCTTCTAAAGTAACAAAGCTTCAGAGATAAAAAGCTGGAACATTGAAACTTTGGCTTTACCTTGAAGCTAAATGTCTATCATCTTCTGACAGCTGTATGAAATGTATGAGCACCGAGCTGTTTGGACATGATGCTATCATATTACATTAATAGCAATTTTCACTGATAATGGAAACTGGTAGGAGGCTAAGAGCAAAGCTTTAGATTATGACTTGCAGCCATTGACTATCTGCATCCAGCAGATTTATTACCCCCTACGCACATTGTGCCTTTTATAATGTTTTCTGCCATTTCTTCATCAAAGTACAACAAGAGAGATATTATAGATGGCATGAAAGAGAAAAATATCTGGGTACTCACTTTGCATTTCAGACATACACTCTCATTACAAGCTGCAATGCAGTTTTACAGTAAAAGTAGGGATAAATTCTAGCATCCCCCATGAAACTTTTGTGAGGGAGAGGAGTGTGAAATAAAAAAACTGGAGAATTTCTGTTGGTCAGCTCTAATTTTCTATGTGTAGATATATCTGGCTTTTATCCTAGGGCTGTGATAACCATTTCTTGATAGTCTACTTAGGTCCTGTAATCTTGGTGGCCAGAACTGAGTGCAGTCCTTAAGCACAATGCTGATTTCACCTGTAATGTCACACAGACAAATCTGGTGCACACAGTGGTGGCAGCATTTCATGGAGACTGCCAGAGACCTTACATTGAAAATTAAAACTACAAGTGTAACTCTCCTCTCTCTCCAACTGGAGGCATCTTTTCCTCATTTTCTGTGTAAAATGGGCCTAGTAATACTTCATTTTCCCTCAAATTTTAAAACTTTGAGATTAGAATTAGGGGCGATGCTTCATTATAGAGAGTTTAGCATATAGAGAGAATTGGCTGGTGAAGAACACCCTTAGCATATGGATAAGGAAACAGAGGGAAGTGGAATGAAATGGATCAGCTCTGAGAGTTACAAGGCATTAATTTTAACACACTATTTAAATATAACTTCTTGCACTCCCGAAAAGATAAATGTTTTCCTGTAACAGTCCTGAATAAGTACAAAATGGATAAAAACTCGCTTATTCCTGTTGTTGATATTTGCTGTCTGTAGCTGGCAATAAATCTCCATATGGCATTCCACTGGCAAGTGAGATTGGACCCTTTTTTCCCAGAGGATGACAAAATCCCTCCTGTGCTTTGAATACAAGGTGGTATGCTCTGCTGATATCAGAAAGTAATTTTCAAATTTGCAGATCTTTTCTTCTTTCCCTTAGAATTTTTTCCATGCTGGTATTTCTTTCTAATTATCCATTTTCCTCCTAACTACAGTTCTGCACTACTTTTTCCTGCCTAGATCCTTTAGACTTTTTCTGACCTATTCTGGTTTTCTTCCAAATAAGATCCAACCAACAAGACTCTCATTAAAGTAAAATTCACAATTGTTAGATGGAGCTAAATTTGGAATCAAGCAATTTTATTTATAATTTTATGAGTATCTGATTATTTCTCTCTACATTTCAAATACCATAGAAATTTATTTTCATGCATTCCTTCTATTTACTCCCACTTGTTTATAGCCATTGCTTTTTTCCTTTGGAAATTTTTGTCATTAATGTCATTTTTGTGTTGCTTTAGCAGCTGTAATCATAATGCTGCAGTAAGGATCTGGTCACCTGAGAAAATGATGCAGAAATAAAATGAGTAATAGCTTAGTAATACTTTTATACCTAAGAAGGGGGGGAAATTTTGCAAATACAGCTGTTTTTCTTAAAATCTTTTTCATTAAATTATGATGCATGAACCCTTAAAAGGAAGAATAAACAGATTAGGATCTATTGGTGCAGTTTATATGTTGTAAATGCCATTGGAAAAAGAGGGTGGTTATTTCCCCAGTAACAGCCAATATAATTTGTTGTGCCTTGGATGGCAGGGAGGGAGGGACAGAGTTCCCTCCAAAACCAAAGGGAAATTCTGTCATGGAGGGGGAGGCAAGGTTTGCAGAAAGGAGCCAGCATCAGGAAGCTGCTGCAGGCTCAAAAAGCAGCCAAAGGTGAGAACAGAGACACATAAAAGGAGCAAAATGAAGAGGAATGGAACACATTGGGAGCAAAGAAGCAGAATGACTGAAGAGTGTTGTTTTTTCCTCTGTATTTTAAGACAATTGGTGAATGAATACATTTGTATGAAATGCAAGCAATATCTATATTCTGGTAATTATTTTGGATAAATTTATTAAATAAATAACATATTAAAAGTATATAAGTCATAGGAGGTCAAGATGACTTTTTTTGAGTGCACAAGTACCACATGATTTAAAACCTTAGCTAAAAACTAAAAATAAGAAGAAACTATATGCTAAGAAATATAAATTTCAATTCAGGGAAGGCCTCTGAAATTAAACTGGATTTAGTAACAATGTGATTCTGACTTTTGTATTTTGCTTCTCAGATGCTTAAAATTGGAGTGCTTAAATATTTAAAAAAAATTGTAGTTTGTTTTGCTGAAGTCCTTTATTCTGTACAAGCACAGTGTAACAGGAATATAGTTCAGCTGCCTTCATAAACTGGCACTGCTCCTGCCCAGTCCGCCTTAAGCACGTTGTTAATGTAGATATACATTTGTTCAATAGAACTTCCTCAACATTACAAGATGTCCATGGAGTTTTGTCTGAAAAAGGATGGCAGAACACAGCATTATATGAGGGATTGGGACCCATACTTATGTGTTGGAATAATTCAAACGTTAGTGTATAGTATTAGTCATGTAGACCATATTTATCTGATTGCATGCTGCTTATTTATCTTGGTTTATAAATATACAGGAGTTGAATTACTGAAAGCTCTAATTATTCTGAACATAATTTGTCAGACAAAACCAGCTGCTAACTCAGCTCTTCTCAAGAATCTTCAGTAAAACGCACAACCTAAATAATAATGTCTTGAAAAGTACCAAATTCCCATTCTTCACATAAATCCTCTCTGCCTGTTGGGTAACTTCCTCTCCAGAGTCTAGTAAAAGCCCGGGTTTTTCTGATGTGGCTGAAAGGACAAGAAATCCAGGCAGACTGCCCTGTGGCTTGCATTGCTTCAACTTCACTCACAGCAAATTTTTCAACACTATTTGACCTCTAGGTTGGCAGAGATGATTCTTTCCCATCTTGGCAGAAATGTTGATATGTTCATTCTCTAGTGCAGCCATTAAGCTGAATTTAATAATATTCCTGCTTTCAAAGCCTTCAAAAAACCTACAGTTCTAGTTTCCCCCTGACCTGGTCATTAACCTTATGCAGTTCAGTTCTTTAATGTCTTCTTCTATGTGTATAAAGATGTGGAAAGTCCTGCTTTCTGTCTGCAGTTTAAAAAAATGTTGCTGGCAATTTCTGTGCAAAATTTGCTTCTCTGGGGTGTGTTTCTATAGGTGTGGTACTCTTTGTTTTGTAAGTTGGGTGTTTTTTTTTTTAAATAAAATGGGGTCAAATATCACAAGTAGGTCTGGATGAATGATTGATCTCGTTGACTGAACAGGTCCATTATCTGTAACTTTGCATATATAGCAATGCTGCCAAAAAACCCCACCCATCTACATGGCATTTATAGCATCTCTTTCCAAAGGCTGAGAAGCTTGAATGAAAACAAAGCGTGTGCAGGATTAGTGTTATTATTGCAGTCTCATTTGGAAGTAAACTAATTACCATAACATTTGAATGCACGACAGTGCGGGGTCGATTGAGGCCAACGCAGATGGGAGTCACTTCACTCGTGGGTGTGAGTGGCACCTCTGCACCAGCCTTGTGCCTGAAGTAAGGTCATTTTTGGGTAGCTTTTAATGAAAAGTTCTTGCCTAAAGTGTTGTGTACCTCTTATTACCTAATTATCGTCAAAGAATAGCAGCTTCTCTGTTGAGGGTCTAGGGCTAAAATCATCACTGCTGATGAGACATGATGTAAAGAAGAAAAGAATTGCTGTTGACTGGCAGGTAGTTAAGGCAGAAAAAAATTTCCACATGTGTCTAGGTTATATGAGCAGGCCTGCATCTATTGTGACTGCATCCTGCCTTGCAAGCCTTTAAACCAGTTCTTGGAATGCTGAATTTTGTATAAATCGCAAAAGGATTGGATCTGAAATCTGGTAGTTTCCTTTTATATTCACAATAGTCATACACAATAAATGAGACTGTTTATCTGTAATGAAACCATCTTCTCTTGGAAAAGGAGTGGAGAATGTTTGAGGGGTAATGTTCTTCAGACTAGAAAAACGTTATGGTTTAAATATGAAGAGTAATTATAAATCTTCTTGATGGCTTCACATTAAGTCGAGCTGTAATTTATTTCACTGCAGAAGCGTATGTACTTTGCTGATTTTTACTTTTTCTCCTTGGTGGGTAGGAGGTTAGAATTGAATGATGGCTTTTGTTTCCTTGTTTAATTGCCTAAAAGGAAAAGTGACTGGAATAGAATCCCATTTCTTGTTGGGGAACAGTAAAATGAGATTCTCTCACCTACTGATTTCAAAATATGCACTTAATTCTTCTGTTCATTGCCTCCCACAGGAGCTGGCAGTCCTTCTGTGACACCAACTCTTCTCTGTCCTTGTGTCACGTATAAGGAATTGCTTTTTTTCCCTTTTTAATGAGTGGCTTGATATACAACATGTCTTTTGCCTTAAGCATTTATTTCTATTCTCCTTTCTAATACATTTAATTTCCTTCCCCCACAATTGTCTGTCCTTGCTTCAGACTTCTGATATTATTTGATAATTCACATTTTCATAATACAGTTTATTTAATCCTGTTTTCAGGTTTACTCCTGTGCATTAACTTACAATTTTTAATATATATACACATATAGGAAAACTGTTAGTACCTTCTCAGCTCTTGGAAATACCCCTATACTTATCTCTGAAGAAATAGAAAAGCTAACCTTGTGGTACATAAAATCCCTAGGGGGGTGGTGATTCCACCGCTTCCCTGGGCAGTCTGTGCCAGTGCTTGACCACCCTTCTAGTGATTGAATTTTTCCTAATATCCAATCTAAACCTCCCCTGGTGCAACCTGAGGCTGTTTCCTTTTGCCCCATCACTTGTTAACATGGACCCCTCTGTCCCTACCTGTGTCATTCAGCCTCTTAAATGCTCCTTGGTTTTGACTGCATTTAGTTTAGAACTTCTCCTTGGTTGTGGAGCGTGGTTTTGTCTGGAAAGTGTAAATTATTCTCTGCTTGCTCATTGTGCATGAAACAGCTCAAGGTCATGATTTGCTATAGCTGCAGAAAGAAACTGATCTAGTTGGCTGTTTCTTAATGGCAGCTACCTTCATTTAAAGAGAGACACTGTTTATAGGATTTTACAACTGCAGGCTAACTACTATGCTGAAAAGGGGTAACAATGGCATTTGTGTAGTTTTATGCCTCTTTTTTGATTGCATGTTTAAAATTCCATTTTTAGGGCAATTTACCTGTTCCATCTTAACTTTTCTCTCATTGCTGTTGAAAGATTTTACAAGATATGTTACATATATATGTACATAACCATATGCCATCCTTAAAAAACAAAACTCCCCAAAATCTCGGAAAACCTTGTATTACATTTGAGCTGTATGAAGCATTATGAGGTTTGGTAAAAAAAGATATAGAGCCATTTGAATACACCTTATTTTCTGAGATGGTGAAATTTATCCCTAATGAGTTACATGCTGTGTTGTCTATTCTTTGTTTAATGTGTCTAAATAGTCCCTAAAAACCATATAGTAGAATTGTGATATGATTCCAAGTCTTGATAAAGGTTACAGGGTAAACTTTTAAAAAATTTTTTATAACGTGGTTATCCAGGAGAACAAGAAAAAGGCTGATAAGGAAAAAAATCACCTATACAGATCCCCCCCCTGCCATGTATTCATTATACATTCAAGGATTGCTCTACCTGTGCAGAGATAAAAATACCCAAGCACTGCAGCAAGATGTTGTATTGCAGGTGGTGTTTGTCCAGGCATGAAAAAAACCTTCCTTAGTGTGGTTTTCTGAAATGAGGAGAAATTGTGAACAGAGATTTACTTTGTTGTGCTACAGAAGTATTAACAGTTGTCTATTCTGAATTAGAGAGGTGAAGGAGGAAGACAGTAGGTGAAGTTGTATACCATTGTTCATGGACCTAAACAAGCCAAGTCTGATCTTCTAAGAGCAGGATTTAATTTTTTTTTTCTGTGTGTGTAAGATACCATCTGGATTCTTTCTTGACCTTTCAGAGAAACAAATCCTTTCCACATAAAAGTATCCTTTGCAACTTCCTTACCATAAAGTTGTTGCATACTTGTAAATGAAAAATAGAAATAAGGAGAGCTAAAAAATAAGCAACACCCCCAAAGACCTCTGAATTGCCCAGAGCATGCTGTGAACGAGATCTTAGCTTTACCTAGTTATTTTTTGTGTGTGTTTCTTTTGTTTGAGGTTTATTTTTGGTTTTACCCAAAGTTTTATAAGCTGTTGGACAAAGCAGAGGTTTGCGGCTTAAACCATGTACATCCAGTCCCACGTAGAAGTGGAATTTTAGTAGTGCTTGGCTACTGTCTAGAGAACTGCATAGCCCAGAGATGCTGATATGCCAGGTGTTCAGGAGTAATGAGCACTAAAAAATCAAAATCCTAAATACAGTCACTTGTATATTTTGGGGGAGGACGGGGTATAGGTATAAAAATCTCTCATTTTGTTTGGTGCAGTTAAACAAATTCAAAGTAAACCAATAAATTGTTGAGGAACCTTGACTTGTGGAATCATCTTATTACTAAGGTTGGGTGTGTAGGTGACATCAGAGGGAAAATAGTGGAAAAGAGCAAGAAATGAAGGAGTTTGTGGGTTGGCCTGGGAGCCAGGTGTGGAGCCAGGTGTGTCATGGTGACCATGACTTGCCCCAAATCTGCTGAGCTGCCTTCTGAGGAGTCTTTGCCACAAATGCTTTTGAAACAGAATATAAAGAAACTGCTCAAAGGGGAGTAATTCTTGATTAAAACTCTAATAAAATTAAAATTAAAGTTTTAATCAAAGGGGGATTTTTTAATGACTTATCCCACATTTTTGATGTGTGCTGCCTATTGTGTGTCAGACACACAGACAAATGTGTTTCTGAAGATCAGTGTTTCTTGAGTACTCATTTCCTCAGCTTTTCTGTTCTGGGCATGGCAGCACAATAAGACAACAGTATGTGTTTATCCCTTTGTCTGAGCATAGTTCAGTCTTATTTTTTTCCTCTCACCAAAGGTAAATGTATTCCTCTTGTAAACAATTGGCTTTTAGTTAGTTGGCAGATACAAAAAGATAAACTGCAAAAGTGCCAGAGGGTACTAAGTCACACTGGGAATCTTAGCTGTGCTGGCTAATAGTCCCAGCAAGGAATCTTTGGGGTACAGCCCTCAGTCCAGACCACACTTTGTCTATGAGCAGATCCCTACCTTGGCTTCATTAAGTTTAACCCTTCCTACCTGGAATCAAATTGATGACAAAACCATCCCCCTCCACCTACTTCAGCCCTGCTTCTTTGTGGGTGAGCTGCCTGAAAAGTTCCTGTATTCAGCTTCCATTGAGCAGGAGTGTGTGTCTCTCCGCTGAGCCTTTCTCATCTGGTTGGAACAGTAAGCAATAGATGGTTAGTAACAAGCAAATTAGAACAATTGCAAGCAGGCAAAATATTGCTTTGTACAGACTCATCAGTATTTCATTTTCTGCCATTTTATTAATCTGTTTGGGTTGCTAAGGATAATTTGCCCTCCTCCTCCAGCTAAGAGGAGGCAAATTTTCAGGCAGATGATTCCACCCTTCAGAAGGTTCTCTTTAACCAGTGCCATGTCCAAGCCAGAATTTTTAGTGATTTATCTCAACTTTTAAAAATAAACCCTTCAGCATTCCAGCAGTTGCCTAAACATTTTGTATCTATGACAAATGCTTTTAAAAAAAAATTATTGTCCTATTTCACACAATGAACTTGGTATACACAGAAAAAAACAACCAAATCTCATGAAACTCTCTTCTCTTTCTGGGATTTGTTACCATTAGGAATAATTAAAACACCTTGAGGATATTCAGTTAAGCTTTGACTCTTTGTATGCTTCTGTCCTCAGCAGTGCTCAGCCTAACGTGGGGATTTTCGGGTTCCATCTCATTTCATGTGCTGTGGGTTCTTTATTTCATTGAGTCAGGAGAAGCATTTTAATCTCCTGACACTCTGCCACGAGGCAAGGTGTTTCAAGGAAATGTCACCTGTTACACTGTTATGGCAGACAAAAAAAAATCATGTGGGATCCATAATAAGATTTTATTAGCTTGACCTATTTAGTAGTTTTTCTTCCTTTTTGTGACAATTTCTGTAATAGGGATCAGGAGAGGTGTCAGTTTTTCACTGTGAAAATGGTAAAGCAATTACACACACCTTTAAGGCATTGTATTTTGAAGTTTTATGTTTAATGCAAGACTTTCTTCTAAGCTTAAAAAATGGGAAGGAATTTCAGAAGTGTTTTGATAATGATCTGAGATTGTTCTGTGGAACTTTTTTCTTGCGTTTACTGTTTTTTGTCACAGGATGGCAGCATGAGTAAGACCCTAAGAAGGTACAGCAGGGAGTCCTTTTTGATGTATTTTAAAGATTTCTACAGAGTTAGATTTGTTGTCCTTCAAAGGGAGACATCAGCTCTAATTTTGCATCCTAAAGACTGATTAACTAAGTTTGCAATGCTAGTGCATCATCTTATGATCTGGAGAGCAAGCTATGAAGGGATGAAGTGGATAAACTTCTCATATGAAAGATAAAGTTTTCATTCAGGTCAGGCTTTTGAATAGAATTGACATTTATACATTGGCCTTTTATTCTCCAGATTAGAATCCAGGGTTCATTTTTAGCATGCTTGTATATTACTTGGAATTTTTTTCCTTTTTCTTACTGGACTAACAACTTTTTGGTTTGCCAGAGTATTTCACAGAACATATACTTGAGGCTGAACCAAATGCCTGGATCCCTAAACCCTGATGTATCTTAGCTTTTGGAACTTTGTAGACCAAGCCCATTTTTAGAATGAGTTATTTGATCATCTGTTTAACCAGGTCCTGAGGAAGATCTCTCACAAAATGACTGGTTTTGCAAGGCAGCTGCTACTGCTAGACATCCCCCTGTCAAGTGCAGTGATTGTGTCTCAAATATCTCATCTGGAAAAGCACCTGTTTCTCAGATTAAGTGGTTCTTCAACATGTACATGTGCTCTGATTTGTACAAAATTATGGACTGATTTGTCTTGCCATCCATTGCCTTTATCCTCAAAACTATTTGCTTAAAAAGGTAGAATACAAAAGGAGGAAACTCAACTTGTATTTGTGACCTAATGCTTTTACATTTTATTTCTGTTACTCAAATCTAAACTCTACAAATTTTAGAGCCTTAGTTTCCCATGAATTATCTTCTCTGACAGTTTTGTGTCCTGTTCCATTGTTATATTTAGGAGTTTTATACCTGACGATTCAGACTTTCAATACTTTTTCCAGCATTGGGAAATATGAAGAAAAATCTTTTCTTACTGAAAACTCTCTGCATGGTAGACTGAATCCTTCCCCCTCTTTCCATAGATTAATTCAATACAAAGATCCTAGGATGTATCTTCATGACCAAGTGCTAAGCCTTGGAACTTTATGGCTTGGGTACAGAGAGCAGCTTGGATTCAGATAAGAAACAAAAAATTTCAGTCTGAAATAAACCCAGTATTAGCCATCATATTTATGCAACTTATAGCTATTAGTAGTAAATGCAGAATGGTGAGAGGCAATAGATGGAGATCTACTTATTCAATTTTTTTTTTCTGTAGGAACAAGGGTTGTTATTATAGGGTATTGTCAATAGAAAGGAGGAATACAAGAGGAGGGAGGGTGAGGTTTGGGTGGTACATGTGCAGATGAATGAATCACTTGGTGTGATTCTGACTATGTAATCTCTCTTTCCCTGCAGACTTCTTTCATATTGGATCTTAATTTGCCACTGCAGATAATTGTGCTATAAACCACTTAGAGTTGTCATATGCTCTCACATAATGCTTTGTCAACCACAAAGCCAACAATGTCTTTGATCACTTCTGTGGTGTTTATTAGTCACTTTCCTTTCAGGAATTTCTAGGTCCTTTTGAAAGCTTCAAAGAATTCTACTCCAATCCTGCATCAAACCAAGACACCCTTCAGATGAAGAGGGCTCTGCATTATCCCTGCAGATGCCATTGGTGCTGGTTCTGAGCCTACAGAGGAGTTCATGAACAGCAGTGTAGTGCTTTTCTGCCACTGCTGGGGAGCTAAGCAAACTTCTGCTGTAGTGCTTCCAGCTGCCAGTAATTTTAGAGGCTTTAAGTATAATGCTCACTATGCAGATTTACATTTACAAATTCTATTACTTTGTCCATTTTATTCTGTGAGTGGTTCATGTCCTTCCTATTCATTTTTCTGTTCGAGTGTTATTTCAGCTCTAATTTGTTTGACATTCTTGGGAGTAGTATATTTGTATTCACAGAAAAGCATGTGAACAATTTCATCTATTGATGCTGTACAATGTGCCTATTAGATATACAAGTAGCAGTTGAATATATCCCCCCACCATTGTTAGCCCTCTTCAAATGATAATGTGCCCACGTTCCTCTGTGAGGCTGATGCAGCATAAGAATGAGCCTGCAATCTTCAAGGACCTGTATGTTGTGCTAGCAGTGACCAGAAATTGAAAGTAATTACTTCCATTACTTATGCAGTGAATAGCAGGGAATGTGTGTAGTTTCATTCTGTTCATTAGTTTTACTTGTAGATCGCGGCCATTAGCAAATCACAGCGTTGCAGTTCACCTGGCTCAGTTGGGGAGCTCATCAAGCTCCCATGGTGGCATCACAAGCAGAAATAGAGTGAAAAGTCCTTGGTCATTCTCCAGATATTTCCACATGAAGTATGGAATCAGCCAGGGAGTGACTTTTAAAATTTCTAGTTATTCTATAGCAGCTCCTTCACTAAGAATGCCTTTGTAGAGTGATACTTATTATGCAATGACAAAAATACATACACAAATCTTCTTATTGGCCTCTTTTTACAGAGCTATTTATGTATATTTGGAAGACGTATGAGCATAAGGAGATTTGCTTTCAATATCCCAGGAAAGAGAAATTTTGCTCATTTTGTCCTTTTTGGTTAAAGGTTCTAATAGTAATAAGTGATATTACATAAAGGGATCTCAGTGCAGCATAACTAGAGAGCTGTCAAGTCCGTGTTCTAAGATCCCCTTGAAGGCAAGAATTAAGAATGACAACTTGTTAACATTTATTTCCTGAGCTGAATTTTAGGCAAGTCTACGTGTTTTACAGAAGCAACTGTATAGAACAGAGAGCACGTGGGTGTTCTCAGCAGGATCACAGTGTGCTGCTACCAGCAATCTCACTAAAAAATAGTAATGGAGCAAGAAGGAAAACAAGTATCTGCTAGTAATGTATATGCTAGTGAATGAGCTGCTTGACATAAATAGCTCAAATACATCACAGTTCCAAAATGGAGCAAGATCATCCTAAGGGGAATGTTAATCGGGCAGCTTCTTTAGGATTGTGCAGCTTCTCACTCTTCAGAGAGGACTGGGCAAATTCATGATGCAGAGTTCTTGAAATGTCTGCTGTGACGTGGTTCTGGCTTAATGCATTCAATAGACAAGATGAACTAAATAGAGAAGGCAAGCTCATGGGTGGCAGAATATGGGACTTGGTCAGGCTATTTTGGTGTGACAGTGTCTTTGAAGCATTTATGGACTTCAAGAAGTAAAGTGAGTAGAAATCATGTGACTTGATTTTGTCAGGCTTTTGAATTTTCTGTCAAACTCAGAACCTGCTTGAGCAAAATGTTATTTGGTTTGAATTACTGAAACAGCACGCTCAGCTAGTCATAAAAAATATAAACAGTGCAGTTGGTCCTTGCTGTGCTGTTGAGGGTAGTAGCACTGGATTGCCATCTCTGTTCACTACTGCATAAATGATCTGAAGTGTAGAGGTGGATGCAAGTTCTGTGCATGAATAGATCTGTACTGGCCATCTTTTATTGCAAAGAGTAAGCCCAAGGTTGGAAAAATCTCTTCTGTGTGTGTCTGTGTGTCCCAAGGACCACTGGCAGGATTCTTTTATCATGTTCCTTCACCCATACACCCTATGAGGGATTGCAGCATTAAATTGTTATACTTTGCACTCAATACCATTAATCTAAAGTGTGTTATTTAACTTATTCTGGGTTATTAGCTGCTAACCTTGAAAACCAGTGAATAAAAAATGAAAGGTATCCTGATGCCAAGCATTATTTCTTGAAAATGCAGTGCCTGGATTCAGTAATTTTCATTTACAACAGAAAGGAGACAATGCCAGCTCAAGTAATAGTTTAGATCATCTGTTATATAGTAAACAAAGTAAATGGTAGTATCATACAATTTGGGAGCTTGAAGGACAGTCTTCCCCACTTTTTTTTTCCTCATCCTCACACACACCAAGATACTTTGGGGTTTAGTTAGCAAGTGGACCTCCCTCCCCACACACTCACCATTCTCTTTGTTTATCATAGTATTGTAGCTTGGATTCTGGAAATTAAATGTTTACTGAACTCATCAGGCTGTTAGGAAAAGGATTATTGACTCTTATGTGTGTTGCTTAGTTATGGGCACAGGCAGAATTTTGAATTGTCCTTATCAACCTTCAAAATTTTCTTAGGAAAGAATGAATTAGGGTTATGTGTACCTGACATAGCCATTGATTCAAAGCAGGATGGGGAATTCTGATAAGATAATTGATTTCTTAATATGACTGATAATTGAAAAGGGGAACTCTTCAAACTGATGGGCTTTGCATTAAAGGAAGGGATTTACTAATTATAATTTTAATTATTTTATACATATCTTTTCAAAGTAATTTTTCTGAGGTTTTTATTCACATCTAGAGTTTGCTTTTGGAGTTTAAATTTGGAGTTATTATTATTTTGGTTTTAAATTAAAACTTTGGATTTAACAGGTCATGTGCTTTCTCTATTTGCAGTTTAATTTCTCTCAAACTGTGTAATGTTTTTCGCATAATTTAAATTAATGAGTTCTGAAGCTCGTGATCATTTGAGTCTTTCAGTTACAGGGTCTATAACTGCACTGGAATAACTGCAGAAAGGAATAATAACTCTGAGTTTACAGTCTTGCAATATGTGAGAAAAAAGTAATGTTTGAAGAACAGGGGGGTTTTGTTTTGTTTCTCTCTTTGTAAGGAGTAGGAAATGTGATAGAAGAGGTTCAAGTATGGTGATACACCCACACCCTCTCCATTATTTCTCTCCCCTCATGAGAATGCACTTTCTTGGCTACTTCTTGTCATTATGTACTCTGTCTTGAGAGAGAAAAATAGAAAATCTCTTGGCTGGCATTATGGTAGTGATTTCAGTTAGTGGACACCAGCTTGAGCTGGAAGGATTTTGTAAAAGTTATTTATTTGGGGTTATTATATTTTTTCCTTGTCTGTTTTGTGGATATGGGCACATTAATGTTTATAAAGTACTTTCTGAAAATTGAGGGAAGGTGTTTGAAAAGCATAAAGCTGAGACTTTCTCCTGTTCTCTGCCATAGTCTTCAAAAGGGATTAAACTTAAAAGCAGTCTGGCAGGATCAGCTCTGGGAAAGTAGCACAGTGCCTCAGCTCATTTCACATGGCTCAAAACTGGGGAGAGGTTTTTCGAATCAGCTGTATTTGCAGAGCCAGGCTTAGCCATATTTGTTTGCTGTCTTTTGCACCAAGCCATAAAGTTTTCTTTCACCACGGAGAGCTGATACACTATTTCATATTTTTGAGTATAAGAAGGGCCTGTTATCACTAATAACTAAACTCTAACTTCTCACAAAATGTCATTCTCTTGAAAAGTTGCCTCTAATGGATACCATTCCATTTCTGTAAAGCAATTTTTTTGTTGTTTCTGAATACATTCTATCCCCACAGAACAGCCTGATGGTGTGAGGGGCTGAGAAGCCCCCCAAGATGAGCTGGGAGTTGTTACTGTTCTGCCCTCTTTGGAAAGAAGCTTTTGGTGTGTTCTAGACCTAGTATTGTGTACCTGATAGATCAAGTTAGTAGTTCAAGTTTTTTCAAGGAAGAGTGGAACTAAATTTAGAGAATATTCTATGTAGAATATTATGGAAAAAAACCCCCAGGTTTTGAAGTACAGGGCTGGGATTTCTAAAAATCACCCCCAAACCCCCCATTCTGGTGAGAGTTATGGGCCCTATGAAGTGGCTTCTGTTGTAAGAGAAAACTGCTTGGAAAAACTTTCCCCTTCAGGATTCCTACTTGCCATGCAGTCAGAGCCCTTCCAGGATAGGCACTATAGGAGGAAAAGAGGTTTTCACATAGCACTGGTTACTGGTGAAGCCAAAGGAAGATGACTGTGCTGCTGACATTGAAGATGGATGGCTGCACAATGTAGGAAATGTTGCTTGAAATTGCAGGGCAGAATACAGACTGTTCATTTGGGTTATCCTGTTTGTTGGTGTTCTTCACTTGCCAGTGGAATCTATTATTTCTGAAAATATTTATGTATTTTAAGAAAGGTGTGTGATACAGTGGTTTAGCTATGTTGCTATAGCAATTTAAATAGTTTGGACATCTGAGGAAAACATTGTAATAATTACAGATAGTGTTGGGCAAACTTTAATGCAAGCAAACTGTTGTATGGTATTGATAACTCTGCCAGGGATAAGTTTGCAAAGTGGTATTTCTGTGGTTTCTCTTCAAGATAGAAAGATCTTTGAAGGTACTTCTTTAGGAGGACGTCCTAAAACTTATCTTGCATCAATTGGGAATTTGCCCCAAAATATTATTCTTCTCCAAAATGTAGTTGCACTACTTTATCCTACTTTTGTTCTTTGTGTTGTGTATCAGAAACTGATAAAACTTGCAGTGTTTGATTAAAATGAGAAAATCTTTGCTAGGGCAAAAGCTGTTTAAACATTTAATGGTATGTGTGCAGAGAATATTGCAGCTAAAACATCTGAGAACTCTTTCCAGGCCATCAGGTTGAGACTTTGAGAAGCCCAGCACAATTTAAATAATTCTGAGGACAATCACTTGTTGCTTTGTTTTTGCCCTTCTTAAACCAAGCTGTTTTCATTTAAAAAATAAAATGTGTTGATTTTCCTTTTTTCTAGTCACTTAATGTAATGGTTTCATTTTTTTCTTAAATTTTAGCATGAAATCTGTGGCAAAGAGCAGGGAGGTGTCCATGGTACTGGCACACCAGTGCAGCTTGAAGCAGCACTTACCCAGGACTGCTGTCTGTTTTCAGACTTACATCTTTAGCTTTTGAGTTGAATTTGAGCGGTGCTATGGAAATACAGCACTGCTTGCACAAATCAGACATTCTGTGCTCAGTCATAATCATAGTGCTTTTGTCCTGTTCTGGTCCCAGCTTCATATTATCAGTTCTTATTTCTTCTTTATTGTCTGCTCTAGAAGTGAGATCCATTCAGATGTTGACCATGTGCAGAAAAGAATCAGGCTTATTTTATGTAATATTTTAAATCCTTTGCTATTTTTTCTGGATTCAAGATATGCCTCTATAGAAATGGAAATAAGGCCTAGCAACTGAGTGGTATTGTGGAGTGAGTTCCATCAGCTGCATGAGTAAGTGAATGAAAAGACGAAAGAATTTGAAATGAGCTTAAAAATATCTCTTCCTATTACTTTGTCCCTTCTAATTTTTGAAATCTGTCATATTTTATATTTAAAAATTGAATTGAAACAGGACTCTTCCTTTGGATGGTATATTTTAGTGGATTCTTAAATTTGAAAGATTTAAAAGGCGAATGGTTTTCTTTTGTGAGCTTAAGATTACTCTTGAAAGCAATAACTCCTTCAAGAAATATAATTGAATGCATAATATCCATGTGACCAGGAGCAATTTTAAATGTGCAGTTGGTTATACGCCTTACAATTGGAAAGGAGAATAATACAGAAATGTTGCAATCCACCATACATTCAGTTTGACCTAATTCACATAGCTGCAGTTTCCTAGAGTCCAGGAGTTTGCTGAAAACCCAGAGTAGTGGAGTGCTACATTGCAGCTGTGTTTGGCTAAATCTCAGTGTTGGCTTTCTAACTCTGAGTTCAATCTTGCAGGATTTGTGCTGCTCAGTTCAGCAAATGTCACGGTCAGTCTTGATCTCTGCATTCTTATCAAAAGCATCTCTGTTTCACAGCAAAGCAGCAGCTTTGGTGGGGCAGCTGGGTCCTGTGGAATCATGCTTTGTGCAGAGTGGAATTCCAACTTGAAAAAGAGAGCAGTAAGGATTGCTGGGAATGGAACAGAATGAAATCAATTATTATGCTAGGCTATTAATGCATCTTGGACTCAAATCTGGAATAAAATATGCATGGCTGATTTTCCATCCCAAAAAGGTTGCAGTAGGATGAGAAAAGGTAGAGGTAAATCTTTAATATGCTGAAGTGTTCAAGACACCTTTGCAGGGTGAAATTAAGACCAGCATACAAAAGAAATGAAAAGCAGGGAAAGGATAGTTTGAGACCTGTGTAAAATCACTGATGACAGGAAAGAAGTGATCAAGAAATTATTCACAGTTTCTTTTAACAAAGGAGTTGAAAAGCATCATATGAAATTCAGTTAAAAGTTTTGATATAAAGGAGATGCCATTTTCATTAGACATAATTAATATATGCAGTTCATTGTCATGGGATATTATAAATGCCAAAGTATAAATAAGTTCAAAAAGCAATTAAGCAAGTGCACAGAGGTTTACACAGGTTTACCAAAGAGCATTAAAAATTAAGTGGATGCAGATGCTACTTTTATCTTGAAGTTCCTACATCACAGGTTTTTAATGCCTGGGAGAATATGTGTGGGGCATATTAACACCTACATCTCCCCTCTTTATAGCATTTAAGCATCTGCTGCTGGACACTGTAGCAGTGAATATTGTGATCATCCAATGTGACTATTCCTGTGTATATAATGATTATTGTAGGCTACATAAAGCATACCTTGTTCATTTATGCTAATTAATGGTGACAGCATAAATCGTGGTGGCTTCAGGGCGATGAAGTTTGGGCATGGCTTCCTGTGCTGAACAGAAACAATTTCAGATGTGTCACAGGAGCCCTTACAAACAACCTGGCTGCTTTTCTTTCCATTATATAGGTGTATTTTGTGTTATTTCCTTGCTGAATACAGTGTGTGACTTCAACTCACTATTATGAGTTTTGGTACCACTCCAGGAGAAGTAATCTTTGATCTCTGCACACTAGGCTAAAGGAATGATTTATTTACAGTGCTTGTCTCTTGAACTGGATGTGGCATCTTCAATATACACAAAAGGAAGACAATAAAACAGGTAGTTGACAGCAATATCAACCACACCAAACTGTTTCCTCTCACTGGTTCCTCACATAATTTGCTTTGTCATGGTAGATTATATTTGTTAGTTCAATTACTTTTAAATTCCTTGATAAAACAATTTGTTCGTGTGACTATTTAGAAAGGTCAATTAAATTTACTTAGCCCAGAAAAATCAATTTATATCAGAAAAACTGCTTGAAGACACCATTAAGTGCCAGATTCACTGACAAAACTGGATATGCAGTTAGATTTCAACTCCAGATGTGGGGGCCTCCCGTCTACAATGAACTTGCATTTTTAAGTTATGAATGCTGAAGCATATAAAAGGCTTCATGAGTTAGGAGTTCCATGGCTGAATGTTTGCTCTTGTGCCATTTCACTTCAGTTCCTTCTTATTTATTGCTTTCAATTAATTTTTCTTTTGTTGTAAAGCAGCTAAAAAGAAAATTAGAAGCATAAGCTGTCATAGTAAATCTTTGCTACGTAGTCAGTGTAGCTTGTAGTCTGTTGCTCTAAATAAACTGTTTAACTGATTAGACATCAGTAGCTTCTTTGTGTTTTGTCTTTACAGCTAAAATAGCAGAAATGAGCACAGTTAAAATTAATTTTAAAAGAACACGCTTGAATATATACACCTCTTTCTCAACTCTTTTACCCTTTGTTAATGGTGAAGAGCAGTAAATGGACTTGAAATTGGGCCGAACTGACACCTACAATTCTTATGCTGTGCTTATTGTGTGAGAAACTAACTGTAGCATCATTAATCAACCTGCCAGGTACAATGTGCAAGTCCTACATTCATTACATAAAGAGGAACTCCAGGAAGAAATGGAACCCCTGTGATGAATAGGCACTGGACACCAATTATTGTGGTGCTATTAATCATTACAACCAAAGTTAATGTAGACCGGGGACTGCAAACTTAAACCACTCTGGGGAAGAAATGCACATATGCTCACATTCATATATATGGTTTTGTGAGCTTTATAGTCTTCAACATTCACTTGATGAGATGACAGCTAGAAGTGAGTGTTGCCAAGTTAACTTAGGAACACTTCTAAAGGCAAGTATGATAGATGAGGAATGTTCTTGCCACGCGTGCTCTGGGAGCACATGAATCACACTGACTGTGGCTGCCTCTCACAGTGCTCCTTGGGAGCTGGGATGTTGTTTCACAGAGAGATTTCTCATATTTAACCTTAAAGGTGATTGTCTTTTTTCCAGAGTTGGAAAGTTTCTCATGGTATGAGAATATGAAAAGGATGCACTTGAGAATGACAGGAGTGGCATGTAATATCTAACGAATATGTTCCCACTGATTGAAGTCTTTGCACATCTATGTAATGAATATCTATGATTGAAGTGTCTAAAAAATTGTTTCATTGGATGGCAGACATGATCCTGATTCACAGTTTTTCACATAAGTTTCTGTAAGTAGTTTTGTGGCAGGTACTTTTTGGGGGTCTTATTCCTACTTCCTGTGATTCCTGAAATTTTCTGTCTGAAATCAAAATCTGAAATCAGAGCTTAATGAATTTGGTGCAAGTGAAGAAAAGTAAACCCCAAAAGTAAACCCTGTACAGATAGTGGATCTCAAAATAGTTTATTGCTGTGTAGCACCACTGCAAACCAGCATCTATCATTGAAATGATGTGCAACATGAAAAGTGAACACTCCTCTTGGGGCTGCAAAAAATAATTCAAAGTCAAATTAAAGATTTTTCAGAAAATGTAGTGAAATTAATTTTTGTGGAAAATAGAGACTTCCCTCTGGAGTAGAAACTGTATAAAATGGGTTTGATGCTATATGTATTTGAAAGCTCTTAATGAAATTATTGAATCTCCAAAACAGTATTTCTTTTATCCTAATGTCTTTTGCTCCAATGTCAACTTTTGGAAGCCATTCCTTTGTGTCCTGTTTGTCCTTCCTTCCCGTCTCTGGAATAATTCTCATTAATTTCAGATGTTTTGAACACAAAGTAGATATACTTTGGATGATCAGTGACTTAAACTAAATAGTGAGATTTAAACTCTTCAGTTCATCTGCTTCACCCTTCACTTGCATTTTCTTAGATAACTCTCTGAGCTGTGGCAGAAATCTAAAGTTCATTTTTACCCTGATGCATAAGAGAACTGTCATCTCTGCCATTCTTTCTTTGTTAACAGGATTTGTGTGGAAACTCTGCCTTCTGCTTTGCTTGGACTTTTCGAATTATCACTTGAATCCTAAAGAGTCTTCAGGATTTCTTGTCCTTTTTTCAGGCTGCTGAGAGCAAATGTTGCCATCCCAATGTTTCACTGCAGAGAGGAAAGTAATTGCACGAGGCCACTTTCTGTACAATCATCACAGAACATTCAATCAGAATTAATTGCTAAAATTATATAATTACAGCTGCACTGAATCAGACTAGACCACAGCATCTGTTCCAGTCCCAACTGCATTTACTCTTGCTTTTGGGAAAAAAGTGCAAACTAGGATATTGCCTTTTCTGTGCCATTTTATGAATAACTAAATAAAATAGTGGTTTATTTAATGGGAGACTTTGAAGTGAAATAGATTTTTTAAAACCACCATATGGTAATAATGTTACCATAGGAAGAAAAGAATTATGACTTAAATTATTAATTAAATCCTGAAGGGCTTTTAAGTTTGGTCTTCTTATCTTATGGTAAGCTATCTGAAGAATTGTCATAAAAGAAAACAATAACTTGAATGGAAGCTCTCTACATTGAGTCCAAATAAATTAATATTGTGTTAATGATTGCATGAGAAACAGTAAGTTTACCTCTAAATATCAAGCAATCTTTAGAAGGGAAAGGTGTACTGTTTTTGACAAAACAAGAAGAAGAATTGAAGCTTCAAAAGACACAATGAGAAAGGTAAAAGCCATATTTGAGTTCCTTGCTTGTGTGACTGATCTTGGTGGCCTGTCCATTCCATTTACTTCTAGGCTATTGACAAAGCAGTAAGGAAATATTTCCTTTTTGCCAGTCCTAAGCCATCAGAAATTTTGAGGCAGTCCCCTTAAAACAAGAGATGTGCTTTAAAGAGAGAACCAGTACATTCCACCTACCTGCTCCACTAGATCTTAATCCTGAAGTACACCAACTTCCAGAATTTACTCTAAAATAATGAAATTAGTATAGATAATTTTTCATCAGAATTCACTTTATATGTAATAACTTTTCCTTCAGAAAATAAACCTTAAAAAGAGCATAAACAGCTTGAGATTTGCAGTCATGAATAAGGAAATTTAGCAGACAGTGTTCTGCCATGGAAATTCTAGGAGTTCAGGGTTCTAACAGAGCATTTATTAAAGCTAATTTATTTTCAAACATTTCAGATAACTTAGATACATCAAACTGACAAAGAAAATAAGAGTTATATTCCAAACTAAAAAGCATCTGTGTGTGTATTTTACAAATATTTAATTCATAAATTATGTTTCTTGGTATCTCATCCTTTTTCAGAAATCTAGTAGCATGTCACTGAATCCTTGTTGCTCCCCCTTTTTATGTTGAAGTCACTAGACTTGAGCATGTTTTTTGAACATATTAGATTTGTTAATACAGTCTGATTTAAATGTTATCTTTCCTAAAACAATCAGGCAGCATGTCTGAGGCTGTCATTTAACACAAAATATCAGCTAAAATCTGCTGCATCAGTGCTGTAAGTTCATTTACTGCTCTGTCTTTGCTAACAAGGCAGGGTTGAGTTTTTTTTATGTTTCACACATATAATAAATGTTGACAATATTTGTCAAAAACTCTTTATTAGATGAGACAGAGATAAAATTGGATTTGATGACAAAAGGAGCACTCAAACAATCTCATTTAGAGTGTATAGTCTTTTTTGCAGTGCCAGTCTGCAGAGCTGCTTGGTGATGAGTTCTGATTATATGAACAAAATATTTTACTGACTGAATTGTTAATGTGCTTAATTTCTAGCAGCCTTTGCAGATGCATGGAAGCATATTGTGATAATTGCTAAAATGATATTTTAACGTATTTTCTTGTTTCAGAACTTGTTTAATGTTCAAGTGTTAACTTATCTCTCCCCTCTGAGTAAGACCACATTTATTTATGACCAGCTGTTATACAACAACACAACTTAACCTGAAGTCAGAAAGTAATATTAAGGTGATGAATAAACAATAGGTTTAGTATAGTAATAATATTTCTATGTATTTCCTTCCTAGTTCTAACTACTATACCTGGATATGTGCATGTGGTTTCTGTGTAAAGTCACATGAAATTAGGTTTTATGTGGACTGGACAAATTCACAGTAGGCATTTCTACTGGAAAAGTGATTCCTTTCTTGGTCAGGAGACTGAAGCTGGATATGGGCCTTTGACTTAATAAAAAGCCATGATGGAAAAATGCAATTTGTATTGTTTCACATGTATTAACTTAGGGGATTGCAGTTTTATTTGGTTTATAATAGATGAAATATACACATTACAGGAAGTATTTTCTGCACTGTGGACATCTAGTAGTTGAACTTCAGCTGCAGCTTCTTAATTGGCATTGATAATTAAAGGGAAATCAAGGAAGAGTTAGGGAACTGCTTACAGCTAACTGGGATTTTTGTGCTGTTGAGATTCACGACTGAAAGATATTTCAATGAAAGCCCTGCTATGGCATTATGTGTGATTAAATTACACAGTGTCAGCCAAGCAGCATTGCCTCCAACAGTACCCCTGCAAATTACCTTGATGCTCTTTGCTCTGAGAGTCTTTGGAGCACCTGTATTTATCTGCTGCTGTCTGTTCTTGAGGGCCCCTCTTTCATAATGAGGGTGCAGCTCTCCTCACGTGGTGTGTGATGCAGGCATGGTTACAGACAAGATAAAGAAGGTTCATATAATTTGCCTTATTTATTCTACTGCTGAAGATACATATTTCCATTTTAAAGATATCCTTCTGTGGTTTCTGTATGGAGACTTAAAGATTTCAGTAAGCAAGTACAATTAGAATTTCTTTCCAATTCAAACAGTGATTTTTCCTGTTGGTTGGAGGTTTTTTAAAGCATGCGTGTCTGGTGGTTATTACACACCAATGTTCCTGTGTTTATATTTAACCAGATTGAATTCAGGTCTCCTTGACCTGGGAACTTAACCCACTGGAGACTCTGGCTTTAGCCCTACAAAACTTTATTACCTTGATGTCAAAAGGAAAATTTACAGTGTGGAGCAGCAGGGAAAATAGGGATATGTCAGGATAAGTAGCAGGCCATCTCTGTTCATACATCCCTGTTGTAACTGGAACAGGTTGTGCAAGGAAGGACTTCTCCATCCTGCTGAGCTGCCACTGGGGCTTTGCCTTTTGCTGAGTTGCTGATGTGTCACTGGGGGTTTGCTCAGCCACATTCTGGTGCCACATTCTGGTGTCCTGCTCTTTGCAGTCTGACTCGTGTTAAAGTGACCTGTCTGCACCTAAGCTTTGAAAAAACGGAGAGACATTTGGAAAGCACAGCTATTTCACTTTTTCATGCTCTTTCAACATACAAAAGAAAAATTTATTCTGACAAATTTTTTTTTTAAAGCTAATTTAGGTGATTGGTAAAGTGATGTAACATGAAAGAAGCAACAGCTCTTGAAATCGTTCTTGTAGGTTGGTCCATGTCACAGGAGATATGTAAAGTGCTACTATTTGGGACATGAGTCTGAACAAAAGGATCACACAAGAAGATAAGCTGTAATTAAAGTGAAACATTCTAACTACTTTTACAACTAAAACCTTTCTTTTGAATGGTGAAAGGATAAAATAAGGCTAGGAGGTGAGTGAACAAATATGTGACTGTGGTGTGTATTGGTGTTTGTTACACCTGCATAGGGAATAAGGGTAATGTAAACAAATTAACATAAATGTGCTTGAAAATGACAGAAAATCCTACTGAATGTGCTCCATGGGGTGCTTAATGTAAGCTTCTTGGAGATTTCAAAGATAGCACTTGTTAAGATGTGTGACATTAGATCACTTAATTTAGCTGCTTAAGTCCTGGATTTCTGTGAGAAAATAACATCTTGATTTCACTTGAATCATTAATATAACACCTTGTATTTGAGTACAAAAGTTTCAGAATGTGAAAATTGTGTTGCAAAGCCCTGGCCATGTACAGCACTAAAAATCCATATGAAGAAGTAAAGTGCACAGTGTTTCAAAGGATTCTGCTTATGTTATTTTGATTATGTGTTAAACACATTGCAAAAAGTTGAAAAAAACCCCAAACAAACAGGGAAGAGAGCTGTAAAATAGCTGTAAGAACAGTAATCCTTGTTTTATGCACATATTGTACACTGTATTCTGTATTCTTACTGACAGGTAAGGCTCAGATGTGGCTGATCAGTTTGAGTGTAGCTGCACTAGAGTGTCCTTAACTCTGGGGAGATGTATTGTGACAAATTCAAATTCTCTGTTATTAGAAAATGTGCAAGTTTCAGAGAGTTTAAATAATTTCAGATTCAAGATGCAAAAATAGGAGATAGTTGAAAGTTTAGAGGAAAACCTACTAATTACCTGGCTCTGGCTGTGTGTTTGCTGCTGTTTGCTGCTGTTTACTGGCAACTGGGAGCTGTCAGTGGGGAAGGAAGGAGCTGGGACAGTGGTGCTTCAGGCAAACCAGCCTGGACACCACTCAAACTCACATTTCTGTCCTGCCAAGGTAGCTGCAGAGGTTTCAGTGTAATGGTGGGTGATTCCTTGAAAATGTTAGCAAAGAGAAGGCTTTTGAGATGTTAATTTGCTCTTATGCAAATTAACCTGTCAATGGCACACTGGATGTGGAAGACCCAACTTTTTTTCCTAGAGTGGTTCCTATGGTTTCGGAGGTATGCTTTCTCAGTTGGGAAGATATGAATATTTATGGTACACAAAAAACCTCATCTGTGTTGCAGTTTCTATAATTTTTATTTAATTTTACATTAAAAGATGTCATTTCTATCCATTGCATAGGTAAATGGCTTCATCAGCAATCATTTTATACATGCAAGAGCTGGCCTGATTTAGAGAATGCTAAACACAGATGGGTTTGTTCCTAATGCTCTCTAGTAGTTACTGCAGGGAAAGAGTGCACAGTATATGCCTAATACATTATTTACTGAAGATAAATGCCAGACATGATTATGGTAAATTAGACCTTTTGAATTATTTATGAGACTCAGTGCTAAATGTTTTTCTCCTCCTTGTGTTACTATAAAAGCTGTTATATAATTGTTGGTAAACACTTTTTTTGTTAATTATTCAAGATACAGGAAATAAAATGTTTGGTTAAGTGAATCTGTTATTCACTTAAAGCCATCTGGTTTTTTTTTTTTTTTCTAAATGTATTTCAACATTAATCTCTGCTTTCTGAGGTAAAAAATTAGTACATTATCAGATAACATTCCTTGTAGTCCTGTTGTCACCTAGATGGAGAAATTGGAAAGCAGAGTATGTATGGAAAACCTTTTTTTAATTACTATTACTCTTTTTTAACCATCACACTTGACTTTCTAATATTTCCTGAATACATGAGTAGAAATATGTTCCATGATATGTGGCTATTCTCAATTGAGTGGATTTGTGGCTAAAGTTGGGTATTTTAGTTTGTGCCCTGACTTGCACAATGATTGCTCTCTTTTCTATTGAAATATCTGAGTTTCTGAGAAAAGCAGGTCTGTGCACTACTGGCATAATATCTTGTATGTTCCAATCTCTAACTGCTTCATTGGTTTCCAGTAAAACACCAAATAAAAAAAAAACTAAACCTGAATTAAGTATTCTATAGAAGGAGCTCCTCCTCCAGCCATTTAATGTTTGGAGAGTCCTTTTTTCTTTTTCTAATTATATTTTGAAATTGAAATTCTAAGATGCTGCCATTCCCAAAGGCCAAATGAACATAATCTATTTGACAACAGACTGGTTTTTGGCAGCAAGGAACACACTGACAATGTGGGCATATACATCTTTTGTCAGTTTTTATTTATCATTCAAAATATATTTCCCATGCTGTGAGAGTACTTGTGCAGCAGTTTTCAAGCTATGCTGGCAATTATGTGTTAAAGTCTCATTCTGCATTTTTCACAGAGATGATGCCCACTTTTTTATTCCAGCTGGAGCATCTTTGGAGCAATTCGTATTTATTTTGATAAATTTTCTCTATTATTTTTTCACTCAGTTGAGATAGCAAAGCTCCCTAGGTGGTACTTGTTTGGGCATTACATTTGAATGTGCTGTAAAACATAGCTGTCCTTAGATGTGGAGATGTTGTGTGGTTTTGGGACAATTAATTCCAGGAGGATTTTCTCCATGCTTTGTGTGTGCCTTGTGAAAAACCTTGTTGTAATGAGAGGTATGAATGGAGAAATGCTGGAAACACATTCAAGGCTGTTCTGTAATATGTGCCCAGCTCCCACTCACAGTATTTCTGAGTCTGGAAGAGGAAACAGAGATTTCATTGAAGGTGTGGAAAGTTTGATTAGGAAATTTTGGGGATAATGCACTCCTGCCATCATGTATTTCTTATCAGTCTTACTTATCAAATTAAGAATGAGACAACTTTCTTATCAACTGGGATATTTTGGAAAGCTGTTGCTGTTTCTTCTTTCTTGCAGCAGATTAAATTTCTCTCCCCCAAACATCTCTCTTGGATTCAGCAAGACAAATGAAATACTATTTTGTGTTACCTTTTACTGACAAGTGTTTTTTGAATTGTTTCATTTCCCTCTATTTATAAAGCTTTATGAGAACTGTGGTTTGTTTGTTTTGTTATTTTTTTCTGGAAAGCGTATTCTTCTGTAAAAGGAGAATGGACAATTCAGGCCAAATCTTAGTTATACATTGATTTCAGGAAAGCTTTTGTAAGTAATGTTAATATATGCGTTTTGTTCTGTTAAAAGGGTAAAGTGAAAAAATCTGTGAGCACTTAAATCTGTGAGGAAAAATGGAAGAAAAACCAGCTTGAATTTAAATTAATTCAACTTTAAGATAAATTTCTACATGGGTCCAAATTCTGTCTGTTTGGTTTTCCCCCTATGGAGCAGTGAGTTAGAGGAAGCAGCCCCAGTGTGGTTTGGCCTAATCCTGTGTGCGCATTTCTTCAGAGTGCTCCAGTGTGTGGGTCAAGACAAGCTGGTGGAGAACATGCTGAGCAATGATTTATGTTTCTCCTCTACCCATTTACCAAAGGAACAGGAGAAGAACAGATCATGATTTGTCTATGCATATTCACATCACTTGACCTGTTCAAATTTTTTTGTTCCCTGTGACCTTTTCATAAATGCAGGGGCTTGAATTTCAGATGTGATTAAAAAGAGTAGTTATAAACCCTGAGCTAATATACAATTGAGAACAAAATACCTGCAAGGCTATAGAAAACATTTCATATCACTCCTGAAAAGCAAATTCAGCCAGACAGGGTTAAAAGTTGGTGCTAGTGAGGTAGTAATTAGTGCTAGTAAAAAACCTGAAATCACTGTAATGGGCAGAGCACTGGATTTCAGTCTCAAATGGTGTGATGGCCTGTTTGTCATCTCTAACACTCCTTGTTAGGTTATCAGTGCCTGAGATCCTGTGCCAGCTTTTACATGCAATTTCTTAATTTCTCTTTTCAAGGTAGATGTAGTTGTGGGGCTGCTGTGGGTACAAGTAGTGAAATAGGTGTCAGCCTAAAAATTTCTGATGATGACCTTTGATGGAGGTGTATTAAAAAGTTGTTACAGTATAAAAAATGCAGTTGAATACTCTTGCCCCAAGTTTCACTGAATTTCATGCCAGATGTGCCTAATTTACTGGAAAAAAAAAAAAAAAAGGGGTTTGAGGCTGTATAATTTCCTTGGTTTGTGGCCTTTCTTTCTCAAAGAATGGTTTTGTGCATCCTGACACAGTAAAAACCACTGTCTTACAATTTCATTGGTATAATTTAATTTATTTCATAAAAATTATGAATTCAAATGATTTCTAGATTTTCATTCTGGAGTTAGCTGTAGGAAAAAGCTGAAAAAATCCTGTTATAAATTAAATATTCTGAGCATAAGCCATTTTGGAATCCATACTGTATTTTAAGAGAATTAGTTACATCAAACTATTTGCTTATTAGAATTTGTATTTTGTCATAAAAATTAGTTTGGAAAATGTCCCCATTTTCTGCTAAAATTTTGATCCTATGGAGAAAAGTTAAGTGTAACTATTCATAAAAATTTTTTTCCCCTTTGAGTTCTATCAAGTGGAATTAGATACGGCCTCTTTGTTTTCTCCTAATCCACTGGCAGCCTGCAGTTTTCTGATAAACAATTAGAGTAATGATTTATCTAGAGGGAAAACTCACATGTTTAAAAGTTACATTATCTTGAAAATTATTTTTAAACTAAATGGTGAAGCAATGGACCCAGAGGGCATGATGATTCAAAACATCACCAAGGAATACTTACAGTGAGGTTTGTAAACTAAACAGCCATCAATATTTACAGGTTCAGACAAATGGTGATTTATTGTTCATTATTAACTTGTGCTTTAGCAGAAGCCCAGTTGCCAAGACAAAAAGTAACTCCATGTGCCATTTGTTTGAAATAGGACAAATGAAATTTTTGTGGCTGAGAATAACAGAAATGTCTGCAGGGAATTGGATAGCTTTTCTCTAGATTGAAAACAAACAAACAAACCCCTCACATGCTGAAGAACAACCCCCAAAATCAAACAAACTAGAACTAACAAATCAACAGCTCCAAAAGACCAAAACCCAGGAACTGTGTGTAGTGAGATGCCGAGGATCACACATGAGGTACTGATTTTTCTCAGCTTTCTTATATTTAACAAGATGTAGCAGGCACCCAGCACGGTGTGTGTCGGGAAACACAGGTGTTAATGGCTAGCAACGAAATAACAAGTATTTTAAATGGAAAAATCGTCATAATGTAGTGGAATAATACTGTTTATTAGCACTCCTGCTTACTCCTAAGGGTTAACATCCTTACACCCCCAGCCCGCCCGGAGTACATCAATAACGCATTTAAAATTCATTACTGGTAATTTTCCCATTGGTAGCCGTTTGCTGTGCTCTAATGGGGGTGTTGATAAGAGCCTGTCTGCAGAAGATAACAGAGCTCTCCCGTCCCTGCTCCCGTGCCCGTGCTCAGGGCTGCCTTTGTTTGCTCGAAGCTCAGGGATTCAGGAGCTCCTGGAGCTCAGAGCAGCTCTCACCCACAGCCCCAATCCAGCTGTGATTTAGGATTTAGTTCTCAACATTCCCCAAATCCTAGGGAAAAAAAAAATGGCTTTAGAAGCATCCTGTTGTAAGAGCGTTAGCACAGAAATGATTTGGAGATGAATGGAGCTGGGTACTTTGAAAAAAACCCCACTTTTCCAAGCGTGTTTCACCCATAGAGCAGCATAAAACTAATTTTATGAAAAAGCCAAATAATTTTGCTAGATAATTAATGTTTTTCCTCATGTGGTGTTTTCCACCTGTTTATAGGAGACTGGCTTAGGCAGATAATGGCCTCACAGAGTGACCAAAATCCCAAGCATCCCTTGGCCACTGGCTGCTGTGCAGGGTGATGGAGGAGCACAGGCAGCTGCAGCTCTTGGTCTCCCTGGTGCTCCATTCATCATTTCCTAAGGAATGAAGGAGCTTCCTACTTCCCTTGCTATCCACGTGGCAAAACCTTTTCCTTGCCATAAGGGGCCCTTCCTTGGGAAACAAATGACCTGCTTCTGCCTCTCCG
Organism: Dicaeum eximium; assembly: GCA_013396995.1. Taxonomy (NCBI): domain Eukaryota; kingdom Metazoa; phylum Chordata; class Aves; order Passeriformes; family Dicaeidae; genus Dicaeum; species Dicaeum eximium. The sequence continues at coordinate 615,597 of VWZP01007285.1, forward strand.
TGTTAGGTGGGGAAAGGGTTTGAGCAGGAGGTGAGTTAGACACAGTTCTGCTTCAGTAGAGGCTTCTGCTGGCTGTTGCAGGGAAAAATTGTTCTGGATTTTTATTACTCGGAGTCCTTAATGCCTCATAATAATGCTAATGGATCATGGGCACTGTTTAGCTCTGGCAAACACTGAGTTTTTCCCTATTTCAGGCACAAGTTTGGAACTAGCATCAGGAAGGGTGGTTCTTGTGCAGAACCTGAGAACGCAGTAGAACTGAGGGCAGCCTGGCTGTGACTCTACCAACTCACTGTTTCATCACTTCCATCTTTTAGCTGCTCCCAGTGTATTTTTGTAGGGTCCAAAGCCTGCCTTTGGCTATTTTTAAGGGCTGATTTGTGTTTTGGTTATATCCAAGTATAAAATAGATGACAATGAAATAACTGTATGTATCATATGTTCTATGATCTCGATTAATTTAATATGTCAAAGTTCCAGTGTAAACAAATCTCTAGATGTATTTGGAATGCTTCCTCTCTTTAATGAGAGGAAAATTGGGACTGCTGTGTATTAAACCCTGCTTCATAAACAGTCATGGAAATGCACAATTTTCTGAACATAAACAGTCTCATTGGCCTCAGCAGAAATGTTTAAAGGGACTAAACTGATTAGGAGCTGACTGAGGTAACTGGAAGGCTATAGTCACTACAGGGGTCTGTGCTTGGTCCTGAAAAGCCTACTGGCAAGCTCTGTCAGCTCTATAAGAACATCTGTGTTCTGGGAATCTGAACCCATTACAGTATCAAACAAGTTGTGGGCGACCTAAACTCCAAAAATCTAAGAAAGCTGAATAAAAGAATCATACTATAAAAGGGCACATACTATATCATATCATAATCATACTATATAGGGCACACTCTGGCAGGACAAATCAAGTGCCCTGTAGTTTAATGCAGAGGAGAATATATGTGGAAAACATGCACAGACTATCAAGAAGAATGGGAACATGAAATAACAAGAGACAAGACCTTTGCTACTATGCCTTAAGCTGATTTCAACAAAATGAACCTATTATAGAATTGCCTTTGGGGTTTATTAATTGCATGCTTTCATTTCTAGGTAAATTCAAAAAATGCAAAATAAAATAAAATGTAAACCTTAAAGCTTTTTAGGAAAATTCATGTCAGGCTTCTCAGCTTTGCTCAGTGTGCTCAGCTTTTCCCAGCTGATCAGTGGCCCCTGTGTAAATTGGCTGTGCCTGCATAGTGCCAGACAGAAGTGGGTCCCTGTGCCAGTGGGCACTGCTGGACCTTTAACATCAGACATCTCTTCCAGGTGTTTTAGTGGGACAGGTTGAAACCTGCAGAAAGAAGCTGCTGGTGATAAAACACTACCTGCAAGGAGGCTTGCAGGGACAGTAGGATGAATGAAAATGCTATGATGTCCATGCAAAATGTGTTCTGACTAATAGAAACACAACTGCCTTCTTTTTTAAATTTACATTTTCGCTAAAATATTATCAGTGTGATGCAATGGTAGCATTTGAAGATCTTCTTAAATTGTGCTTGGTATTTTTAGCAATGTGCAATGTTTTCCTTAATCCATTTTAATAGGATTTACAATCCTTTTCTGATCAGAAGCTTCAAGCCTTTCTGAAGCTTCGCTAAAGCAATAATTGTAGTGAAGCCAAAAGGGTTGTATGAATTTTAGCTTGCAGTCTCTTGATGCAATTTATATACATTTCTACCAAGGGAAATAGTCCAACACAATATTTGTAGTATGGGTTGCACCTGTTGTAATTAAGTGGTCTTTTGTAGCAGTTTACACTTAACGTATTTTCTATATTTGTCTTATTTCCCTAGAAATTTTATTTAAGAATATTTTGAGATTCATTAGTATACAAAATTCATTTCCATGGCTAAAACAACAAAACTGGATTCCGCTCAGAGCACTTTGTTGGATTACACATAATGAAGTGTTAGTCAAATATTTTCTTTAACCATTACCTTCTTTTTAATCTGCTTAATCTGCTGTGAGCACACAGTCCCCTTTCAACCCAGGTGACTGGACCAGATGCAGACTCCTCCCATCAGTGAAATCAGAGGCAATTCCACCAATTTAGAAATAAGGCACAGAATCAATAGTCCTGCTGATCAGATTTGCACAGCACACAAACTTGCAATTGTTACATGGATGTATTAGCAGAAATATGCTCTCAATATCATGTAAAAATATCCTAACCACCTGGTTATATAACTTGATCTCAACACATTCCTTTTTACACAGTTTGCTTGGTGTAGAAAATAAGTTTTTAAAAGCAAGGATTAGTAGTAGTTAGTGTTTAAAGAAAGAATTTTGCACCGTTTTGCTCACAAAGAGGATTATATTTAAGATATCTGACTTGACCTGATTTTCCCACATGGGAGAAGCAAGCCTTCTTTTCCTGAAATGCTGTGAAGGTGTCTTTGGCCCTTCATCCACATAGGACAACCTTGGTCTAAATGGTAAGTCCTGTAGAGCCTTCCATGGAGCCTGCTGGAATTGTGCTTAGAATCTTGAATAATGTTCTCTTTGTATACTTATTTCTCTTATCCCCTTCAATATTTTTGCCCTGTTCTATCTGAGAAAAACACAAAGTGCATAACAACTGAGCTTTCCTTATTAGCTGATTAAAATCTTAGGTTTTTTGCTATTATGTCTGTCAAAGTTGATCACTGATAACATCAGAACAGCAAAAGCAGAGAATTTATTATATCTATCTGCTTCCTCTGGAATGCACCAAGTAGCAGAGACAGAGGCTTTGGAACAGCAGCAGTGCAAAAAAAGATATGGTAATTACAGTGGTGATGTTTTATAAAACTCTTTCTGCTATTATTTTCTGCATATCCTTGGGCTCAAAAAGCACTGAAATGAATGTCATTAAAGACAGTGTATTCCCAGCTGTGCCAAGTACAGTGTTCAAGAAATTCCTCCTGTGCCTTTTAAAAAGTGTTTCAAGTTGTATAAAATATATTTACAGAAAGGATGAACCAGAAGACTGAGTGGGGAAAATACTTTAGGAAAAAAAGGATTGTAAACAGAAATAAATACATATTTCCCAAAGAATTTTGGAATATCTGCGAGGTAAATACAATAGTTCTGATAGAAAAGTTTTTAGTGTCTACTCTGAAGTAGGGCTTTACTCTGTCCCCCTCACCCTATTTATCTGTTTTAGGGGAAAAGTTAAATAGGCAATCACTGGGAGAGTTTTTTTTTAAATCTGGAATCTAAAAATTGCATTCTTATGTTTCAGGTCACTGCAATAAATTAGAAATTCCCTGTACCCTTTGTCATATTTCCTGTTAAGCTCTAGGCACGTGAATGCTGGGTACTTTAGATATTTCTTTTTTTTAGTTGAAGCCATGTTTAAGTTCCATGATTGCCAGATATCTGATACAAATGAATTTTATTGCATATTTAGGTAAATCCAGTCACAGTATGTTGTGAGAGTGCTTTAAAATATTTTTCTTACTGACTGCAGAAGAGACTACAGAGATTTGGCCTCATTAAACATGTGTTAGTTAAGAGTGGCCTGTGTGAAAGAATACCCTGGCATTGTATTTTCTCAATAGAATTCCCTTTTTGCAAAGGAAGGAGTTCTAGATTATCTCTGCATTGAAGTTTGTAGTTTTCACAGTTAAAGTATTGTACATCAAGTGCTTTTTAATGTGCTATTTATCCACTTTGTAGAATTCTATAGTCAAATGTTTTAATTTGTCATTCTCTTTAGAAATCGTAAATTGAATAATTGCAGAATATAAGGCAGTGTTTAATTGGATAAGCTTGGTTTAAAAGGTCTATCTATCTCTATTCCATACTGCCCATGATTACTGAAAAGTTTCTTAGAAAAGGTAAATGCTGAGAAATTCCAAATTCTGAAACAGTAAAATTGCAGCCAGTGCAGGGACCATCCCCACCCCCATCCCAGAGCCAGAATAAACCTGAATAAACGGGATTGCAGGATTCTATTGGGAAGGCAATTAATCCCTTGAGTGAGACAGAGATCTATTAATATGCAAATGAAGATCATGACACGGTCAGCATATTTTAAAAGGTTTTGTGTCACTGACAGGCGTTTCCATTGAAACAAAGCAATTTTCAAGAATCTGCAGGGAAAGGAAGTTCTGAGAAAAGGAGTTTATAGAGGATGATACCTTCAGAAGTGCCCCTTTGCCCCTGGTTTCTCACAGAAGCTGCAGCAGCAGTGCAGGCACCAGAGCAGGGGGTGCTGGCGGCCCAGAGCTTCACCACTGGATGCTTCAGCACTCCGGCCCTGGAGCTTGGATGTTTTCTCCATGTGTTTCTTTGTCCCCCACAAACAGAGACTGTCAAGGCAGGGCACAGATCGGGCTGTTTCTAGGGCCAGTGCATTTCTAGCCAGTTGTGGGGAGGAGGAGCCATCCTGCAGGGTGATCCAGAGTTTGCAGAGCAGGCAGACGGGGCAGGCATCTGCCCAGGGTTTTGGCTGGCATTGGCACTGCCTCCCTCCTCTGCTCTTCCATCCTCTCTATGCTTTCCTCTGCTCTGGGCTCCTGGAAAATTCCTGCCCCAGACCCGCTTTAGCTGTCTTTGCAGAATGCATTTCCTCTATATTGCATGTTCTGGCCCTTATCTTCATCCAGAAATTTGAGGCAAACATCCTCCTTCCCCCAAATACGCGAGTCAGAACAGGGGCTCAACTCCTTTTAAAGAGTTTTTGACCCCCAGCTGTCCAGAACATCAGTGGTGCTGAGTCAGTCTTCCAAAACCACTGAAATGTTCTTAATCTTGATTGTTATGAAGGGGTTCTGATGTATTCTGGCAGTTTAATCTTCTCTCTATAAATTTCACTGAAGGGGAGGGGTCCCTCTCAGCGTTATCTTGGGTTAGGCTGGAGACCTCCAGCTCTGTGCTGAAACCATCTCGTGCCTCCACTCAGGACCTCCTGAGCAGTGAGGGTACCAGAGTTGCTTCTAGCCCCTGGCTTTCCCAAAAGGAGCCATCTCCTGTCTCCAGGGTCTGTGTCCCAGCTCTTAGGGTGTCAGTAGTGATGGAGGGGACCCACCATCCATTGGCCCTTGGTGTTGGGATGCAGTGCTGGGGAGACAGTGCTCCTGGGAGAACCTGGAATTTAGAGACCAGTTTGGAATGTGCAGGAGGAGTGCTGAATTGCAAGTCTTTGAGGAAGCCTTGAAAATTATTTTAAAATGCTGGATCTAGTACTGCAGACCAGGAGCCAGATCCTTTGATAGGTAAGCACTCAGAAAGACTCTAAGACTGGAAGAAAATTGAGTTGTTAGTAGTCTCTTAAAAAGCTTTGACCTACGTAAAATCTTTGTGGAAACAAACACATAGTTGTGGGATGCTATATTTTGTTTCGTTTGTAAATTTATTTTATATTTATGTCTCCAAGCCAGTTTCTGGAAAGCAAGGGGAAAACTTACTGTGTGCAGCTGAAGAGGTATGAAAGACAATATTTTTGTGCAGAAAATCCTGGAGCTTCCAGTAAAGATGGTAAAGCAGGAAGTAATAGTACATGAAGGATTTTAAGTTGAGAGATGAAAGAAAACCTCCATTCTGTGCTGTGATATACAAACAGTAATAGTTTTGCTCATAATAAAACACTTTTTGCTACAGTAGCACTGCAAGAAACTCAGTACATTTTAAATTCCCCAGAGAAAATGTCATGAGACAGTGAAATCTTGAGATTGTGCAAATTAGCACTGGGAAATAGTTTGTCAACCTGATTTCATGATTATAAAATAACAAAAATATTTTTGTAATAGCCTGCAGCCTACATTGGGACTTGGGTCTCAAGAGAAGACACCAATACTTCAAATATCTCTTTAGTTTGTGAACAGCAGCAAAACTGACTTTTTATCATGAAAGTAAGGGAGGTGCTGAGAAATTACCGAGTGTCCAAAAGTGCTTGATCCAGTACAATAGTCTGTGAATTTGCGTAAAATGCAAAAATTTGTGTAAATTGGGCTAATTATCTACTAGAGGCTTATAAAAATCTTGGGTGTGACATGAAGTACTTAATATACTTGTTTCAGAGGTAAGACATAACATTTATTTTCAAATCCTCAAAAGTTGGAGAGTAGCTTTGAAAAGGTTTTCATAAAGCCCAGTTTTTAATGGGGGAAAATCATTCCCTGTGAGGGTGGTGAGGCCCTGGCACAGCTGCCCAGAGAAGCTGGGAATGCCCATCCCTGGAGGTGTTCTGGGCCAGGCTGGAATGGGGCTTGGAGCACCCTGGGATAGTGGAAGCTGTCCCTGCCCATGGCAGTGGGGTTGGAACAAGATTACCTTAAAGGTCCTTTCCAACCTAAACACTGTAAGGTTTTTAAAATGGTGTATGACTAATGCAAAAGATTTGATTTTACTTCCCCTTAACACTTGCCTTTTGATTTTTTCTTAGCCTTGCTGTTTAAGTCATATTTTTATATGAAATGATAATTTTGTGACAGAACATGGTTCAAGAATATTCAGCCATATCTAGCTGAGGAATATTGCTTATTTAATATGCTATTTGATGAACATTTGCCACTGTGCCACTATGTTTTACAAAAGGAGCAGAGGTATTGTAGTTTATCAAACAATGAAAATGTAAGAAGGAAGAAAAAGTCATTTGAATTATAATGAAGTGGTATAAAATTCACAGTACATTAGTTTTCATCTGTGGGATCTTATAATGAGTATTATTCTGCCAGGCTAAAAATTAATGTTGTGAGGAACTCCCCTCAAGTGCTTTGTGATGTTTCATATCTTTTCACTGTGTTAACCATCATAGGGTTTGACCCTGAGTTCCCAAATGTATCTCATTAACACAGAGATTTCTGCTTTAGTTTAGATAATAAAATCACTGTAGCTGATTTTCTCTGTCAGTTTGTCAGTGGGATGGAAATCTCTAAACCTCTACTCTGTACAAAAGTACCTTGAGAGCACCAATACTTGCCAAAGAGCCTCTGTTGACGTTTCCTGTGGTATTGTACAAGTGTGACAGTTTCAAGTTGCATTTTCTGCAGTCCTATCAGCACAAATCTATTTGACAGAACTGGGAGACTGCACCCAGAAAACAAATCATTGTCAGGTTGCACATTAGGAGTTGGGTTAGAGGAGCACAGAGATCTTTTTTTGCCACTTCTACATTCTTGGATTACTTGTGCATGTTGTCTTTTGAAACTGAACATGGAACCTCTTTACCTTCTCACAGGTTGTAGGAGGCTCTTTTTGTGAAAGTCACAATTGGTTTTGGGAGATGATCTCAGTGAGTAGAATCAAAACACTAAGCATTTCTTTTTCAAACCAAAGATGCAAAGGCAAGTCTTTTTAAGGGTGTATTTTCTTAAGAGGTTTATAGGAATGCATAGGATGCAGCTTTTCCTTTTATTCACACTGTTTCAGCTGTTGGAATTAGTGTCTGGTGTTCTGAGGTTCAGTTAATGATTCAGATCTACATCTGGAGTTATAAAATATTGCTGCATCCATAAAAATGTTTCCTTGATGTAAAACATTAGAACTGAATAGAAATAAAATAGCAATTAAATATAATAATTTCGCATAAAAAGCGTCATCCAATTGCAAAATTGCACATTTGAAACCTTAATTTGTGAGATTGAGAGACCATCCTGTGCACTGGAAGTCACTGATCTCATGAAGAAAGTTAAGTTTAAAGAAAGATAAAGTGTTTGTACATGCAAGCTGAAATGCTTTTGCTTTTGAAACTGTAAATCGAGTTTCTTTCAGTTTACAAATGCTTGAGTTTGTCAGATAAATTGTTTTCCTTAGCATAACTTGTTCATTTGTTACTCCCCTGAGGGGTTTTGCTTGCTTGTTTTTAAGGACAAAACCTCAAAGAGCTTCTTGTGTTTCGAGTTGCAAACATCCCTGGCACGGGTGGGTCTGAGCAGCTGCTGTGTCTGAGCACCTCATGAGCCCAGAAAACAGATGGGTGGGATCTTAGCTGGGCATTAAAACCACTCTGCTGCTTCTGCTGGGTGCCTCTGGTCTCTGCCTGCCCTTCTTCAGCTGCCCAGGTCCCTCCCAAATGTTTCCATCCCCTTGTGGCAGTGGGTGATGATCTCAGTGGATGCTGCCTGAGGGCTTTCATCTTCCAGTGCCAGCTTTGGTAAGGTATCAAAGGGAAATGCTTCTGATAATCCAAGAAGCTTAAAGGAGAAGCTCTTCCCATATTGCTAACATGAAGTATCTCAGTGAAAACAAGCACACTATAGACAGTTCTATTGTCCTTTGAGAATATCAACAGCTTTGGCAGCAAACAAAAGCAGTTCTAACAGAAAAGATCAAGTCAAACATAGGGGTTGCTGTGTTTTCCCCCCTCCACACACCTGGATTTGGTTTCCTATTTGTACCCAGGAGATTATTAATTCAGCAATGGCATAGTGTCCTAGAAATGTAAAGTATTTAATTCTTGCATTTGCAGAATTTTTTAAAAAAGTCAAAATTCAAGCTCTGAGCTGTCTCTGGACTCCACTTCTGTTTTCCAATTGACATCTGCTTTTTCTTTTCAAAATGAAAGAACAAGAAAGGCATAACTCCTCTTGACACAATCCAAAGCAGTTTATTTATTCAGTGGGCTAAGAAGCCTAGTGTTTTTATAATTTCTGTAATATAAATAACAAACCTGGCAACAATTCTGAGAGAGAACGAAAATCAAACTTTTCACACTGTGTGTGTTTTATTGAGTAATTTTTACTTATTTGTTTTAGAGGATCTCAGAGTTCAATTGTGTAGAGTTACATGTGGGCAGTGAAAAGACAGTTGCAGCCCCAGAAGTCTGCAGTGTAAATACAGCATGAGAGAGAGCAGCTGGACACTGCAGCAGCACAGGGGCTCTGGAATGAGTGAAAAAATGGTGATTGCTGTGGTAAGGGGTGGTCACAGCAAACCACCTGTCTCACCAGCATGAAGCAAAGTTTCAACTGGATCAGGTATTCATGATTTTAGCTTCTCTGGTTTACTGCCCTGAGGCCTGCAAGTGAATTTCTTCCTTGTCAGAGGGATAAATTATTAGTGGCTGAAATAACAAGAGGGTGTATCTCGACAATGTGGTTGAGAGAAGTCTGAAGATAAGAGGATGACAACAAATAAAACTGTTTGTCTTTAGAAGACATGTGACGTTCTTTGAACTAGTTGAATTAATCTGCATTTATGTGTGCTTCATAGTAACAAACGTGGTAAAAACTGGAACTGGAGGGATTTATGGTAAAAGTAAGGGAACAGCTTATTTAACATAATGCTCTGGGTATGGAAGGATTAAAAAATACTTTGCAGACAAAGCTTTGTTGCCATTCAGGGTTCAATTTGCAGTGCAGTGCTTACAGGTTCCCTGGCTGGCCGTGAACTATACAATTGATGCTGAAATAAATTATATTTGTCCATGTCAGATGGAGGCTGAATTTAGTACTGAATTAGTCTAATTCTCTCTTTCCCCTGTCTGATCTGCAAACACCCATCTGTAATCAGAGTTAAATGCATTGCAGAGCCATGTCTTTTGTGTCATGGTGAGCAATTATTAGTTTTCCCTTTCACAACATTTGAGGCAATTTTTGTATAGCAGATAAATAAAGCTTGTACATGCAGAGTATAGCACCACGTACACTTGCTAACTATTCCTGGTAGTGTTTACCTTTAAGCATGTTATTTATTTACTGTTAGTTTAGTAGTTTAATGACTTTAATGAGTAAAATGCCTTAAATAGTATGATTGCATGTCTAATGAGGCATTTGGATGAAGAAGTCTGCAGTCTTCTGAAAGCACAGACACTTCCATCTCTCATTTCTGCAAATAGTGTTGCATGTACACTCTTACAGAAGTATTAATTTCTTTCCTTTTAAATAACTCTGATTCAGCTTACAAGAAAATATTTTGTGGCAAGTGCATATTAGAAGACAAATGAAATGTGGGGAGAGGTTTTGTGTTTTTTTTGTGATTTTGTTTTGTTTGTTTTTTAACAGCAGTTTTGGGACAAGGTGTTTCAGCCTCAAACCCTTGAATTTTGTCAGATAAGTCTCACACCTTAAAAATGAACATTGACAATTATCTTACAATTTTTTTGTAGATTATTTGTTCATTCTAATATCATACAGGGAAAAGTCTAAGACATTAACATGAGTATTCACAATATACATCCTGAATTGCAGTGTTTGCCTCTCTCAAACTAAAAGTTGTAAAGATTTCAAGTGACTGTAGGGATAAAAAGCAGAGCAGTTAACTGCTACAAGCTATTCCTACTGAAGACTGGTATTTTCCTCTTGTAAGTCAAAGCAAGCAGGACTGAAGATCCCAGTGAAATCTGAGTTCCAGGGATCTGCATTTTCCTAATGCACCTCTCCTTTAACCAAAAGGAGGGAAGCAGGAACATTGTGGTAAAGGACAAGGTCTTGATGGACAGAGATTTTTCATGCTGTGGCCAAGTTTGGAGAGTAATCTGTTTAATTCCAAATACTTTTGAGAAGTTTTATAAAAAAGCCATTATTGTTAATGCGTAATATCAGGCTATGACTGGTTGAGTGTATGTTACTGCTATCCTGCACTCTAAAATATCTAATTGATTGAGGTAAGAAAATTAATAAAGTCTTTTACTGTAAACTTGTAGACATTTTCAATTTTAACTTCACTGGGTTTGCTTATCTGTGTTTTTCAATAAATTTCAAAGTGCTGTGACATTTGAGAACAATTGGAAGAAAAAAGTATGTATGTTACCCTTTATTCCAAAACAGCAATTCTGTACTTTTGCTTATGTTTATATTTACATTAAAAGAAATGTTAATGCTTGCATTGAAAGCTGGACCATTCTGAAACTGCAAATTCACTGTAAGCAAGAGAGAAAGATTATATAATTTAGACAGAAAAGATAGAAATGTCTTTGAAATTGCAGATATACTGAAGAGGTGAAGCTTCCAAACTGAAATTGTGTTGACATTTAGCAGTGGAACAATGGGCTTGCATCATGATTTGTTTTTATATAAGCAGACTTTAAAGTTATTTCTCTGAATCTTTCTGCTTAAATTGGATTTAATGACCCCCTTATTCATAAACATAAACTGCCTTAATAACTGAAGAGTAATTAATAGAATGAGCAGATCTGCTCAAACTTTATACACTTGTTTAAATACAGTACATTTTGCTGGCTTTAATGGTGATTCTACTGTAAAATGCTGGTGCCATTGTATTTTAGCATTTGGGTATGTTTAAATAATAAATTAGTTTTTTAATATTCAGGCTGTTTATATCTTACCTGGTCATCCATTTAAACTCTCTCCTGCCTCTTTGTCCCTTTCTGCTATACCTGGACATTTGAAACAAAACCAGGGAAGACATTTTTACTCTGATGTAGCAGTGTCACATCTGCTGTGCCAAGTGTTTAACCTTTTACCACAACTTAGTTCTCATGTAAGTGGCATTTTATGCCCATTTTACAAGGGATTAATTTTGCTCTGCTTGTTGTCAAAGAACTGTTGGGCCTCACAGTGCTTGCAGACGTAGTGCCAGCAAATTTCTCAGTTTTGAAAGTTGCTTATGCTGTGGCTGAGCAGAGATGTGTCACATACCCTGTCTTGCTGTAACAACATGATGTGTTGATTACAACACAGAGCTGTGTTGTGTGTCTTGAGCCTCAAGGGAGCAGTTTTTACCAACTCCATTCATGCAGTGCTGTGGATTTTCTTGTGTGTGTGATAGGCTGCTGTTTAGTCAGCATGAAATCCAAATCAGCAGTCAGTGTAAGTGTGAGTGTCTCCACATGAACTGTGTCATTAAACAAAGGTTAAATCAACAAAATGTTGTGGGAAGAGAAAATTGCAGTTACTAAACATTTCCTGTTTTGTCCAACGCAATAATATGGAACTCAATCTATAACCTGAAATCCATAGAACCAAGACAATCAGTTGGAATAATATTCCATCCAAAATGTCTAAGAATTTTTAGGATTTCCTGGCTATTTGTTACAAATTCTGCATAACTGTGCATAGCCCATAGGTGGGAGTTTCTCAGAGCATATCCTTTGATGTGCTGCAGGAGACTTGAAGCAGCTCAGCCGCTGGATTGCTCCCTGTTGGTAAAACCTTCAGGTAGGAAAATGTAAATATGTGCCTTGTAACCTGCTTACAAGCCTTGGTCTAAGCTGAACTGCAGTCCAGCAGGAGTTTTAACACCAGCAAATTGTCTCTAAGCATTACCTACCTACACAGATTTCTGGCCCTTTGAAGGGAGCCCCGGCTGGGAACATCATGGCAGAAAGAATTGCTTCAAATCTATAGGAACAAACTGATTTCCTTTACCAATTGTTAGTGAAGGTGGCTTATGATTATAGTAAAATGCTAAGATAATTGCAATTTATTAAAAGTATCTCTCCTTGTTTAGTAACGTTTTCTCTCTTTATCAATAATAAATGCCACTGTCAACATCTTAATGATGTTTGTTAGTAAGTAGTTTTAGATGATAGTGATACAAACAATACAGGGGAGTGAGGTGTGCTTTTTTTCTCTACAGTTTATCAAGCAACTATCTCATGGGCATTTTAAAATTCTGTTTTAAAAGCATGATTTGTTGAAATAGAATGGGCTAGCTCAGTGTTAATGGTGGCTCACAGGCACCTCGGGCATCATTAGCTATTTCACTCTGTCAGCTATTTTCAGAGGGCATGGGTTTTATGACATTTCATTCACCAGCTGTGCATAGCTTTTGCTCAAAGAAGGTTTCTAAAACAGATAATATCAAGACGAATTAAAATTATAAATGATGAAGACATAAGGATGTATACCCTGAGTGCAGAACATGCATTTGGTTTAGAGGAGATCTGCCTCTGTGGGAGTTTTCCTGTAGGTTTTATGTGACCTATAATTTATAGTTATCTCATAAATACTCTTTACTGTAGTGTTTTGAAAACATGCTGTCATAAAAACTTACTTGCATTTTCAGAATACACAATTCTATTTAGGATAAATATATTTGTATGTGGAACATGGAAGGAAACCACCTGTTGTCTAAAGATGTTCAATCTGCTTTGTCTGGTTTTGTTTTCTGGGTTTCTGGGGGTAGTTTTTTACCTCAATTTTGTAAATTTTAGGCATACTGTTTGGAGAAGCTTTTCCTATAATTTCCTTTTTTGGAGGAAGCAAAGCATGCAGTAACAGTACAAGCTGCTGGTCCTTCATCCTTGTGATGGTAGGGTTAAAACATGTTGGTGCACATTAAGAAGTCAGTATTTATCAAAAGTGGTTTGGTAGTGTCTGGAGGCTGTGGTTTTTCATGATTAAACTTTACAAAGCTGCAACAGTCGTTGTGTCAGGTGGATCATGCACCAAGATTTCCTGAGCTGTAAGATACTGCATTTGACAGACTTTGCCAGCTGTTAATCCAGGAAATGATTCAAACTTCTTGGATGAGCATAGATAAACTTTCTGATGATATCATTAGTGTGGAAATGTAATCTCCTGGAGGAAAAAAAAAACATTGGCAGCATTAGTGACATGGAATTATGTACTGCACAGCTTAGAGGGTACAAATAGACAATACAGAGAAAAATGTTTTGCTGTCTAAAGACTTAATTGATATTCTCATTCTGTTGGTATTCATGGAGAGCTCTGGGTTATGAGGCTTGATCCTAAACTTAGGACAGGAAAAAAGAAATTTTTTCTTGTTCTTCAGTGGGGTGTGAAACAGGTTGCATATAAGCTTCTGGAGTTTCCTCATTACTACCAATGACAGACTAAATATGGGCTTTTATTTAATATAATAATTGTTCCTTGTTTTCCTTACTCTGCAAAATTTCATTTCTTTTGCCCTGAGCATCAATGCTCAGGGCAATCCTTCAAAATGTTTCCTTTATTGGAGTCTGGTTCTGAGACCTTCAAGGACTTGTAAAATATACTCTTACCAATTAAAACTAAATTGAAACAATTTCACCCTGCAGTCAGAATTCAACCACGCCGTTTTCATATTTCAGCTTCCCTTTACACCTGCGATACTCAAATATTTATGCTAATCTTATCGGGAAAAGAATTTGTAAAAATTCTTCCAGAGGACTGTTTACCATTGAGGATACTGTAGTACTGAACTCAGTCTCTGTGTTTAGCCAGAGCAGAAGTGGAATGTTTAAGGTCGACCGCTGTATCAGATTCTGGGAAATCTATTATCAGGCAGAACATTTCACACTTCAGTAAACTCCAAATTAATTACATTGATGGTACATGAATACCAAAAGAAAGTGAGCGTAATTAATGCTACTTCAGCAAACATCAGAGGAAATATTAGAGATTTCCAATTGATGATAATGCTAATGTGTTATATAAAAGTATTTTATTAGAAATGCTATAATGCTGCCTCTTGCAGTGCCTGTGTAATGTGCCAGTTTATTAATTTAAACAGGTTTTTATTGGCAATTTAAGATTATATCAGCATGCAAATGTATTTTAATATAGTCTTAATTACATACAGTTCCCTTGCAGGACAGTTTAGGTGTGAGGACAGACAAATGTGAAATGAAATAGGAACATGTATGAAGATATCTTTGTTGGAAGCCAGCAAACCTGCTGCCTTAGACTTGTGGAGGGCAGACTTTGGCCTTTGGAGACTGGTTGGTGCAGTCCCTTGGAAGGCATTCCTGAAGGGCAAGGAAGTCCAGGAAGGCTGGACATTCATCAGGAAGGAACTCTCAAAGGCACAGGTGCTGGGTGACCCCATGTGCCAAAAGATGAGCAAGTGGGGAAGACTGTCCTGGGTGACCAGAGAGCTTTGGCTGGAATGCAGGAGAAAAGAAATAAAGAGAAGGTTTATGACCTTTGGCAACTGGGATAGCAAACTCAGGAGGACTGCAAGGGTGTCATGAGGTTATGCAGGGAGAAAATTGATGGGTCAAATCCTAGTATGGCCACTGTCATAAAAGATAATTAAAGTTTATATAAAGGTGTTGACTACAAAAAGGAGACCTAAGGAGAATCTCCATCCTTTATTGGTCTTGGGGAAAACATAGTGAACAAGTGTGAGGAAAAGGCTGAAGTAGCAGATGCCTTCTTTTCCTGCCTTTAATAGTAAGACCAGATGTTCTCCAGATCCCCAGGCCCCTGAGCTGGAAAAGAGGGTTGGGGAGTAGAGTGAAGCCCCATAATCCAAGGGGAAATGGCCAGCAACCAGCACACCCCTGAAATACACAGACTGTGGGTCCAGGTGGGACCCACCCGAGGTATGGAGGGAGCTGTGGAAGCACTCACTGGGCCACTTTCCATTATTTATCAGTGACTGGAGAGGGCCCAGTCGACTGCAAGTTGCCAAATGTGATGCCCTTCTACAAGATGGGTAGGAATGAGGGTCCCAGGAGGGTCAGGGTTGTCAGTGTCAGCTTGGAGCCAGGGAAGGTCATGGAGCAGATCATCTCAAGTGTCCTCACGTGGCACATACAGGACAAGCAGGGATCAGGCCCAGCCAGTGTGGGCCATGAGGCAGGTCCTGCTTGACCAACCTGATCTCCTTCTGTGACAAAGCAACACCTTAGTGGATGAGGGAAAAGTGCTGGCTGTTGTCTCTCTGGACTTAGGGAAAGCCTTTGACACCCTTTCCTGCAGAATTCTCCTGGGCAAACCGGCTGCTCTTGGCTAGGGTTGGTGTACTCTTTGCTGGGTGAAAAACAGTGCACACTGGCTGGGTCCCTGGGCCTGGAGGATGGTGGGGAATGGAGCTACCTCCAGCTGGGGCTGCTCACCAGCACTGTTCCCCTGGGATCAGTCATTTATGATCTAATGAGGGGGTTTAGGGTACGTCTGTAAACAGAACAGAATCAGTTCTGTTTAGATGTGGCACCGAAGGATGTGGGTTAGTGGTGGCTTGGACAGTAATGGGTTAATGGTTGGACTTTATGACATTAAAGGTATTTTCCAACCTAAACTATTCTATGATTTTCTATCTTCTAGGGTTTATAGTGCAACATTAAGAGCTGATGCCATCTCAAAACACCATCTGTAATTCAGTGACATTTATACAGAAATATGCCATTAATGGTATTATGCCTTCTATTGTTTACAGTCTGAGCCATAATGAATTCCACCCTGCCTATTGTAGAGTACTGTAAGAGCAGCCACTGTAAAACAAGCTGTCGGCATCCAGAATGCAGTTTCTCACCCAGAAACAATGTAATAAGAAAAATAATTAGATTCTGTGATTAACAGAACACAGTGAAATTATATAAGGTGGTTTTGAGTTTTTTTGCAGATGTTAGCACTTTATAAATTTGCATTGGAATCTTATTTCAGCCACTAAGACTGACTTTCAAGCAACAGTAAGCAGGCTGTAGTTAACCACTGAAGCAGAAATTTAGAGTCAATGAGTAATTATTAAGAGCTTTCCAGAATATTAGCTGTTTCAGTTGCTGCAGTGATGGAGTAGTCCATTAGATATTTCTGTTTCTGGCAACTCCTGAGAATTGATTCCGATCCGAAGCGCCGCGCCATTTTGATCAATACTGTAATTACTCTTATTGATGGATTGTTTTACAATGATAGTCATCATTGCAATGTGTCTGCTCGGGAGGCATCAGGACTGTCCGCTGCATGCAGCAATGCGCCACAAATATCGGATTCAAATCAACACGCTATTGAGGCCGCGCTGACAAGCGTGAAATTAATTGTTCCACTTCATGTAAGACCTGCATTCTTCTTTTGAGAGAGTAATTTGTTGCCGTGTGCAGCCTCGGAACGGTACAGCTTCGGTGCCATGTTAGGTGTGGCTTTCTTGGTCTTTGTCTTTTCCCTGCAAGATCAGGTCTTTTACCCGTTTTAAGCAAAATCAAAGGAATTTGTGACTCAAGGGCTCTGGCAAAAGTTCATATTCTGTCAAGTTTTTCAGAATGGAACTGCATATCTTGGTAAGAGAAAAACAGGCTTTATCATCCAAGCTCTTGAAAGGTATTAAAATACAGGAGTATCACTGAGGCAAGGAAATTCAAAATCCTTATATATGAAAATATAGCAGAACAAGATAATGTTTTAAAAGCTGTTTTTCTGGTTTTTCATTTGAAATGTTGCATCATTGCTAGTGTGTTTTTAAATGAATATTTATATTGAAAATATTATCTTCAAATTGTCTTGGTGGAATAAGAAACTACTTGCAGGGAGAGAAAATATTTAAAAACATAAATATAGATGTACTGTGCCACACCACTATGGTCTAGTCATGGTTGGTTGGACAAATGGCTTATTAATAAATGGAAATTAATTAATTAATTAATTGTGATAATGAAGTGACAGTTATTAGTACAGTTCCCAAAATTGTGTTGTCCTTACACTTGTGTGTTTCTGCTTTGAGGATGTTAATTTTCAGCTTTAGGTTTCTGAAAGGAATATTCATGATATTAAAATACTTGAACTCAAAGGTTTTTAACTTTATCCTATTCCACTTTGTCATTTTCTTCTCATTTGTAAAAGCTTTTCTCTCTCAAGTGAAAGGCGAGTTTATTGCCAACTGGCATGCTCTGTATGCACCCATGCATGTGTAATTTTACTGCATCTGTGTAAATTCTAACAAAATAAATTCATAGCTGGCTATGAGTACACTGGTTTGAATATGGAAAACCTGGAAATGTCTGTGGAACTCACTGGACATTTCTCAACCTACCGCTCTGTCTAATAGTGTCAGACTGCAATGTTTAAGGATGATGCTAATATTTCTGTCATGAACAGCTGAGAATAACCTTCTTGCAGGAGTGAAGAGCCCAGCACAGAGTCCCTGGTTTATTTTCATAAATATAAAGGCTCCTGTCACTCACTGAAAAAGAGTCTTGTCCTAAAGCTACTAATGTCTAATCAGCACAGGAGACTGTCAGTCCTTTTCAGTACTGCTTATCTAGTTGGCCGTGATGGGTTTTTGTGATGGCAATTTCAGGGCTTTGGAGATGCCTTGTGTAAAGTGATGGTGCTGAGAGGGTTTTACTTCTGAAGGGAGTTGCTCATCCTGTTTGTGTTACAGCTGCCTTCTTATGCTCTTCCCAGGGAATCTTCCAGTGATGGAACACTACCAACAGGCTTTTAGTGTACCCTAAGCAGATGCACAGATGGTTTATTTTTCAAGAATACCACTTAGACAAACATTTGCTTCTTCCCAAAAAGAGCTTGAAGGGCTTGAACTGTACTCTGACAGCATTTACCACAGTGATACCACATCTCCCCTATGTCCCATGTTTCACACTTGTGACAGGTCTTAGAGAATCACAGAATGGTTTGGGTGGGAAGGAACCTTAAACCCAAGAAGTGGAGTCCCAAATGTTCCAGCCCCATTGCCATGGGCAGGGACACCTCTCCTAGCCCAGGTTGCCCCAGGCACTGCCCAGGCTGGCCTGGCCTGATGCTTTAGTGCTGAGCAGTAGCTCAGTAATACACAGTGCTTGTCTCATGTACTGATTACCAAAATTCTCAGGCACTGATAATCCCAGTATTATCAGTCAGCAAACATCCCAGATCCTGTGTTTCTCTGAATCATCTGGCCTCACCTTGTACCATTTAGGTGTTAGTAGTGTGTATCAGCAAGACCAAAGAGCCAAGTATTATTTAGAAGTGGAAAAAGTGGTTTGTTTAAATCTACTTTCCTATATGGAAAGAAAGAAATATTTTGAGTTGTATAAATTAACAGAAAAAAAATTTCAAATCTTTAATGAAACATTTGGCTCAAGATTTGTCCTGTGCTAATTGATTTTTTTTTTTAACTTGTTTGGGTGTTTGGTTCTTTTATGCCTGAACCAGTTGAAGTTTATGCTGTCATCTGAATTTCAAATTGCATTTCCAGGATGCAGGCATAAATCAAACACAAATGAAGGAAGCCCAGGGCCAAGCTGTGGCTCAACTCTAGCAAATACAAAAAACCTGTCAGGGAGATTTAGCTTTGTGTTCTCTTTTTTTCACGTATCTGTACTGCAGCAGTCAGCAGGGAACTTAAGCTTTCAAATTTATCTCGAGACAAAACTTTTGAATTTCAATTGATTTATTTTGTTATAAAATTCACATTTATATATCTATCAAAAAGAATGCACAGAAGTTTGCACACAAATTAATCAACTATGGTGGGTCTTCCATGAATTAAAAAGAAAATTAAAAGACACCTTCCCCCTAAACACCAAACTTTCTTTTTTGAAGCTCATTATTTTTTTGTCGAGTTTTGATTTTTTCTTTGATATTGTTTTCTGCAATGAACTCACTGAAATCTAGCATTTATCTTTAATTCATCCCTAGGCTAAACACACAACAAAGCTCTTTGCTGAAGTTAGATCATGCCAGAACAACAGAAATGTATCAGACAGTTCTCTAGGTCAGAAACTCAAAGAACTGCTGCTTGCTGACTTTTCAAAATATAACAGATATTTTATTGATCTGTCTCCTTAATTACCATAATCCTGTCTGCTTTATTGCTATTATGGTGTGTGATCTGTGATCTGTGATCTTTGACACCAAACTCGAGTTTTATTTTATCTAGGGTATCAAATATAATACACCCTCACTCACAGTTTTGAGATTGTTTCTACATGTATTGATTTTTCAGCTTGTTTTATTAAATTGCAAGGAGAATAAATTCAAAAGCTTGCTCGATTGATAGATGTTTACGAGTTTAGTTTCTTGTAGGATAGAAATGCAAGTGATACAAAGAAGGAAAAGACAATCAGAGTGCATGGTTTAGGTTTAGAGATGAAGGAAAGCAGGGTAGGTAGGACCAGGCATGCTGGGGTGTGTTGCTGTTGCCCCACAGATGTAGATAACAGCTGCTTATCTTCAGTGTGGACAGCTTCACCTGAGCCAGAAGTTTTCTGGGCAGAGAACATAATCCCCTTGCTTGAATTTCAAGTAATGCTTTCCATTTCTGAATGGCAGAAATGAGTTTCCTCCTTGAAATTCTCTGAGATGCTCACTTTTGGTGGCCTCTTGTATTTGAACAGTGTTCCACAGCCAGTTTGCTGCTTCAGGTTTCTCTTTGTGTAAGGTTTTGTGCTGGTGTGCGTGTGGAGCAGTTGATGAGCCCAAGGTGTTTTCAGTATTGTTTAAAAATAAAAGATTTTATTAGTTTATGCCTCAACATTGATACGCACAGTTTTAACAAAATCTGGTTATTTCTTCTTCAAAAATTAAAATCAAACTAAATTTAGATAAAAAAAACCCCCAGAACTTGCAATTTTCTTAGCCTTAGCAGCCAAATGTATTTCCCTTCATGCTGATTTTTAAAAGAAAAAAAGTATTAAAAAGTATTAAAGCATTAAAACTTCCATTTATTTGATGTTGTTTGCTATGTAAAAATTCTGCTATCATTTGTAGCTAGTGTTAATGTAACTACTGTCAGGAAAATATTTATGCAAACTTTCATGTGATAAATCACCCAACATTTTGTAGGCTTAACTAGTCATTGGTTCTTTTTATTTGCTAATTTTTTGAATCTGTTCTATAGTGAAGGCTATGTATTTATCTGCTTAACATTATAAAAATGAAAATATTACATGAACCTGAAATTGTGAGATGATTTTTTATTTGTGTCTCCCCAATTCTTATTGATAATTTAAAGAAATAAAGATTCTCTGTCCAAGAGCTTTGCCTGCCTTGGCTTTGTTTCCCTTTGCAATGTTATACTACAGCTGAAGTCTATTTTGCACTTTGTTGCACAGTGGAAATTCACTCTTCTTGCATAAAAAAATTGCCTACTTGGAGCAGGTTGCTTTAAAAAAAACAAAGGAAGGAAGCAGCTATAAAGCTGAATACTTCTGAGTGGGAAATACTTGGGCAGAGGGAAGTTGTGGCTATTGACAGCCTGGATCTGGTACAGTTATGGACCTGAGTGTGTTGTTGAAACTGAACCAAATGCTGCCTTTAAAACCAGAAATTTGTCTCCATTCCAAGCAGACATATTTGAAGTAGCAAGTGCTCAGTATATAAATGCTTTGATCAGATTAGCAGATTTGAGGATTAAGTTTGTCTGTTTCAGAACTGGAAATCACTTTTTCTAAAAACTCATATGCCTGCGTGAGTATGTTAGTTTTCAGAAATTCTCCTTTCTTTCCTTATTTATACTTTAATCCTGGATAATATAAATGTAGGCACATATAATGCATTGTAGGATTAAAACTTGTGAGAAAAATGGATAAAAAGTCTGCTTTCATTCACTTGAGCCAACGGTCCTAAATCTGTCTCTCACAGGTACTGGTTATTCATCTGACATGGTCACAAAATACCCCCTGGCAGCTGACCATTGTCTGCCTAAAGCTTAGTCTATAAGTAGGAATTACTTCCCCCCTTTCTCCATGCATTTGGGGAGTGAAGCTGAAGTGACTTAATTTTGAAAATCTGGAGTGCTTGCTGAAACAATTGTGCATGTTAGGACTGTAAAATCGAATGGACACTGGAGTGTTCTGCTGGCATTTGGTCTGTGCACGGTATGAAGGGTTTTCTTCCCAGTTTTGTTGCAGGGCTTTGTCCTTGGGCTCTGTCTAAGGTGGGCTGTGGCACTGGTGTGCTGCAGGTCCCAGCTGGCAGTGCTGGGGGTGACCTCCGTGCTGAGACCGGAACCCTCGGAGGTGTCCCCGCAGCTGTGCCTGCCCAAAGCACCCAGGACACACCCTCAGCCTCCTGCCAGAAAATTCCCGGTTGGATTTCCTGAGTCAGAGCTGATGGGTTGTACAGCCTGTCAGGAGCACAAGTGCAGCAGAGAGCTGCTGGGCAGGTGGGCCAGGAGTGACCAGCTGGGCTCAACCCTGCTGGCCACAGACTGGCCCAGGGGTGAGGTGAGGGTGAGGGCTCCTTGCCTTGCTCTGAGCCACCAAGACAGCAGGACAAAGCTGTCATAGCTGTCACCTGTCCTGCCACCACAGAGCTCCCCAGCAGACCTGCCTGGGAGTGCTGCCAGGGCTCCCTTTGGGTGCGGGATGGACACGTGCAGGTGGAACAGCCACAGGGGCAGTTCTGGTGACAGGGAGCCCAGTCAGCAGCTGTGAGAGCCTGGCTAGAATGACAATGCCCTGTGCCACAGAAGTACATTGAGATTTTATGTGCTCTTCTTTTTATCCTCCCGATTCAGTTTGCCATCGAACATTGCTGAGTCTGACTGATTTATTTGTGGATAGCTGAAGGTAATGCATATAATCTAGTGCTCTGCTCTAAGTTGAAAATCTTTAATTCTTTAATGGACTTTTCAGGACTGCCAGACCTGAAAATAATAGTGAAACAGGTTCATGTGTGTGTATACACACACACACACACACACACATATATATACTGCATTATGTATCTGTAGTTTTAAAAACAGTTCAAAACCGAGACTTCACCATTTCTCCTTTTCTTGTGGAAGAGCACGAAGATTTAGTGCATGAAATGGACAATTTACACTTGGAAGGATGAGGAAATATATAAAAAAACCCCTGTATGTGGAAATGAATCTGGTTGCTGTGGTTTGAAAAGCATCCATCGTGCCTGTGCGTGAATTTGTTTCCAACAGGAAAGTTTCCGTGGCAGATTTATGGAGCAGGTAACCAAATTGTCATGGTAAAGTATAGTCACTCTGGATCTGGATCAATACTCCATAGAGTAAATACAGATGAATTTCTGTATACAGATGACTGAAATTTCAAGATAGAATTTAAGTATTCCGTATTTTCAGTGGTTTTCCAAGCGCAAGATGGGTTTGGTGCACTTTCAGACTTGTAGCTCAAAAGAAATTGGAAGTGAGAGGACTGCAGCCTCTATAGCAATTGGAAATACAGTATCAGCTCCTAAAAAAGAGCATGATTTTCACTAGATTTATAATTGTTGGCTGAATTCTTAAAATAGTAGTAAAACTGATTTTAATGTTTTGATTAAATAGAACCCAAAACTGAAATACATAGTTCAAGGAAGGATTCTTAAAGTATTATATTTTTAGATTAATAGAAATTGATGACAGCACTTAAGTCAAATTACTGTCCTCTGGTTATAGGATTTTACAGGACAACCGTGTTTTGAAATCTCTCACCTTTTTCATAAACTGCAGTAAGTAAAAACTTCAGATGGGGTCAATTAAATTTTAAAGGTTTAGCAAATAGAAGTAATATTAAACATTCTTGTTATCCTCAGTGAAGTGCTGTGAAATACTGTTTGCTGCAGTACCTCTGCAGGTCTAGGGCCTCATGCAGATCACTCACAGCCTTTATTTGGTTGCAGTAGGGTTCTGCCCTTTGTATTACATTGCATTTGGGTTGTATATAAGTCTGATTCTTGCTGCTGCTTGAATTACGGATTATTATACTTCATATTACTTTAGCTGTTGTGGACTTTTTATTTCATGATACCTACATAGTCTTTAAAGTGTAAAATCTTTGGATGGTAACTGCTCCTCCTGTGGTTGCTGTTTGCACAAGTAGGAGCTGCACTGATGGCAGTTTGATCAAGCAGGTGAAGGAGGGTTTGCAGGAATGTATCATGTACTGTATGCAAATTCCTTTTAGTTTTAAATTATTTAGAACACTTAAATACTATGCATTAAGCAATTCCCCTCAGATTTATGGGGGGGAAAAGACCCTAAAAAAAGATTCATCCACTCCTACTTGAAGGTATTTTTGGGCTAATTAAATGCCTTTTTTTAGGTCCCTTCCTCTCTTCCCCCCACATTAGTGTTATGAAACAGGTTAGTAAAGTCACGGTTCCTTTCAAGCTATTTTAGTAACATTAACTTTACTTTGGTACCTCATTTTCACAGAGGTTTTTGCAGTGGTTAATAAAGAAGTTTGATCTGTTAATATCGTGGCTTTATTTGGTAGACAATGTGAATATTTTGTCCCCATCTGGTTTGTTTATTACAACTTCCAAGAAACTGAGTATAGATGTTTTGCACTTCTGAATGGGAAATTGAAGGAGAAGAAAAGAGTTTGTGTGGAAATCTCTGTATTATTTTTGGACTAGATAAACCTGACATCCAAGAAAATTGCTTATGCAGTTAGATTTTGTTGTTTCTCCATTGGGGTGGATTACACACTCAGCTTTAGAACAAAAGAAATGATGATTTATGCAGTACATAATGGTCCAGGGGTAATGAGGGGTCACTGCATGCTTTGTGAAAAGGAAATTTGGGGAACCATAATGTATAGAATAAATAGTGACAACTGGGATTTAGAGATCCATAATTCCACTGAGGAGTCCTGAGCATGACATAAACTTCCAGTGTGAAGCTTGAGTGGTTTCTGATGCTCCATCACTGGAGCTCAGAAGAAGAATTCATTCCTGTTCAAGGCCCTTAATTCCAAATTAATGAGTTTTTTCTTTTCTTGTTCAACATGTGAACCTCACCTTCTTTACCATTTTAAGCAGTGTGTCCCCACATTTTTCTATCAGGGCACTCTCGTGCTCCCAGCTTGTTCCCTCTTTCTTGCAAGCTTATGGAAAGGAGCACTAACACCTTTCATTTTCAAATTACTGTAAACTGACATCTCAGCCATACTTAGAATGGTGTGATTGTTGTCTTGTTTGAATGTCTGAAGCTGCTCATCAGCCAGGCTTAAAATCTATGACCTTGTGTTTGATAAAAGCTTTTATGGAATTTAAAGAGAAGAAAAGTGTGCTGTGGTTCTAACTGCAGTTAATTTCTTGTGGACTTGTGTAGTTTTTAAATAAATGGTTGGAAAATATTTTTTTAATGCAGTTCATCTCTTAAGAGTTCTTTGGGAAAAATAAAAATAGGGGATTTATACTGAAAACAGTTGTTTTTATTTTTAAGTGATATAAAGTACTTGTGATGCTTTATGATATGTATTTATCATAGGCTGAAAAGTGGACAACTTTTTACAAATTGAATAACAGATTATGTACCTAAGTATTTCATGGAAGATAATGACAAAGATTTTCTTATGTTCATTTCAATGTGTCAGTTCTTCAGAATCACAGGTACTGAGTGCCCTTGCTCCATGAGTGCTGCTTCTTAGGCTGTGTATGTCTCTCTTGCATATGAATTATGAAAAGTACATTTTATTTCATCAGATTCAGGTTTTAATCAAAATCTGTGTTCCTTCCATTGTTTAAAGACTTGCATACACACAGAGTGTGTGTGCTGAAACTGCAGTAATGTATTGAAAAACCCAAATACTTGTGTTTTTATATTAGGTTTAAAGTTTACTAGCATTATTTTAACAATCAATGTAGTAAGCCTTTGCCTTTTGTGCAGATACAGTACAGATGACACAAATATTATTGCTGGAATTCTATTATTATTGATTCCTTTTTTACTGTAGTTCCTAGAATTTTTGGTGTTTGGGATCCCACAATACAAAATGAGACTGATGCCAAGGCTTCAGAACAGAAACTTAGTCCTGAGACAAATTGTTCTTGGGGCTAAACTACTGGGGCCTTTCACAGATTTTTGTTTTTTTTTTTTTTTTTTTTTTCCTGATTTTCCAGAGAACAAGGTGAAGCTGACCATGGAAATATTATTATCCATGTTTAATACCTTCAGAAGAGAAGCACCAAGTAATTAGGTGACTAATTCAAGGTTATGCAAAACTCTGTGGCAAAGCTGGGACTTGAGCCCAGTTCTTTCAAGTCCAAGGTTAATATCACAACCACCAGACAATTCTTCCTCTAAGAGTGTAGCTTTCATTTTAACCCAAAATTTTACTTATGCTTATTTTACTGCAAAACCAAAATCCCTTTGACTTAAATTTTCCGTAGTTACTCTCAAGTAACAAGGGACTTAAAACTGCTTCTGCAAAGTCTGACTATTATTAAGGTGTATTTGTTGGTAAAATAACTGATATTTGAAAATATGTTTAAGCTTAAATAGTAAGACTTTTTATGCTTTCTTTGAGTTTTTCTTTCCTTTGCCATCTAATACTATAGATAATTTTATTATTTACTGTAACTGTTTCTAGAAACTAGACAAATTGTGTCTATCTCAGCAATATTTGAACTATAAAGCATAGTTGTTACATTTCTTCTCTCTCTCAATATATATTTAGAAAATGGAAGCTGAATTCTGAAGGAATTATCAATAATGTGACGGTTCAATGTTCTAAAATTTAAAACTGCTGTAGAGGGACAACTGACATCACACTTGAGTTGTACTGTAGCTCTCACTTTAAAGAATTAAAAGTATAGTATTCAACACAAAAAATATGAAGTATGAGTACATGCTGCCTGTCTAGAAGATGTTTTATCATAGAGCAAAATTATTTCTTCTAATGCACACTTGTGAAACTCCATCTGGAATAATATGGGAATTGTTTTACAGTTCAGCTCTGAAAAAGGGTGACAAGGCAGGACCAGTAACTGGAAAAACAATAAATAATTAGGAGTGGAATCATGGATGCTAGAAATTATTAGGAAAGAAATAGAACATTAAAGAAGTCTGAAGTATTGCTTATCTGATGTGTGTGCTGCTTTAGGAAACAAGCAAGCATTTTATTTGCCAAAATATTTTCAGGGGAACTCGATTTTCAGATGCAACTTCAATGATCTGGTTTGTTAAGAAGCCAGCTGGGGTAGAAATAAATGTAATGGTACTTTTGGATATTATTCTTATATGATCCTTTGGATATGATCCTTATACAGTTTGCTCTGTGCTGTATGCTAATACCTGGTCCTCTTAAACTAATTCAGAAGATCTTGTAAATATTTTAGTGAACAAATGAATAATGTATTTTAAATGTTTATATACCTTATCTATACAAGGATATTGAAGAATGATAATGATTTTGGCATCAAACTGTTCCTGAAATACAAATTTAATTTTTTTTTTGAATGAAGAAATGAAGACACAGAAAAGTTAAAATAATTTCATCAGAAGGGTGCTGCAGTGCAGGGAAGATAGCTGCAGTGCTCAGGAGATTTGTGCTGTCTTCCCAATTGTCATTTAGCAAGTGCTTTGTTCTGACTCAGTGTGCTGTGCAAAAGAGAACCTTTTTATCCTTTTATCTTTTCTCCTGGTCCAGATATGTAACCCTTAAACCCACCTCTACCTTTTTACACCAGAAGGGAACCATTAAATTTTTATGGAAAATATTCAGAAGTTAGGCTCTAATAGTCATGGAATTGTATATATTTTCTAAACCTATTGATCCTTTCATTAGCTCTTAACTGATATTATAGAGAATTTGGATTACGGAAGAATTCCAAGGAAAGACAGAGATGGCCAGCTGATTATGACCTTTACTCATTTGTTTTTATAAAATTTGTGAAATGTTTCTGCTTGTTAGTGAAATCATTTCCTAGGAACAAAGAGTTTTTCTGGGCAGGATTATAGCCACTGCAGGCTAATTAATGGAACAAAGGGATGAGGATTGCAGAAGCAATAACAGTAAAATATCCAGGAAGAGTTGCACTGGGACATTATCTTCTGTCAGCTGTGCTGTTGTGTGCTTTGGCGCGTCCCCTCTTGTCATCCCACAGTAACCAGAGAATTTTATGAAGGCCTCACAGAAACTCACCTCGTTCTGTCCATGTGGCTTTTCTTTTCCAGAAGAAATTCTACCCACTGTGTCAGCAGAACCAGATGGGGAGCAAAAACTAATCTAGTGCTGGTATTCTGAGTGACATGTCAATGGTTCACCAAAAGGGATAGAGGATGGGTGATTTCTGTAACCACTAATTGTGAGAGAAACTGTTTAGGGTGAAGTGATTTACTCTTCAAAACTACATGGTGGCAATTTGAGTATCCTCAGTCTGTTCTGCCATGAGATCCTAATGTACAGAGAGATTTTTCTCAGCTATCAAGATCATCAAAGAGTTCTAAATCTGGTAACTCATAGTTAAGTTTTTACTGGAAATCATGGCTGTATGATAAAAGGTTTGCTGAAGAATGTTTCCTTTTCTAGTACCGAGCACCAGACATCAGACATTCTTAGCATATTCTCTAGATATTCTGCATTTTCTTCAATTTCTACTCCACTGTTTTATTTAGAAATATTGTCTTGTCAGGGCTCCTAGTGGCTCTTTTAAAAATTTATCCTATCTCACATCTTGAGGCCTCTAAACCCAGATTTTTAGACAGTTAAGCAAGTGGGTTTACTGTTTGTTGTTTTGGGAAGAATTTTCTGCCAACCACAAATCTCTTCTAAAGCAATCACCAAACACTCTTCATTTGAAACAAGAATATAAAAGGGCTGAGGGTGTGAGTGCAATATTTGCATTCTTATTTCTTGACTTTTTTTTCAAATGCAATATTGTCAGAAAAGCTGTAAAATTGACAGGAATCAAAGTAACATTCTTTAATGGAAGCTGTTGCAAAATTTTCTAATTTATTGCAATAAATGCTCCCTTTCACTCCTCCCTATAATCATATAATTTTATTTTTCTCACTTGCATGGGTGTGCTGATGAAGTGATTGGCAGTGTTCTTGTGGTTTGACTTTCCATCACCGGTTGGAACAGGAAAACTTTGAAGAACCAAAAAGTTCCAAAAGTAGTGCCAAAAGCAAATTATGAGCAGTGCAGTTTTTTGTTTGTTTTAAAGGCTGGAAAACATTCCCTTATCAGCTAAGGCATCGTTCAGCACCCATCTGATAAGGGTGTTCTAGAGACATCTAGAGATGTATGGCAGCACCATTAAAGCATAAATAAAGCTCAGGAATCCACACAAGCCAAGTGTTAGTGCAGTGCTGCAGGCAGGCTTGGGCTGTTGCTGTAAAATGACCTTTTCCATGTTCAAATGCCCTTTAGGGGAATTTGGGTGTAGGTATCTGTCATGTTTTTTGTAGGTATCTGTCACTGGGACACTGCAGTGGGGAACTGCGAGGAGTTATTTTAAAATGGGTGGTCTGGAATGAAACTAAGGCAAACGAGGCAAACATATCTGAGAACCATTTATAGGTAACGAGAACGAGAAGGAAAAGGAGTTTCCCAAACAAAAGAGGGCTAGAAGTGACAGAAAAGAAGGAAGGAAGATGGAAAAGGCCTAGGGGAGAGAGGAGACAGAGGGAAGAGCAGAGCTCAGGCAGTGCCGGCCATGGCCTGAGGCGGGGCTGGGCACGCTGCGGCCTGGGCAGCACCCGCGGGGCCGGACACCAGCTCAGGGCCAGGAGCCTGGGTGGGCAGGGCTGGGCACGGGGGCCAGGCAGGGATGCAGGGACAAGCTGGCAGGGCCTTGGTCAGGGACACACGGAGGCAGGACAGGCACGAGGGCAGGAGAGCCAAAAGGTAGGCTGGGGCCTATTGCTGCTGCCCGACGGTGAATCAGGACTCTTTGACTCTAATATCAGAAGGCTTAATATAATTTATTAAAATGACATTATTGTTCAGAAGGATTTTGAGCTATATGTGACCAGGTACCGAGCTAACATGTTTTCTTTTTCATGCTCAGCACAAGAATGCTAGAATGCTTAGAATTGAAAGATAACAATTGTCTATATCATTGGTTGAGAGAGAGAGAAGGCTCCCCCATATGGGAGACAGGGCAGCCAAACACCACCTGCTCTTGAAAAACACAGCTAATATGTTTATCAAATTCTGTGCTTGAGAAAATGAACTTTCCCATGGAAAGAAAAATTCAGCAAGTTTGCACCCAAGAAACTCATAAAATAGTAAAACTACAGGGGCCAAAGCAAAAAGCATAGGACTCAAAAGGTGCCCCAAAAGACGAAAGCATAAGCTCCAAAAGCAAGTTCAAAAAAGCCCCCAAGGCTTACAATGCAGTCACTTTTTACGCCCCTTGGCACCTCCCAAAGTCTGCCTGTTGACAGGAGACCACTGGCCCAGCTCAATGTCCCACTGCAGTCCATTGGCAGAGACCTTTTGCCACCGATTGCAGAATGTCTCTGGAGGGCTCAGTGTCTTTGGTGTTCCCTGCTGACTGCCTGTCCCATGGCAGACATGGACTGGGTGCCAGGCAAAGCCTGCAGAGACAAGGTCTTCCTCTGTCTCCTCCCTGCTACCTGCTGGACGTGGCACACGTGCAGCCCCTCCTCACGTGCCTCTGACAACCAGGGTTGAGACAAATGAATTGGCTCCTCACAGTGTCAAGGTTAGTTTGGGTGTAGGTATCAGCGGTGCTCTGTTTGTGCGGGACCATGTGGGGATGAACAGCGTTCTGCCTGTGCACTCCCAGCACCCCAGAGCACGGCTGGAATCCGCCTGTTCCCTGTTTGTGGCTGACAGCCGTCTGTGGCCATGGCTCTGCAGTGGTGTCTGTGTCTCCTCGTGCCTGTCAGAGGTACCTGCACACCTGAACAGGCTCTGGAGGGTGTGTTAAGCCAGGAGGAGCTGGGCTGGCTGCCTTGCTGACAACAAAATCAAACTGGTTCACCTGTCCTCCCACCGCAGCTGGGGGTGAGAGCAGGAATCTCCCTCAGCTGGGGACTTGGGACCTCCTGAAACAGCATCATGACTTGGATCTGAGGGCGTTCCAGCCAGCTCAGAGGTTTAGATGTCCTGTGGGTGCAGTTGCTCATCTATAACATTTTGGACCTTATTCCTAAAGTAAAAATTCATAAGGTATCATGGTTTTGAAAGCAGGGTTGTGTTACTAAAAACATATGGTTAAAAGGGAACTTTATTTTGAATGAATTAAAGGCAACCTTTTTTGATGAATTCTTTAAAGGCACTGAAGAATAATCCTTATTTTGACACTGAAATAAAACTGTTGATTTGCTTGATGATGCCCAAAAAGGATGGTTGAATTTAAAGTTGGTTTTATTATGCTGTAGGATTTTCAGTTATCAGAAACCTCCCCAGCTGTGATACTGTGATAGGAATACAAGCTTTTTCAGAGTCAGGAATTTCTATGCAAACATTGAAAATAAATATAAAATAAATTAATAACTCTATATAACAGGTTATGTGGTGATAGTACAAGTTAGAATTCTAGAGCAAGAAGAAATTCATGTAGTGCAACCCATGATTAAAATGGTCCTTGAGAATTGTTTTCAGTCTGCGTTTAAAAAAATTGTAGGTGATGTTGTATAGAAGTCTTTAAAGATATCTTGCATCTTTTGCCAGTGGCTATTATGCATTCAGGCACCTCAGGAACAAAGAAATGACAGAGAAATGGATGGCCTGGGTTTAACTAAGTAGGTGATGGTACAGATGAGGCCTGATAAGCTTAACACTCCATCTCTGTGCTGCCACTGTGGTTTGCAAGGAGATTAGAACTGTCTGACTGTGAGGAGGGCAAGCTCCACAAATTCACTCATACATGGCAGTTCTGTAATGAGGTGATACTTCATTCCTTAAACTACTGAACTAGAACTGCACAAACAGATGTGTGCCTCTGGCAGTGCTGTGCAGGCAGCACAGCCTCTGCCGTGCCTCCAAATGCAAACACAGCGTCCACTTGCCACAATTATATTTTATCGGTGTACACTGGGTCTTTGTATGCTTGTAATAATAAGGGACAAGTTATGTTGTTGTGAAAAAGGGAAAGTAAATTTAAGGGTGTTTATATTGCAGGGTAGAGTTTGAAGAGGACCTAAATGGTTATTATAATTTTCAGTAGGTTAATGTGACAAAATTTGGTGTTGGAAATTGAGAATATGTTTCCCTTGCATTATGTTGTTTCACAGCAAAACTTTCAGAAAGCTCACAAGATGGAGATGTGGCCCCACTTTGAGTGTTTCACATAGTGAGAAGCCCAAGGTCAGCTCAGACTCAGGACTCAGCTTCTCTGTGCTTGGGGGCAGCAGTTCCGCAGAACCACGGAAGGATGTGAAGTGACCACTGAGACCCTAATTCACAGAGAGTTGTCTTTGTGTGCTGACTGGTTCTGCCTGCTTTAATAGCACCACTTGTGATTTTAACTCCAGTATATGTTAATTACTCTGCTGCTTAAAGGCCTGAATGCAGTTCACCAAGGTCGCTGCCTTGTGGTGCACTCTGAGGAGTTTATCAATAGGTTACCTCGCAGTGACCTGAGATTGTGGTGCCTTTGTTTGATGCTCTGAGGTTTAGTGAAATTGTGTATTTTTATTTAGCAGTAAAAGAAATAGTGGCAATCTGCTGATGGCAGTTTGCTGAACAACGTCACGAAGAATATAATTTAAAAATAGAAACTTTAATTTCCATATCTGTGAAAATGCACTGTTAATTACAGCAGCCTTAGGTTTACTTTATACAAAAATAGTACTTAGAAGAACTTTAACACAATGAATATTTAAATTCTGTTCTTTAGAAAGCAACAGCACTCTCTTTAAAACCAGAGAACCAGTAACTTTATGTTGCTTCCTCTCCTAGAAGCTTGCTGGTCCAGAGACAGTCCACCAGATTAACAGGGCCTCCAAATACGTTTTTTCCTAAGAAGGAGATGCCTCTATTAGATGCTGATCACTTAAACCTTGTCTTTTTTTCAATTTCAAAGAAAAGGTATTATTTAATGCCCTTTAACTGTGGAGTTGAATAAAAAAAACCTAAGCTGCAGCATAAGCAAATGTAGTTTTCAGTGATAAGGTTTTCCATTATGGGATATTGAACCACACAAGGCTTAGAACATTTCTACAGCTGCATTCACTAGGAGAGTGTTTGTGCTGCAGAAATGTAATTTTAGGCATTGGTCATTTATACTAGCAAACAACCCAACCAGAGCAAGATCTTTTATTTAAGAAACAAACTTTGAAATTGCAGTACTTGAAAATATCAGCTGGTATGTTCATATGCTCCCAAAAACACAAGCTGTTTTCTCTATGTGCAAATAAAGTAATATTTTTAAGTGCTCTAAACACATGAACAGAAAAGATACAGTAAGGAGATAATAATATGTGTTCATTTTATAATTAAAAATTTTTATATGATTACCATGTTCTTCTACTTGCTTCTTCTTATGTGTGAAGGGAGCAAAAGTAAATTAATTACCATTAGCCTGAAGGAGAGCACACTGTATTCTTTACAACTTCATAGTATTGATTTGGCTGTTATTCATGGCTTCTATTCTCTGCTATGCAGATTGATGCATCTTTAATTCATAGATAAATTATCATTAATAGTGGTTTATTGACCAAGCAAAACAAAGCTGTTGTTTGGTCCTTTCTAGTGCCAAAGCTCTGGATATATTCTGATAAATGTATTAGTTTATGCAGTCTGGTACAGACTCTGGAGTTAGATGGTTTATTTCTGTACACCAGGGTGATGATCTGTTGTGGTGCTGCTATAGGTAATATCCATTTTTTTGTGAGATGATCTCTGTTGGTAATGTAATGAATTCCTAAATTATAAAAAAAACCCTTTCTGCTCCTTTTGAGAATCAGAAAAAAGTTGAATAAGCATCTCCGTGTTTGTGTACATGTTTTACACATAGAAAGCTCCCTGAGTAATAGAAAAAAGAATGTGCCGTGCATTTTAACTTGAAATAGGTTTGGCTCAGATTTAATTTGGGCAAATTTCTTTTAAGTTTTCAAAAACAGCACTAAACTGATGGTTTGTTGAAATGCTTCCAATCTGATCAGATACTGACATGTGGGTACACAAAAATAAACCTACTCCAGCTTGGTAGCCAACTTATTTTGTTGTTTAGTTTTGGGGGATTTTTGAGAGAGGAAAAAAAGTTTGTAACACAGGCGTGAGATTACACAAATTTCAGACTAGAGAGTCTGAATCTGATTCATTTTTGATGATAGGTTTTGATAAAGGTGATATCATTAGGCAGCTATGTACAATTAATAAAAATGGCTTGAGTTTTCAGTTTTGGAGGAAATAAGGGCAGAGATTGGGGCTGCTGTATTTCAGTCGTCTCTGCAACATTTGAAACGGCTCAGGGTTTATTTACTCTTTGCAGTGATGTTTGGGAATACCTATGTGTGGGTAGGGTATGGTGCAAAGGTTACTATTGTCTAGAGTATTCATCCAATTTCCATAAAAAACCAAAACAAAACAAATAAACAAACCTGCAACCCCCCCCCCCCCAAAAAAAAAAAAAAAAAAAAAAAAAAAAAAAAAAAAAAAAAAAAAAAAAAAAAAAAAAAACAAAACAACAAAACCCCACCACCCCCCCCCCCAAAAAAAAAAAAAAAAAAAAGAAAAAAAAAAGAAAAAAAAAAGAAAAAGTAAAACCAAACCAAAGACAGAGCTGCAAACAGAACTCTGGCTGGGATTTTGAGGCACAGGACTTTTCATTAATGAGGTTTCAAGTGTCATTTTTAAAAGTGTGAGAGAGAAAAAAACTCTGTTGGGGGAAAAACATCCTGAGAGCCAGCATGCCAGATGCCAGTCTAGGATTCTCATGGCT
Source organism: Dicaeum eximium (assembly GCA_013396995.1). NCBI lineage: Eukaryota > Metazoa > Chordata > Aves > Passeriformes > Dicaeidae > Dicaeum > Dicaeum eximium. Next base: position 649,742 of record VWZP01007285.1, read on the forward strand.
AAATGGTCCAAAGAGAAAAGGATCTGCACAAGTCCTGCTGTACAGGGCATTAGTTTATATCATATTACAGCCTTGCAAAGGCAGTTATTAAATAGTGGATTTAGGGTGGTTTGGCAGATGAACTTTAACCCTTTGTTTGTCTCTGTCCCTTCACCAGTCTGTTTTATGAAGCTTTGAAGGAAATGATGATGGATATACTGCTCTCCATAAGGATACAGGAAGGCTGCCCATCCTGAACTCTCTCTTGTGAAGTTTTATAAGTGACTGGGAATCACATATGGAAGTGAAAAGCATTAGCTTGTGTGGCAAAACCACAAATATGTTTTCACACTTCCAGGCAGTGCCAAATGCTATAGTTAGGTTTCCAATTTTTCTTTTTTATGGGTAACTTACTGAATTCTTCTGAAGACATCTGCACTCAGACCACATGCAGGTGGTCTGATTTTCAGAGATGCTGAGAATAGACTGATGTTGCTGGCTTTGAGGTGACTGAGGTGAGTTCAGATTTTTGAAAACATAATAATGTTCAGTGGTGAGCTGAAGAATTGGGAGCATAAATTTAGGTGCCCAAACTCAGGTATTCAGATGTTATGCTTTTCCTTGTAATTACAATTCCCCTTTGATCTGTAGTGTTCTGACACCTGTCTGAAACCCTCAATCAATATAAATACTTTTATCAGGTGCGTACGGAGAAGTGCAATGATGAGCCAGAGCAGCAGGGATCAATGCCACGTCCTTCAGAGTGACAAACAATTAAATACAAAGCTCATTTAAGAGTTAATGTTGAAGGTCCCACACAATGGTTTAGAGGTATCCAAGCAGACAAATGTTCGTGATGGGGAACATTGCAAAACATAATTTGTGTCCTGAGGAGATTGTGGTTTTTTTTTCTGAGGAACAAAACCCATTAGTGATTCTTAAAAGCAATTCTTTTGGACCTTCTTAACAGGCATGGATATTGCTAAGCAAAGGTTTGTCTTGGATGTCTTGGAACACACTTTTTTTTTTTTTTTTTCCTGCATACATTCCACTTTATTTCAAGTTTTCTTGGCTGCTCATTTTATTTTATTGCTCATTTAGGGGCAACCATGAAGGGTGGGAAGACAATTGTGTAATTTTTCTTAGATGGAAAATAAGTGTTGTCTAATAAAAGTCTATAGAAGTAGCAAAACCCAGTAGAAGAGCTCAGTGTAAGGCAGGCATAGGTCAAGGAGGAACAATAAGGAGAGAAAATAACAGGAGTGTAAAGAGGGGAAAAAAACATTATCAGAATGTCTGATTGAAAAAATTAGTTTGTGGTAGTATCCTGTGACCTTTCAGCACAAAGTAAGCTGTCTCTTTTGGCTGTTCTTGTTTCCAGCAAGTATAGGGGCTTTTGGAGAACACTAATGCAGCTTTGTGTACAAAAGAAAATGTTGTAGTATCGCATCTCTGCTGGGAGTTGGTGATGGTAGTGAGTTGTCAGGTTCCCTACTTCTGAATCTTCAGTGCCTTAGAATAAGTGTCCAGGCTGAAAGGATTGCATTCTCAGACTGCTTCAGTGTTTTGTGAGGAACAGATTAGTTGTACATGCTTTTAATGTACTTACTTTCACCTGAAAATATAGTGAAGGCTTTGCCTTGGATGAACATGCCCTCTGGATCATGTTTCATTCTGCAGATTTATACTGATAGGTGTTTTGTTCCTCATGTAAAGCAGTTCATGTAAAATACTTTAGTGAGTTTTTAAGAGTATCCAGAACAGCCTTATGGAAAAAGGAGTCTCCAGGGCAGCCCCAAAATGTTCTTTTTTAGTTTAAATGAGGGCTTTATGTTCTTTTCTAAAATAGAAGCAAAGGTGTGGGTAATTGTATAGGCAGCTTCTGTGAAGTATATTTCCAAAGCAGCTTTTAATAGCCTTTGTTAACTGGCTCTTGAAACATGCTTGCTGGCCTGTGGAGATGTTTCAGATGTCTGAAAGAATTTGCAAGACAACAGTTTGCTTTTTCAGCTCTTTTCAGTTATGATTAAATTCATATTGAGGAAAGCTGGTGAGGTGACCCTGGTGTGAAAGGAGCTCCAAGTGCCCTTGGCCTCTGCCATGGGGCTCTGGAGGCAGCAGCCAGGCAAACCTTCCCAAACATTTGCTACTCTGGTTATCCCTGACCCAAGCAACTTTGTTAAATGGAAAAATGAGAATTTATTTCCAATTTCTCTTTGCTTGGAATTAGATTGTACCCAGTTATTTGGATCACCCATTTGTGGTGATTTTTTTTCGTTAACTGCTTTGAGTAAAAGTTAAAATAATGAATTAATCTCAGAGAGCAAGCACTTGAACATTCTGGACTGTGTTTCCTTGTTGTAGGCACACAGCTTGTGGTGATTGGGAGTGGGGCTGTGGCTGAGCCCCATCCCTGATGGGCTGCAGCTGTGTCACACAGGTGATTGGTATTGAAGGGAATGAGACACGGAGTGCCAAGCACTGACCAACCACAGAGGGGTGAGAGAACACACAGGTGGAATCAATGTGAGATCAAGGGTATAAAAGGTACCAATATGGCCTGAGGAGCAATGCCGAGCACATGCCTGGAGTCTTCTTCAAGGTTGGTTGTGGCTTCACTATCCTTCTGCTATATTTCCTTATTTTTTTATTTATTAGCTGTTATAATTTATGCATCATCAATATGGCTGCTTTTCTAAAATTGTGTTTGTGATGAGAAGTACTCTGTGGTAGAGTAGCTTTTATTTTCCCCCACTAGCTCAGCTGTTTTAACCTTGCTGGTATTGAACACCTTTCCAATTAATGCTCTTTACATGGTATTCTCAGATATATAGCTGCTAGATATGTTTATATATAGATAGACATAAACATATCTGGTTGTGAAAGGTTCAAGGCACCTCGTGTGGCGTTTCACAGATGGAGCAGAGGAATGTGGCTAAATCAGGAGTTGGGTTGGTTGGCTTTGATGATCATTCAGCTTAATGCTTTAATGGATTTGGTTTTGTAGTATTTACATATAACCATGAGGTAAAAATAGGTCAGAAGTAAATATCTTTGTAAAGATTAAATAGGCTGGCGGTACAGTGCCCTTGCAGGATTTTAATGTGTGAATTATTTTGCAAGGAAAGCAGTAACTATCCTTGTCAAGTCTGCTGATGATAACAAATTTCCCAGGATGGCTGATCTTTGGCTACAATATACCAGGTACAGTGTTGAGTAGCTAATTACAGTAAAGTAGTGTGCAAAAAATATTCCAATATTTTGTTTTTAAAGTGTATTATGTGAAGTAAACAAACTGGAATTTGAGGCAACAGGAGTTCCTCAGACACCAGTGTTTGTGAGAGTCAAATGTGATGGGCTAATATCCAGAGCTCCTAGGAGCAATTTGATGGAGTGAGTGAGAATTTCTCTGCAGAAAGTGAGTGTGCCATCACACTGGGCATTGCTGATGGATTTCATCAACACAAAGAGGTTCAGGAAAGGTTAATAGGAGTGTGTAATGTGGTGTAACACAAACTCTCAATTACTAAGGAGTTCTCTAATGTCAAGGTGAGGAGAAGTGTGCTGTTGTGATTCATCTTGCCATGCAGATCAAGAGGAAGTTAACAAAGCTGACTGTGGTTTATTGAGCAGGGCACTGGAAGCATAACCAAGAGAGCTTGTTCTCTTTGTAGTTCTGAACTGTTGTGTGACATTGGGAACATGACTGAATTTTAAGGATAGCCCAATATCCTCTTCTATCTGGAGAATTTGATAAATACATGATTTATAAAGTCTCTGAAACTCTGTGAATGAAAATCTTTTTACCAACTCTGAACTAAAATAATTTTGTTCAACAACAAAATAAAAAAGCATAGTTGTTTATTTTGTTAGAGTTGCTCCACTGAATGAATACATTTTAAAGTCACGAGAACCAGGCAGCATCATAACAGTGGCACTCTAACAAAACCATCCCACCGTGGGGTCAGTGTGATAAGGGGAAATAGAAAATCATGTAGGAATAAGAGATTCACAGATGAGTCTATCGGAGGAGTGCACCATCTGTATTTGATATCTCTGCTGTGCCTGTGCCATCTGAGTACCCTTCTGCTCAGTGGAAGAGCTCAGGCTCCCACTCTCACGCACATGTGGTGCTGGGGAACTCATTTCATTTGGTTTCCAGTCAGGTTTATTCCAGCAGTGCATACATGGTTAGTGACCCCTCAGCTCTAATGAGGCATTCAGAGGCTGTGCTGGGTGATTTTAAATCTTCTGCTGGGAATTGCTCTACCATCTCCCACATGCAGAGGGGCTGTGTGCTGTATGGCAGAGCTCATGCCACATCAGGTTTGAACTGTCACCGGCTTTGTCCCATCAGTTTGAATATGGGTATTGTCTTATAAAATGCTGTGATAGACTTTCCAGATGAAGAGTAATTTATATTTGTTTTGATTCAAAAGCCCAAGGCCATGTTTTTCTATATCTCTGTGCATAGCTTTTTTCATTTCAGCAGAACTGCTAATGGGGTAAGGCAGCAACTAATGAGACATTTTGAGTTTGTTCCATGTATATGGCAGGTTTTGGGTTCTCTAATTTAAAAAGCCCACAAAACCAAAACCTATAGCAAGTGCAAAGAGGAAGAGGTGTTTTAAAAACACCCTGAATAAATGACACTTAAAAAAAATTTGTGCGGTTGTGCTAAAAAAAAAAGTAAAAATGGTTATACATTAAGAGGAGCAAAGAAAAATGAAGGGGCTTAGTGTTATGTTGTGATGAAGCTAGATTATTGAAAGAAAAAGAATTTCTTTATGCATAGACAAGTAGTTTATGACCAGCTCTCTGATCCCTACAATTTAGAAGAACCTGACATAAAAATTCAAGGCTACTTCAGTTAGGAAAGTCAACTTCAGTGGTAAATTCATGCATTTATGGGTAAAGAGTATGGTCAGAACGGTGGCATAACTTTTGGCTCTGTAACTAAAGGAACTGCTTTAAGGCTGCAAATTGTATCAGCTGTGAGCTTTTTGCAGCCTTTTAGTCTCATTCATTACATCTGATTATCTCAAATATAGACTCCAGATAATTCTAATAAGTGTATTAGCTCCTGTGGCCCTTCAGTCCAGCACTGCCTCACTGTCAGGGCTCGCGTGGCAGAGGGAGAGAAGCAAATCTGAGCAGCTCCACCACTGCCCAGCACAGCCTTTCTACTGGGCCAGAGATATTAACTGAAATCAAAAGTTGCTGATTTAATCAGAAGTGTATGTTTCTGCAATCTCTTTTTACATTCCCAATGTTGAGGCTTGAACATCTGAAAGTGGTTTTTTGAAAATGGCATGGAGTAAACAGACATTTAATTTTTTCATGGGAACAACGGATAGATTGGATATTTGATCTGCCATTTGCTTGCTGGTTCTGCTTTTTCATTCTAAAACATAAAATGTATATATGCACATATAGTTTTAACATGCTTGTGACAAAATCTCTCAACCAGCAACATTTATGCAGTAGAGCTATGAATGTACCTCTGGGGCAAATAACAAATATGCAACACAGAGATGGCTTTTAAAGGATTATTGCAGGATTCCTGTTGAATTCCTTTCTTTAATCAGGATGGTAGTGGTATTTACTGGCTCTGAAAATCCCAGGGAGTGGGAGGAATTTTCATCATAAATGGGTAGTGTTCTGCAGATGTTCAAAGCAAGCAGAGCCCTTTTGAAAGACTCAGACTAAGGATGGTGTGCACACGTGTAAGTAACTTGAAATATTTTTGTTTACGGCACAAAGGTGAATATCTTGATTCTGATAAGACTTGGTAGATGTAGATAGAAATAGGAACACAAAGACCATGTTTCTCTTTAGAATAAAAACAAGGACAAAAAAATTTGAGTTGTAGCCCACAGTCTTGCTTCAGGAGTGGACTTCTTTTCCTGCCTTGGCCACTCAGACTCTGAGGGTTTTGGTGTGGTTTGACTTTGTTTTGGTTTTGTTTGTTTGGGGGGTTCTTTGGTGTTTTTGTTGTTAGCACTTCTTGGTTTCTGTGTGTTTGTGTTGTTCTTTTAGTGACAAATATTTAGATTGCATTAAACACTTCTGGTCTGAGTTTTGTTCAGAGAGCTTTTTGGTTTGTTATTTCTAGATGATGATTTACCAAGAAAAAGCCCCCACACCTAAACCAGTGAAAAACATAAAAGCATTAAGGGTTCTGACAGTGAAATACTGTCTGTCTTTCCCCGGTGCTTATGTGAAATGATCTGGCAAAACAGATACTGAAGAAATAATGTATTTTTTGTGGGCTTCCTCAAATGATAAATGTTCTTGTCTCTCTAGAGAATTTCTTACCAAATGCTGATTTTTGTAAGCCGACAGAATCAGCATTTTAAGTATTTTTTTTTATAATGCAGCAAATCAGAAGTTGTACCTGCTTCATCTTCCAGACAATTGGAAATACATTTATCAGAAGAAATTTCCAACTGACTCTAATATTTCATTCTCTTTTTCAAGCAAGTCAGTTGTTTTTAGCAAAGTTAGAGCTGTTTTCTCTCCTTTTAATAACCATACACGTGTATTATTTCTTGTCTTACAAATGACAAGAATTAGCAGTATCTCTTAATGAAGTAAAATTAGAGACTATTGAAAAAGCCTAAGGGATGAATTTTTTTAAGTTAAAAAAAAAAAGAGAACAATTTTCTCATCAGCTTCATTATTTTTACTGGGAAGGGAAGGGAAATGGCAACAGTAGGCATTGTTTGTATGACCACCTTCATAGTAGTAGTACAACAAGGTAGTTTCTAAGTCTAGCGTATCAAGGTGAGCCTGGCCCAAAAACTTGGTTTTTTCACCACTCATTTTGCTTAACTGGAGCAATAGTGCCATGCTGCTTTCTCAAGATGACATCGAAATAAAATAACTTCATTTAAAAACAAATTCAAATTTATTTCAAAGGGACTATTTATTTGCTGTTTTAATTTATTGAAACTAAACCCAAATTTAATATGTAAAAATTTAGTGGTGGGGAAAGGATGAGGGCCTGGAGGTCAGACAGACTCTGCAGTAGAGGGAAGAGAATGCAGCATTAATGATGGCCTGTGTTGTGGTTTTATTATGGCTTTGTGTTTTTTCACTATCCTGTGGGATTCAGGTTTCTTGCATTGATAGTTATAAAATCAGGATTTTGTAGGTGGAATCTAAATCCCCAGCACCCTGCAGGGTGAGCACTGAGAGCAGGGGCACAGACGCAGCCAGGTCAGGCTGGCACCTCTCCCCTCCAGGCACCAGGAGGGCAAAAACAGCTGGAAAACTATAAAACACAAAATTCTCCTGTTTTGGAACCTTCCAATGATGGCTGAAAAAATGATAGAAGTGCTTTTTTATGGCAATGGAATGCCAAATATAAAATAGATAAACCTCTTGGTTGCCAGGGTCTTGCAGACCAAGTAGACTCTCCTAGTTTTGTTGCAAATGTTCTTGAAGGTTTCCAGCAACTGAGAAGACTCGCACACCATGCAAGATGTGGGGTCTTTTCAAATAGATCTGAAATAATATCTTCTGTTTCTCCCACTTTATTCTTTTGTGATGGAACTTTGGCATTTGAATGATGAAAAAAATGCATTTATTTACTATGAACTGGCATAATTATAAGATCAAAAATTACGAGTTAAGAAATCATTCACATCTATTTTGAGTGCAAGTTATTTTTAGTTTTCAAAAGTGCTGGTTACTCAACATTAAGTGTGGTTTTTTAATATGCTTTCACAAGAGCCTGATAGACCATGTGGTAGGATTCTTTGTGCTTAGAAAATGTTGTGGATTTCAACAGCACCATTCAGTTTTCAGGCAAACACAGTGAATAATTGCCTGGCTTTCTTCACTCAATGGCAAAGCTTAAATCAATAAATCTGATGACCTGAAAGCTGCCTCTTCAAGTGATGCATTTTAGAATACTTTCTAAAAACTCAAAGGTCAAGTCTCAAGGAAACATTTTTATCAGAAGGTGATATGTTGAACATGATCTGTGCAGCTGGAAATAAGTGATTCAAATTTGTACTTGATTTGTTTTAAATTCTCCAAAGCTTCAAATCCTGCGGAATGTGGACAGACATTGACATCGTTAATTAACTAGCAGTGTTTTCAGTTTACTGATCATTTACTGCATTTTATCATGGTATTTGTTGCAATAGCATTTGTCTCTCTTGTCTACTGTGTTCTTATATTTTCTCCAGTGAATAAAAAACAAAAGTGTATTTTTTCTATTTTAGAAAAATCACTTTTATCTCTAGTAATGACAGAAATGGACTTCAAGAACTGAAATCAGAACTCTGTTGATGGTATCAAAGTGCAGATCAAAGAGGGGGAAAAACCCAAATCTCTTGCCTGCCTTGAGGGAGTAAAATGCAAGGGCCTTATTTGAGGTTTCTTAGATTTCTAGATTGCTATTGAGGTCTCAGACTAGAGAGTCATGACAGGTAATAATGTGGAAAAATGAAATTATTGCTGAAATTACATATATAAACAATTGCCCGAAATATTTACTCACAGCTTTGTATTTTTAACTTTGTTCTGAAGTTGTCTGAAAATTACGTTTTCTTAAATATTGTTTCATTATCAAAACATTCACACAAGTTTTTACAGAGATGTGTAAAGGAAGTACGAAGTGTCAGTCTATCTTGAAAATTCATTTTGTTGGGGGAAATGGGTACAAAATATGCAGGCACTGTCTTAACAAGAGAGTCCTTTCTTGCACCACCAGCCAGGACAGAACTGGTCCTGGCTGATTCACTGTTTTGAACATTTTAATATTCATCCAGGTGCTTTGAACCCATCTTTTTGATCACCTTTACTCTCCATTGTCTCTCTGGAGTTCTATAAGAATCATCATTCTTCAGGCAAATTTTAATGATAATTTTTTAAAATTATACCATTTCATTTTATCCACTCCAATGCTGTGGGTTGTCCCAAGAATCTGCTGTAGAGGCTGGGGAGATATTTTTGGCACACAGGGCTAATTGGCAGGAGTGCCTTCCTTCTCCCTCACTGTGCCATGGAGGTGCAGGTTTGTGATCAGGTGGAGGGTTTGCTGATGGGCACTGATTAATTCAACACAAGTGTGCGTGTTTTAGGGCGAGAAGCAAACAATAGCCAGAGGGGAAACCAACAGAGCTTAGAGTAAAATGCTGCAGTGGTATAACGTGGGGATAAAGAATGTTTTCGGCATTAAGTTCTTTTCAATAATTAATTTTTATAAAGCTTCCTTATAAACACTGATGAGGGAAAAACAAAGTATTGATATGCAGAAAATAGAGGATAAAAATTGTTTTGAATGTGTTTTTAGTGCTTAGGCATTCTGAGAGTTATTCACATTGTGAAACGAGGTAATGCTCATCATATTGGATAAAGGATGCTTTGATGCTTGTGTGGATGAAGGCTCACGTGCTTTGTTTGGGCTTTTCTTTGCATGAAAAGTTAAGTATGTCTAGATAAGCTTTAAGTACTCGTAGTGTAAGCTGTGTGAAGCCTGTGAAATAGGCATCTACAGGAAGTTCAGCTGAGGAGGAGGAGGATTCTAGGTGGCTAAGGCACAGGGATTGCAAGTCATATCACTGTTTTTACATGATTTTTGGAGGAGATACAAGGGTATTTTGTTACTTTATTTTGGCTCTTGCTTAGTTATGGGGAAGAGTAATTTAAACATTGTGAAGGGGAGTTATCGTTTTCCTGCAGTGCATGAGATAAATATTTTTATTATTTTTGAAATGGATTTCTGGTTCTAATCCAGTTGTTCTCTCCCCATGACAGCATCTTGGCACAAAGCAGCCTGCTGTCACGCAAATAAACATCAAATAAATGAAGAATGTCAGCAAAAGTGTAATATAAAACGAATAATTAGTTGTCAAAATTTCAGCTGGTTCCCTGTGAGTAACTTTTCCCTATTTTTCTTTTCTTCTTCTTCCAGAAATACAAAGAATATGAGAAGGATGTGGCAATAGAAGAAATTGATGGCCTTCAGCTCGTGAAAAAGTTAGCAAAGAATATGGAAGAAATGTTTCATAAGAAGTCTGAAGCCGTACGGGTAAGATCAAGCTGCTATTTCCTTCTATGATGTAAAACTAAATATATAGTTTAGGCTCTGCTCTGAAGGCTGTGCTAGCAATTGAAGGTGCTGAAGTGGAAATGCTAAAGCATTCAGAAGTATTTTAGGATCACTGTTCAAGAGAATAGATTTAAGTTATGTATACCATCAATAGAGAAATGTAAGGGTGTGCAACGAGATTGGGACTACCAATTTCCAATATGAGTTTGTCACATATCACTTGTGTGCAGTAAAACCTAAGTGCATATGGTTAAAATGTTAGATTTTAAAATATCCAACCAAAGCAGACTTAGTTTCAGTGCTCACTATTATAAAAATAGAATTATGGGGAAATATCTGAGTTCAATATCTGTCTTTTAGTTCAGAAAAAAGATACAAACACTTCAAATGATAAACACTTTAATTGTGGTAAGTACTACATCACTCTTCAGGCAGCTTATTAATGATCATTGAATAACTAGACTGCTGTGTGTCTAAGTTTTTGTGCCTTTTTTTTTTGGTTGTATTTTTCTATCTCCATTCTGATCCTCCTTTTTTAATAGCTTTGGTCTCTATTAGTCTTACTATAAAATCATGAAAAAAGTTCAGATTTTTATATTTTATTATACCAAATAGGACTTTGTTGTTACACATGTGTTCTAAAGAGTAACAAATCTTCCTGTTGTAGTTTTCCTTTTGCATTATTCTTTGCTAGAAGTTGAGGTGACTGCCCGGAACAGCAGCTCCTGTGGCATCACCCCTGTCAGCAAAGCACAAGACATTATGGTGCTGCTGTTTGCCATCAGCTGCTCTATTTCAGCCAGACTTAGCTGCTCAATTGAGCTGAAGATTCTCATGTCTGCACCGTAGAGCTGGAGGCATCACCCCAGGACAGGGATTCCTTTTGTGTGACCGAGGACACAATTCTGCCTTCAGCCTTGTATTTGTTATGGTGCAAAAGGGAGGAAGGAGTTTGGCTATGTTTAAGAGGTTGGATTTTCAGGGCTGGCAGTGAAGTAAAACATATTTCAGCTTGTAAAACTGAGCACACTTGGCAGGGAAGCAGGGAAAGACAATAAACATGGAAGCCCACAATGCTATTTTTACAGTGTGTTTTTCAGAAGAAAAACTACACTTTAATATGTGTGCAACAGCTTCCAGAAGCCTGAAGAATATTGACTTGGGGAAGGGGGAGGACTTCTTTTCTTGTTTCTTTGCAAAGAAAACTGCTCCCCTGAGATCATAATGTGAACAAAGCATTCTTGGAGCAGCACTTGTTTAGAGTGAGAAGTGACCAGCGGGCTGCACACTTGGCTGGTGAGGGAATAGAATTCCACCAGTGAAAAGTGCTGGTGGGGAAGAGCAGTTTGCCTCTCAATTAGAGCTTCATAACAAATGTTTAGAACAGGTTTGGTCTCTTCATACAGATGGTGTTTTTATCTAAAGAGGAAAAAAAATACAGGATCAATATAGACCACCATGCTCTGAGTAAAAACAAGGCCAAATTCTGTGAAGTTAAACCATGCGTGTAATCTCGAGTGAATGGATTTTAGTGCCGGAAAAAGTGACTGAAATCCAGAGCCTTCTTTGGAAGGTTTCCATCTTTGGAAAGGAAGCTAAAAGCATGGTTTGGACAGCATCACTCCTTTTAGGAAATGATCTGTTTAGTGTACTTTCCAATTAAGTTCTTAATTTTTGCATAATTGTATAAATTGGTCCTTCTTGATGCTAGAGATGTAATGAGTGACCTGTTCTGTCAGTTAGTAAGTAGTGCTTGGTGATTTGCATCCTGAGGGGTACAAAATCCTTTGGTACAATGCAGGTTTTGCATATTTCATTCTTGGTTCATCACAACTAATTTTCCCCTCATATCTGGGAAGGTGAGATGGGAATTAGGAAACTCCTCCACATTTAAGAGCTCTGTTCCATCCTGATACTGGATCATCTTGTCTTGAAAATACTTGAATTTTGACATAAGCTTTTGATGGAAACCTGTGCAAGAGCACTCAGGTGTAGAATTCAGAGTAATATGTCAGGTATATTGGTGGTGATGTTGGAGGAAGTATGAAATGAAGAATACCATACAAAATATCCCTCAGCCTTTGAAATAATGGGGACATGATTGTGAGGCTGCAAATCCAAGGACTCACAAAGTGTATTCCAATATTAGCCCAAATTGTTACCCTACACCACTGAGTGAATTGGCTTCCAGTAGACAACAAAATCCATTGTTGATTAAAATGTTTTATCCAAAAACATCTTGGGTTAAACATAATTATTCAGGTATTAGCAGATGTAACACTCTGAAAAATGTTGAAAGATTCATAGTACATAAAGTGCTTGTTTGTAGAAAAGGCCAGGAAGAATGACCTGGATATATAAAAATAGGATGGCTTGGATAGGCCTCAGTTTTTGTGGTTTTTCTTTTTTTTTGATTCTTGGTTCTGCTTGATGCTTTCAAACATATGAACTTATTTGAAGCTACTAATCACATGTGAACTCTTCTCCCTCCTCCCCCTTAATATTCTGGATGAATTTTTATCTTTCTGTCTCATTGCTTTTCATAGTGATTAGTTGGTTCAGTGTGATTTTTATCATATTCATTCCCTGTTTGAATTACCCTTCAGTATGCAATTATCCTATCACAGATTGTCCTATTTTTGTTCTGTCAGATACATAAGATAAATGGAAAACTGAAAGTACTAAACCAATTATATAACCTTTTGTCATCTTCTTTCTGATGGAAAACCTTGCAAGCAACGTTTCCCCCCCCTTTCTTCTCCCCAGTGTTCACTATTTACCTTGGGTTTATATCAGCTCAGGATATTCCTGTTAACCATTTCCTTCCTAATGCTTCCCTACCTGATTGAGTTTCAGGCAGGCAGCTTTGTATTTTATTTTGAAGTACCTGTGACATGAATTAAGTTAAAATTGCTGTGCTGTGGCTTTGATTCAATGCCGCTGGTGTTTTGTTTCTATCTATGACAAAGGTAAATGTATCCATTTACTTTTAATATTATCACACTTGAGATGGGAAACATCTTGCTGTCCATAAAGTGACAGACAGAGTAATGTTTCCTCACTGTTCATCAGTTGTTTTGACAGCCAAACACAAATAATCCCTTTGAGACCCTTGTGTAGTCTGCTGTCACTTAAGGTATTGCTGCTTTTCCTGGACTTTTAGTTTTTTCACTCACAGGAAGTTTGCTTCATCAGTCTTAGTTACCTGTGATTTTTTTAAAAATATAATTTTAGAAGATTTTATGATATGCTTTGGTGACTCTACTAATTTGAAACTGAATGGGAATGAAGCACTGTGACATAATGCTCAGTAACAAATGACCATGGCCACCAACTTGTGGTGAAAAGGAGGTGTAGTTAAAATTGTTTATTTGGTGCTTTTACTTTTCCTAGTTATTGGCATTTGAGGAAAAAAATAGAAGGCTAGAGGGAAGAGAAAACTATAGCAAAATGAAAGAAAACCAAGTTAATAGGGAATTATTATTACAACTTTAGCTTTGCATTAGAATTTTGGTTTTCATTAATATTTCCTTGCCAATAAGGAGGTTCTATAAAAATGACTGTTGATTCACTGCTAAGATGGCAAATAAAGTGTTAAGGATGGTTTTTCTTTAAGACAACTACACTTGCTGCAGTGGAAAATGCAAATAAGAGGCTTCTTTTTATTAACTTTTCCTGCTATAGCTACCTGGTGTTCATTGTGAAGCTGATTCTCATTATAACTGTGCTGTGAAAAGTAATTGCTGTTGTACAGTAATTCAATTTCAGTGCATTCATGCATCAGTAAACCAGCGGGGTTTATCTAGAGAAACCTGGGACTCTAAAGCTTTTTATCATGAAATTCCACATGCAGACAAATGTTCTTCCAAGGAGTAGAATACCAGCATTTACATTTAACAAACATTTGCAATGAAGAGAAATGGGTTTTTTTGCACTGATGATTTTTTTATACCAGTCTTTAAGCTTTTTTTGGGTACTATTAGGATGATATGGTCTATGCACAGTTAATGTATGTGTTTGAGATGTTTGTTCTTACTCATGTGCATATGTGGTGTGCACATTTTACTATGCACATGGATATTTGTGTGGGTACAGATCTTTAGATGTGCATTTTGGGGTTTATACATGCTGTATCAACAGATGCAGTTTACTGTTATTTTTCTGCATGTATATGTACATATATAGGTAAGCAAAGTATTAAACAACACATACTGCATTCAGATATTTCCAAGCAAATGCTAGTAAATTGGTGTACTGGTCAATAAATTAATTTTTATTTGAAGTGATGTGTTAATGAGTGCAAAATCAACTTGATTTGATGAGCAAAAGATCACGACAAGTAATTCAGAGCTGAGAGTGAAAGTTGCTGAAGAGTGCTTCTTTATTCAGGCACTACAAAATATTTCCATAGAGTGTATGAAAGCTCAGTGAAAAACTCATACTGAGTACTGTAGTCAGTAATATTGTAGCTTTTATTTACAAACCACCTCCAAGTACTTTAGTCTTTCCTTGAGTATTCTTGGAATTTAACTTTTAGTGTGTAACAGTCATGAGTTCATTCCTGTTCAAGGCAATAGTAGGGAATATTCCAGGTGAATTTTGAACTGATTTTTTTTGTTTTTTTTGGAGCCTGTTTTAAATGTGCACTGGCTTGAATACCCACTGTGTATTTTATTGCACTGTATTTTCATTCTGATTTTCTATCACTTTGATCAAGGCTAGATTGGGCATGGCATTCTTGAGAAGAGAAGCAAACAATCATTCATATTTTATATTCATACAATATAATAGGAATAGATCTTTAGTGTCAAAGCATATTACTTTTCTAGGCTTACTACTTCAAAGATAGAATAATCTAAGTTCCTTCATTGAGCTAATTTGCATCTGTAGAATTAGAAGAAAAATTAATATCAATGTGCATTCTTTACAGCTGCAGCTCAATGGTGGCTGTGTTGACCCCTGATTTTTTTTTTATAAATATAGTAAGAAAGTTTTTCTTTAAATCTGCAGATGGGAATGAAAAAAAAACCTCCACATTAAGTTTATAAAATTACTGAGGGGAAAAATTATAGATGGTTGTGGGTGGAAGGAAATTATGGTGAATCAACCCAGTATCACTATAAATAGTTTTAACTGACAGAATGAAGACATAATGAATAAAGGAGAGATGGCTAGAGTTGTGTTAATTACTGCTAACAAATTAAAGGTTTTCAGCAATATTTTTGTATTCACATTTAGTATTTTAACTGTAATTGTTGCTATTTAATTTTGGTGTCATTTAAACTTGCTCATAGTTTTACTGGTATCCTTCATGTGTCAGTAATAAATTTGTGTTCTTGAAAGCGTGAGGAGCTTTATTTTTACGTTTTGGAAAATTAGAATGCGTTGGAAAATGAAAAGATGGATAGCAATTCACTGACAGTGGAGTATTCAATGGCATAATACCTAACCTTGATAGTCATGATTTGGAGAACATTTAAAGGCACAGTAAATATTTTTCTTCCTTATTGCTATTGGACTTGAAGATTGATTTTGGTAAATGTGTAGAATTTAGGATATTCAACAAATGAGGGATTGGCAAGCCTATTCTAGTGCAGATCAACTAAATCCCACGTTGCTGCTTTGCTTTTTAGTTCTTGGAGTTTGCCAAGAAATTTGTGCATTTGTAAACAGATACTGCTATGAGTTCTGAAAAGGGGGGGGGAAGAAAATCTATTTTTATTGGAGTGTGGGTGGGCTTCTTTTCTCCTTAACCTTCATTGCCATCCCATGGCTGTGGAGTGAGAGCTCAGACTGTCCTCAGGTGCATTGCAGGTAAACAGGAGGAATAGGTACAATCAATTTACCTCATACCCACCCTATGTGTGTAATGGAATAAATATGGGATAGACAGCTTTAATGGAAGTCAGCTTTTCTGTCTGTAGACCTCTCTGAATCATAGCAGGGAGCCCAAGTGCATTGATTAAATATTTAACTCTCATATGTCCTAAAACCCAGGTTAGCTGAGTTGTCAGAACAGGTCCTGGTAGGGGGGAAGAGGTGAAACATGGCAAAGCTCAATGGGAGAGAATGAAAAGAAAACCAGTGAAAACTTCAGGGAGATGTTTCAGAGGATATGTATTTGCCAGGATTTCCAGGGAGTCATGTACAGAATGTGCAGTATCCAGGAATTCCTGCTCCCAGCTCGTCACTGCTGTAGCACACTCTGCTGCAGCTCTGCAAGTGTGGAGTTTTCATGGTCTGGGTACAGTTTGAAATAAATATCTACAAAAAGTAAAGCAACTTGAACCATCTTTGGATTTTCTGTCTTTAAAACCCTGCCATGTTTGTATGCTAGAAGAAGAAAAGAGTCCATGATCTAGTCAGTCTTAGGAAATTTAGTAAATTTCATGAAGTTCAAATTTAGAAAAAAAGAAAAAGTACTCATAAGATAAAAAGGAAGAAAATTAAGACTTGTAGAGAACTTCAAAACATTTGCTGTTGGAGATAATGATGGTGGTGTCACCTCCAGTGCCAAGAAAAGAAGGAAAAAGTATTTAAAGATATTGCATTCAACTATGTAGCATTTATGTGAAAATACAGAGAGGAAATCCAGCCACTTCACAGATTAGTTCCTGTATTAGACTTCACTGCAACAGTACATACCATTCAGTCTTTGCAGTCAACATAAAATAGTTTTTCAGAGAGCAGGAAAAACCACAGTAAAATAGTTTTGGAAGAATGAAGTAGGATAGATTAGTCTCATTTATCCTTCTTTCTTATCAGTGTTTTAGGGTATTAGCCTACTTTAGTGCTTTACATTAACATTAATTATTTTAACAAAGTCATATTGTCCAACTTTCTGTTCAATGGGGGATTTAAACTAGTCACTTCAAATAGTAATGTTTTAATTAAAACTTAATTTCACTTGCACAACTGTCATCGCCTCAATTTTCAATTAGGATTCTGATCTCATGTTGTAAATACACATCATTGAATCTATTTGTTGGAATTATGAAATGGTACTTTTATGTCAAAGAAATGATAGATGTTCAGTGTCATATCAATTTTAGAGGGTTTATATATTATAAGTATTCTCTTGAAGATGCACTATAGCCTGCTGTTCATCTAACATTAGCCTGTTTTCTGGAACCTTGTGTTCATTTGCTTTAATGCTTAGGTAATAAAAAAGATCTCTTCCTTTAGAGATTGCTCAGCCTGCACCCGTGCAGAGCAGGTTTCCAAGCTGCTGCCTCCTTTTCCCATTCCATGAGTGATGCCAGCTCCTCTGCTCCATCTGTGGAGCGTGAGGGAGCACCAGGAGCAGCAGTAGTGAGGAGGAGACTCTTAATGGCTTTCTTGGAGGCATTTAATGAATGGTCATTTATCAATATTTTGAGGAGGAGAGAGACTGTCATCTGTGTGATTCTTCATTTTGAAGTGCTCAGAAGCATTTCAATGAAAAGAGGTGTAAAGAGAATTCATGTATGTTTTTTTATGAGTTTTTTTTTTTAAACTCTGCTCTGTGATGGAGCTTCCAGCAGGACTGTGCTGGGTCAGGTGTGGTGGCTCAGCCTGACCTGCCACTGGAGCACCTGCACGAGGAGAGCCTCCTACACAGACACCTGAGGGCAAATACCTCATTTATCCTCTTCACTCCCACCTTTCTTGAGTTTTGCTCCAGTGTAATTAGGTAGGAAGAGGCCTGCTTAATCTAAAATACTTCCAGCTTTGTTGATTTTTTTTTTTTTTTTTTAAATGTCTCTGACATCTGATTATGTATTCCAAACATGCTCAGCAGTGGTCAGGGCATTTCCTTGCTCTCACCCTTTGGATTTTTAACACCTACTGCTTCGGAAGTTATTTTGCCTCATTTTATTTTCTCTGGACTCTGCAGTTTTATCTTCTAATTTGAATGGAATTATGCTTTTTAGGTCTATAGAATAAACCTGCTGTGCTCCTCCTCCCAGCTGAAGAATTTCTTTGGGGTTGGAGAACTGCTCGGGCTCTCACAGTGCTTTTTAAGCTCATGGGCTTTCTGATCATTCCAGGGAGCTGCTGACAAGGGCAGGGGTAAAGAAACTCTTCCCGGCACCACTGAATTTCAGGTGGTCACAGTTTCTGCTGGAGTTAAATCAGAACATCAGGATTATCACTACCTGTGGTATGTGAAATGGTTTTGGGAGAAAAAAGCAGACAAAAAATGAGATAAGCTGCTTCCTTTTTTTTTTTTCCTGGAAAAGCAGGGGCTTAATTTGAGAGTGAGTTAACCAAACAGTTAATGTTCTTGTCTGAAATACAACTAAAATAAAACATCAGATTTGATGCTGTAACTAGAATTTCAAATGTTTGAAACTAATCTTTCTTTTGATGAATACCAAGAAAAAGGCTCAAGTTTTGTTTGCTAAGGTTAGACTTCTGGATTGTCCTGGTCTGTACTTTGACACACTTGCAAATTGGCAATGGTTCTTCAAAAAGAAATCTCCCTTCTGGCTTCCACAGGTGCTTGCTCACCTCTCCTTTCTCCTTCACTTTTGCTCCCCTGAGCTGTGGCAAAGCTGTGCAGAATAGTCTGAGAATCTTAAGACTGAAGAATTACCCAGTGCAGAAACCCTAAAAGAACAAGATGAGAGAGGCTTTCTTTCCCTTAGATTAATTAGGATCTTGTTTGTTGTATGACATGAAAAAATGCTTGTAAGAGTAAGGCCCAGGAAAGAGATGGGAGGCAAGAATGAGTTGGATCATATGATGGACACTACTTTTTTATTTTCTCATGGGAGTGGTGGTGATGACTTAGAACTGTATTGAACCATCTCCCTATTAGGATGATTTTTTTGAACTCTGGTGACTCTGCAGCTGTTTCGGGAAATAGTTTAATTACTTACAGGTCCCTTCAGGTCTGGTATTTTGTGTGTTGCTGGGCTTTGCTGTTGCATGCTGTACTGGAGGTGAGACTCTCCTCCCCTGGCTGCAGGTGATCACTTCCTTATGTGTGGCAGCTGCAGAAAGCTGAGCTCCCAGCTCAAACTGTGGCTGTGTGAGCAAAAATGCTTCACATCAGTAACCTGAATCTCTAGAGGTTCAGTAAAATAGAAACAAGACTTAAAATTTCCTTTTCCTAGGGAATAAGGCAAGGTAGCTCACACATGGTGCATATTGATAGATTTGAGATTTTGCTGGACAAAAGGACTCAACCTGAGTCTGAGTGCACAAATTCTGTGGTACTTCAGTCTGGAACACTGGAGACCAAACAGCTTTAGGGCTAATAGGAGGGGTAGAAAGACTCTTACTAAAATAATAGACTTGCTGTTGATCAATTTAACTAATTGATCAAATTATGCTTAAAATGTTAATGGCTTTCAAATTGCTTCCAAAGACAAGACTCTGAATGTGAGGTTTCACAAAAATGTCTAGGCAAAGCTTTCCATGTACACAGCCAAAAGCATCCTAATACATTTCTGTTGCAGATTTAGGGTTTGTGGCAGGAACAGCTGAGGCCCACAGCTCTGGCAAGAACTGCAGCACACTTGGGTGGGAGCAGGTGCAGAGCCTGACACCTGGGCTGGAGTTTGCTTTTCTGTTTTGAGGAGACACAAAGTTAATAATCACTGGATGGGAGGGAACAAAAGTGTGAACTCTGATTTTGTTTGATTTTATGTTTGGAAGGAAGAACATTGTGTAGCTCATGTTCTCCTGATCACTGTGTCATTTGGTGCTGGGGCCATGGTAAGAACAAATTTAGTTGTTTATTTGAGGAGCATCTTGATTTCAATGCCCCGTAATTATGCCACATTACCTTCTACAAAAAATTGTAGAGATCACTTTTAAATTTCTTTTACCTCCATATAAGTAGATATACAGCCATGAATTCTTGGCCCACGTGCATTTCTTTGTCATTTAAGCTAGTGCAGCATATCTTGGATGATTGCTTCTGGTGCTGTGCAAGTACTCCAGGAGGACAAATGGTTTGAGTAAATTGTAACAAAAGAGGTGTTTCATGTAAGAAATAAACAGTTCCAAACTAATACTATAAATTGAAATTTTATTGATTATACTGGTTGGTTTTTTTTTTAATATCAAGTTTAAATTACAGCAATCATTGTGGCCCAAAGCACTACAAAAATATTACATTATAGAAAAATCTTGTGCCCTGTATTTTCAATGGGTCATTTAAGAGAAATAGTATATGCAAGCAAAAAGAAAAAACTGCTCTGTACCTGTGAGTCTTTGTTTTAAAAAGAAGCTGGAACTGGAGAAGCAAGGAAGGCTGCAGCAAAAGGCACAGCGAAATCTGTGTGCAGAAAAAGAGTTAGGGAGCATTTGGAGATGGTGTAGTTTCACATCACCCTGGCCAGGTGTATCAGATCATGGACTAAACACTGCAGCCTCCCCAGAAGAATTGCAGGGCAACTTATACCTCAGAAAGAAATTCAGGGACATCTTGGGTTAATTCTTAAATTCTTAAGTGTGAGGATGAGAGGTTGTTTAGAACCACTGTAACTGGTAAACCTTTGGCACAGGTCAAGGGAGAACCCTGATAAACATCTTTATTTGCTGGTCTATATCTCAGTTTCTTTCATCAGTGGAGTTTCTGGTTTTGAAACCCCTTGGGGCTAGCACAATGTGGAGATTTTCTCCTTTTTTAACACTGAGCAGGCTAGAATAACATATCTTATTAAAAAAGATTGGCTTAGATTATAATTTTCTATTATATTGAAAAAGCTGGGTTTTGTCAGTAAAATCATACTTTTTTCACTCATTTCCCATAACTTGTAGTGAGATGGTAATTTAGCACTTTGTAAATGCACCAGTAAATTAGTAATTCTTGAGTCATTAACTTTGCATTTATCTTAATCGTGTTACATCTATGGATATTTATGGAGGTTCACTTTTTTATACTTGAAAAATATTACTACAGTGTTACTTTTGAGATGGGTTTAAGAAAACGAAATAATCTTAATGGAAATATTTTTGACATTAAAAAATGGAAATTTTGCCTTGATTTCTGAGTTAAGCAATTTTCATTTAAATGTCGTTATGAATCGTTATAGAAATGGGAATAGTTATTTTCCTTTTGCTTTCAGATAACTCCATGCTCATGATCTGGTAATTAAATCCCTGACCTCTTGATCTTTATTTTTGACTGAAGTTCAATAAGGAATTGGATAAATTCATAAAAGATGAGTCCATAGCTTGCTAATTAATATACTAATGGACAGCTTTTAAATCAGGAATCCCATAAAGCACTGATTGCCATAAGCTGAAATAATTTACTAGAAAACAGACAAAGGCTTTTGTCCTATTTCTCAAGTTCTTTACTCCAGCAATCACTGCTGGCTGCTGCTGCTGCAGAGTTTAGGAGCTCTCTTGTGTCTGTGCTGACAGTCACTGCTGAGACTCTGTTCACCACTCCAAGAATTAAATTAAAAAAGTTATTTGATTAATGCCCTGTGTTTGAAAGATCAGGAAGTTTATGATGCAGTTCTTTGGATGCTGCTATATTTGTATTTTAAAAGTTATATTTTATTTGAAAAAATGCTGCATGTTCATGGCTTTTTCTTCACATCTATCACCTTGTTTTCTGAGCTCGAAGAGTGAGCCATGCAGGTGGCACTGGCCAAGCTGCCTTGTGCAAACCCAGAGCAGTGTTCAGGAGAAACTCAGACCTTTGCACGAGAAAAGTGAAACAAAAGTCCCTCAGAACTACATCAATACAAACCCCCTCACCAAAAAAAAAAAACAACCCGAAACCCAAAAAACAACCAAAGCACCAGGGAGATGGTTTGGGTTTAAAATAGTCTGGGGTCTTCAGTGGATTTTTTTCTCATTGTATGTTGAAACAGCTTTGTTACACATGAACATTGATGGATATGAGCAGACAGAAAAGAGGTGAATTTGGCTCAAATAGCAATCAAATATTGTCCACCTCTTTCAGCCAGATGTACATCTCTGTAGGATACAGGCAGTATCCTGCATTCTGTTCCTGGCTGCAGGTGGCAGTTTTGAGCTTTTCCCCAGTACCTCGTCCTCCACTGGAGGGCACGGTTAATTGGGAGAAATACGTTTTATTATCTCATTTCTCTCCCAATGACTATAATGTCATATATCAAATAAATACTCCAACCAATGGCTTGTGGTTTTTCATGGCTAAGGAGGAGGCCTGTGTGGCTGGGAAGCTGCAGCAATGGAGATTAGTTAATTGTTTTAGGCAATTCCAAATGACAGTGCCTTGATAGGCTTTTTGAAGCCAGAAGCTATTGTAACTCTTGCTTTTGGAGTTTTATTGAAATTATTTAATTACCTTGATTCTTTATTTTTTCTCCTTTTTTTAAGCATATGTTCTCATTGAAAAATACTATAAAATTCCTGGTCAGTGTTTTGTATCTCTTGTTCTGAACTCTGAGGCAATTAATTTGCTTGTTCCATGCTATATCAATGCTGTCTGACACTTTTCCCCCATATCCTGTGTGGTCTGGCTTTCTCCTTGCCAACATTTGCTACTTTTAAAAGAATTTCTCCTGCTTTTCTAATACCTTATTGGATATTTTAATTTTTCTTCTTGATTTTCTTCCCTCTTTATGTTCAACCCTTTGTAAATAGTGCTTCCTTTATCATAGTTAAGTATACTTTGCATTGCTGCTCATTGTGTGGTGCTTCATCTTGCATTCTGCTCTGTTTACCCACTGCCTTGCCCTTGAGATATTTTTAAACTATGATGGTGTTTTATTTTACTTTCACCCATAATTAAGCAAATTATTTGCCTTTGTCACTGGAAATCTGTTGAAATCAGCATTGACCTGATTGCACCTTTGAACTGTACATTTGTCAATGTAACATATCATATTAGAATCACATGTTCATTGTGAGTATATAAGGAAAACACAAAGGGATTGTTTTGTGATTGACCTTAGGTGGAATTCCAGGAAAACTTTTCATTTCTCTTGCAGTTTGCTGGAGAGCCAATGGCTGCAAGCCCTTGTGGTGCTCTCTGCTTTCAGTGCAGGTGTTTCCAGGACTGGTACCTTTCCTTGGGAGAAACAAAGACAAGGGGAATTTTACAGCTGTTAATAGCAGTGAAAGAGATAAGAGATCACAAGATACATTGTGGGTATAAATGAGGTATTTATTTTGAAGGTAAGGGTTTGAAAACAAGACTTCTGCTCTTTCAGAATGCTAGAAATGATGATTGAAATGGAGCCAGTTGAATTGATTGTAGCTAAAGCTACTTGGATCTTCTTCCACAAAACACTCAAAATGAAGGCCTAGTAGCTTGGTTTAGTCTGGCAGCACTAGCTTTTATATTTTATCTATGCCCTAAGGGAGACACCAAGGAATTTTCAATGATTCCAGCCCCTCCCCATGTCTAGAACCAGGTTGCTTTAATTTCTTTCTGCACTCTGTGTATCAATACACGTTTTAAGCATAAATTACTTAAGAGTTGTGCTACCACATCTGAAAAGCTTTGGTGCAATAATTCACTTATTATGAAGAAATATTAAGAATTATTGTGTTGCAATAAAGAAAGGTAGAGTAAATTATTCTTTTAACATGTTCTAGTAAACTGCTAGAATATCTTAATAACTTGCTAATGACTGGATTTGAAGTCGGTTTTTGTCATGCAGGTATAACTCAGATTGAGTTTTGCAGGACTTCTTTCTATATATATTGAATATGAGTGCAGCAGGTGAGAGAATGTAGTTGTGTCATCATAATCTCTGATGGCACAGGAAAGGATGTGGTTTTAGTACAATACCAGCAGAGAAATAGAGCATACTTTAAAAATGATTAAAAAGTGAAGTACAAAACAATGGCTTTTATATTATAATATATTATGTCCTTAAAACATTTTTATGGCATATAGTATTGTGAAAATCTGCAGGCCTATGTTTTTACTGTTGGTAGCTCATTAGAATGTGGCAGGTAAAGGAGAAACCTTATCTACTGTAATTGCAAAATTGTAAAAGTCCAGCTGTCCCTGCTGAGGATTCCCCGAGTTAAAGGGACGTAGGATGTAGTCAACACAAACTTTAGGTCTTCTAAACAACGTAACTAAAATGTTTCATCGAAAATGGCAGAGCTAAGACAAACGTGGAAGCCTTTCATATATTATGCATGAATGAATGAAGTCTTAAAAAGCCTCGTTCTGCAGCAGAGAAGATGGGAATTGTGGTGTAACGTGATGTTTCCTGTCACAGACACAAATTGATGTTGCATTATTCTGATTATGCTGCAGAGCAGTACTCAGGAGGATGCTCAGCACATTTCAGGTGTAAGTACAATGTTGTTCTGGAATTCAGAGACTTGGCATTTGTAAGTAGGCACAAACATTGTGCATTTATTCCCAGAGAATGTAATGCCAGTCCCGGGGCAGATGCTCCCATCTATCAGCGTAGCCCTACACTTACTGTGCTCCCATCCAAGATAAATCCACACTGTTCCTGCAAATCTTACAAGGCAGGGACCCCTGTGGGTGCTGATGTGGATGGTACTTCTAGTTAATTTTAATTTGTAGAAGTAAAAGTCTTCCAAGTACTTACAGGGCAAGATAAACTCACAGACGTTCACTCATTGCAACCCTGTAAAAGTTTAAAGCTCTGATGTAGAAAAACTTGTGATGCCATATCTAAAATATATTCAGATAAAAAAAAAAAGAGCAATTAGGTGGGTTTTTTTCCTTTATATCACATAAAATGCTTTTTTGTGTTATCATTGCTGCTGGTATAAAGGAAAACATCCTGGACAGTAAATTTTGCCACTTTTCCTTTCAATCTACATGTGTGGTGACAAAAATAATTTAGTTTCAAAACCTGCTTAATCCCCTGCATTCAGTCTGTCACAGTTAATATATTGACTGAGCCATCCTGACTGCAACATGGACCTTTGTGCAGACAGAAATTATTAGCACCAGCAACTGATTTCACAGGGAGCTTGGAACAGCCTGCAACGGCACATTTGACTTATTGCTAATGGGACTGAATTTAAGAAAGTGTTTTGCAAGAGAAATGTCTTCATTATCGGTTATAAATGTCTGTTATTTGTTTCCTCTTATTTGTGTTACAAAGCACTAATGCTTTAAGAAATGAAATAGGAAAGTGCTGTGGTGATTTTTGCTCCGGAAATTAATTGCACTGCAATCCTCAGTGGCTGAACATTTAATTTCAGACCAAAGTTAAAGAACATAAAATTAAATCCTGGATGAAATTTCATTCAGTCTGATTTCAGTATTAGTTTCTTACAATGCTTTTTGGGAGACAAACAAGTATTACCTACTGGCATGAAAAGAGCCTATGAAATGTACTAAAAACACAAAGTGGTTAATGCACTTTTTTGATGGGATAAGATTTCATTTTGTTGTTG
This sequence comes from Dicaeum eximium, assembly GCA_013396995.1. Lineage (NCBI taxonomy): Eukaryota > Metazoa > Chordata > Aves > Passeriformes > Dicaeidae > Dicaeum > Dicaeum eximium. The sequence goes on from VWZP01007285.1 coordinate 675,123, forward strand.
TATGTATTTTACTTCCATTTTTCCTTCAAAAAGGGCATTTTAAACTCAATATTTCCTCCTGCACAATTCTGCTTCTTTCAAAAATACAGCCTTCATTTTATAGTAATTTTCTTATGCTGTTTATTTATGAAGAGTTGAGAATAGACAAATTAAACATGACTTTTATTCCTTTCTCTAAGTGCTGTAGTGTTAGTAAGCTAGTTTAATCTGCTGGTATTATACCATATATGAATTAGATGATGAAAATAATTTTAGCATTTTTTTCTTCAAGAAGTAATCATAATAAAATTAAAATAACTAGGAAAAGGAATAGTTGTTTGATTTAGAATAAAAAAGAAAAATGTAACTAAACACTTTTAATTTGCAGTCTTGTATTTCACTTGCCTACTCTCACTTTTACATAGCTCCCAATATATTTTCAAGTGTTTTACATATTATCACATTTATGGTTAAAAGCTGTGAAATTGTTCCCTTTTCCCTTTCTCTCATTGGGGAATTTGAGGACTCTGAGCCAAAATTAGCATTCAGGTCATTACAAAGACACTGCTGATATTGTATTTCATACTTAATGAATCTTTATTGGCATCTGGGTCTAACCTTGACTCTGCTTAGTGAATCATAGCTTGGCACTCTGAGTAGGTGCTGCACTGTCCTATCAGATTCCAGCAGAGAAAATTTGGTCTTTCCCAGTGATTTCTTTATAACATGTAGCATTGTGATTTAAAAAAAAAATCATAAAAATAAAATAATAATAATTTCAAAATAAAACTTAAAAATAAAGGTTATATTAAATTTAAGCTTTATAAACTTAATGGGATCATATTGTTAATAAAAGTGGTGTTCTCATATTTTGCAATGTTCTGCTAAAACCAAGCTTCTCCATCGCATCATCCCTAAAGGTCTCAAGGCTTGGTATGAACATCAGAGTTTTCAATATATGCAATTATTTTTAGCAGAAGAGAATACAGAAATTCAAGTGTCCTCTATGTGCAACAACTGTGAAGGAGCTCGTTTCCAAGTCTTAACTTTTAGTGTCTTAATGCAGATCTGGGTGTGGGAAGCTTTTCAGTGTTTCAGGAGTCTTAACCAGTGCTCTCTCCTGTAGCTGCTCCTCCTCCTTGGCCGGTAATGCTATATGGCACTTCCAGTGTTTCTCTTGTAATTCCTTTTCATCTCAAAATAAGTAGTACAGAAAAAAAACAAAAACAAAAAAACCCTAACCTTTTGAAAAATGCTGGGATTGTGAATTGATAAAGAATAGGGAGTTAAATATCTTTTTAAAAGATAATAAACACGGAGAAAAATCCCATTTTTATATAAGTAGAAACTCAGAAGACATTTGCAATCCTCGTGCACAGATTAATTTTTGTCAAAAAGCATGCATGTTTCTGGTAGCTGAGTGCAAATGTTACTGTGATGTGTAGTGAGTGGCACCAGGGACTATCCTAAGCTTTCTCCTGGTGGTGACCAAGGTCTCATGGTCCAGGCAGGGAGGTGCAGCAGGAGCAGGCACCTGGCTCAGGTGTTCACCTTCCAGGCCTCACCACATCCCATTTGGGGTCTCAAAGCCTCACTCGTGGCTTGGTGGCTGTGTTCAGGTTTATGCTGAGGATTTTCACCTTGTGCTTTTGGGTGTAATAAAGGCCCCTGTGAACTCTCTCATTTCTGTGGCAGCTGTTTGCTAATATCACAGTAATTCACAGCACAGCTGCAACTTCAGCAGTGCAGGGTTTGGGTCTTAGGAAAGCAATAATGGACTTAAAAAGCTCAGAGGAGAGAAGCAAAGGCAATTGCAGGTTGGAATGTCTTTGTTGCCAGAGGATTCTGTGCTTGTGAATTCCTCATTCTTGAGAAAAAGAGCCCAGGGTGGGAGTGAGTAGCATCACAGAGGGGTGGAGAGGATTGGAGAGGAGCAGCTGCTCTTTGCCATTGCAATGTCCTGTGAAGTCCCAGAGTTGGGAACTGGAAGCTTGGCAGGGCACCCCTGGAATGTTATCATACCTGCTGGATGGTTACTTTGCTTCCTTGGATTTCTTCATTTGGCCACTTGGGAGACAGTTCTGGTCTAGATGGGCTCAGAATGCACACACCTGCTCTCAGGTGTAGGAAGGCAATTCCAGTCTAGCTCTGGGGTGCTCACAGCCTGAAAAGGACGGATTCAGCAGCTTCCCAGCAAGGAGAGAGATTTCTGTGTAGGAAGCTAATTAGACTAAACTGAAGTAAGAAAATTTCAGTGCTCAAGAATTTCTGTTGCAGGGAGGGTATTTTTTAAGGTCAGCTCAAATCTAGAATCCATCTATCCAAATAAGAGTTTATGAATGCAGTTACCCAGAGTTACCCAGATATTTTTGGCTGTCATGTATTCAGAGGTCTCTCTTACTTGTACCAGACTTGGCCTTCTCTCCTTGCACACACACACACAAAAGCCTGACAAATTTTTAGTTTAGCTAATTTTTAGAAAAACAACTTTGTGCTTTTTGTTTCTATTTGAAATCAAGCTCTATTTCTAAACCCAAGGGCTATTTAGTTTTCTTTAGTTTTGACGTATGTGCAGCTCTTGTACTGGCAGTTTTGAGGGTTCATAAAGGATCATTTCTTCTTCCTCAGAAACTTGCCTTTGGCAAGAGACCCTGTTGCAAAGTGGCCCCCAAGGTGTGTTTTTTATCTCTTTTTCATTTTAACAATTGATCTGAATTTTGCCATAGGGAATACCTGGTATTTCTGCTCTGTGGTTGTTCCTCGCAATTCAGCATATGTCGTGATAGGTACTGTGTGATATAGAAGGAAAAGGTTAAGAGCAATGGATTTTGTGGGATGTAGGTGAAATATGGAACACAGCAATAAAGAGAGAATATTCAAATGTCTCACTTGAACTGTCAGGCAGAGTAGATATGCAGTAAATGCATATGTTCTGAGAATACAAAATCTGCTCATGTGCTACCTTCAAAGAGAGACTTGGAAATAGGAATTGCAGCTGAAATTAATTCTGTATGGCACTTTGATGCCAATTCCAGAAGAGAGGCAAATTTGCCTCAGAACAAGACAAAAAACTAGTCAGACATATAGAGAGCTTCTGGAAATGGCAAAATTCTCACTGGAATTTTGGAACAGCAAAACTAGTAATAAGATTTGGTGTATCCTTTAATTTTAATACTTCTGTCTATTCTAACTGGATGTCACTTAATTAAAAAAGAAGGAAAGGAAGACCAAGGCATTTATTAATTTTGGGGTAAGCTGTGTGAAATCTGTCAATCTGAGTTCACCATATCCCTGAGATTCATTTTCTTTGGATTTGAAAATAAACCCTAAACCTCGAGGATGAAATGGCACTATGGCTCATTTCATTACTTCCAGCAGACAATAAACCAGCCCAGAATTAGCATTCCCCCCACAGCCATGCCCCTTTCCCCAGTAGCCTTCTGTGGGGGGAGGTTTGTGAGCAGAGTCTCCCATTTCTGCAGCTCTCTGGCTGGCTTAGCCCTCTGATCCCCAGGAAGGATCTACAGATCTCGGTGCTCGCTCTCTGCCTGGTCCCTGATAATTCCATGGATGCAGATACAGAGATGTACCTGGGATATCAACCTTCCTGCATGTTAATAAGCAAGGCATTGTGTTCCTAAACCTTTCTCTTCCCCAGTGCACTTTCTGTGCCACCTGAAGCAGCAGCTTGTTTGATTTTGTTTTCTTCTCTCAGTGGTCAGGCTGTAGACACAGTGAGCTTTGTGGTTTTTCTCTCGGACTGAAGGACAAAATTAATTGGCTTTGAAGTTTCCAAATCTGTGTTTCTGAAGAAGAGATATGCAATGAGTGTGAAAGGAGCCTCTGTGGAAGCCAAATCTCTCTGGAACCAGAGCAGAGCTGGCTGGGTCAGACGCCTGCTCTAAAATCCTCTGTTAGCGCTTGATGTGAAATTGAAATTGGAATGATTTCCATCCCTCTGGAACTGGCTTCTCTCTCTGCTGTTCAAGCATCTGTGCAGATGATGATCTTCTATCTCTTAGAAAGTACTCTGAAATGTAAGAGTATTTGCTTATTAAGTTCTTAGGGAACCAAAATGAGCGAAGCAACCCAAACACCACCAAATCCTCCAAAAAGTCTTACCAGCAGGGTCTGTGCTCACACAGGATGTGCTGATTCCCTTGTGCCAGGAGCTGCCCAGCCCTGGTGATACAGAGCTCTCTGCTACACATCAGGCAAATTCCTTCCCTGTCACCCTACCTAAGTGGGGAACTTGTTAAAAAACAGAGATTTGCAATATTTTTTGAGAAAGTGCTGTTAAGTTTGGCTTTCTTGAGTCAAGTTGTAATCAGTAGGCAAGATGAATACTGGGAAGGGGCTAATTCTCTTGATCCCAGAGCAAGGGGAGGTATGGTGCTGTTTTTTCTGGTGGTCCCAAACTTTTAAATCCTGATTTGCCAAAGGATAAATTTGAACTTATTGAATGGATATGTGTTGTAGCTGATCCTGACCATTTTCTACTTACATGGTGTCAGGGCTGGTAAAATATCCTGAGTCAGGTTTGAGATGTTTAATTCAAGCCTGTCCATGCTGTAAAGCAAGCTAGCTTGCCACTAATTCACATCTCTTGTGGTTTTGGTTTGTTTTAAGACAAATTAGTCAGTAGATGTAAAATTCTCATTCTTAGAGTTGTTCAAAAATCTGTGCCATAATAATATGAATATATGGCTTGAAAATGCAAGGTTCCTCTGCATCTGAGTTTTTACAATAAAGCTTTTTAAAACAGTTGCCTTACAATCATGTGCAAAGACAAAGTAGACTGAATAAAGTAGGATTTCTGATTGCAAAATGGGAGGTGATGGGCAGAGTCTGTGGTGTTTCATAATGTAAATGTGATAATTGCTAGATGCAGGTTAGTTGGAATTGTTTCTAATATTTGATTTGTCTTTAGCGTGAAAGAATTTAATAATTTATCCTGTTTTAGACAATATTAATTGAAGTGGAAGAAATCTGTGTAAAATCTGTTAAATCAGCTGAGAACTAAATGACTCCAAGTTACTTTGGGGATGTCAACAGTTAGACATCTCAGCAGAGCAAACCACATAATTTTTCAAGGTTTGATCTTTATACATAAACAGTATTTGAATATAGCAGTTGCCACACAGAACTCAAGAATTTAGTACTGTAACGTGAGGTGACTGAAGAGATATTTTTGTGCAGTATTCCCAAAATACTTGCAGCAATCAGTTGTCTTACAGAGCTAAAATTTATTTTTTCTATCCTTTTAACTCTTGAACCTGAAACAAAACACTATCCATTTCAAAGAAGTGATGCTTCCAAATAAAATTTAGCTCTAGATGTATTAAAATGAAAAGAGAAGAAAAACCAACCCCAAATCTTAATTTCTGAGGCTGAGTAATGCAATGCCAAAAGGGTGGCTTTGCACTGTGTTTCAGGGAAGATGACTGTCCTACCAAGGTTATTAGAGGATTATGCATTTCACCTTTAAAGTGTTATCTGGCACTGCCACTAGGGCTTATCATTAGCATATCCTTTGATACTTCCATGGCATCAGGAAAGACATAAACATAAACCAAAATAGAGAAGGGACTCTAAACAAAACAATATTGTTACTGTGTTGGCTCACTCAGAGTGGTAAATTTTTCTTTACCTTTTCTCCAGATGAAATTGTTTTAAGAACGGTGCAAACTTGTATCACAATGTAAATGATTTGGGAAACCAGCCTGAGCCAGTGAAGTCTGCATAAATTGAAGTGTTACCTGTGAAACTGCTGTAAGCTGGGAGGGACAGAAAATGGTCAGAAATAGTAATATTGTGATTTTCTATTAGCTTCTAACCTAGCTGTCTTCAGTCTTTATTTAAGATGGATTTTTTCATTGATTTTGAAGTAGATTTGAAGACAAAGTAGCTGCCTGGTGAGAAATACTGTGGGGCAGTAACTTTCTTCCTTTGGAGATCACCCTCTCTGCATGGGCTGGAGTAAACAGGGTAGGGCTGGGGCTGCAGATTTCCCTGTTTCTTTGCAGATGTTAGAAGTTCATATATACAACCCATGTATAAAAAAATTAAAATTAAGACATTGTGTTATTCTTCCATTCTTCCACCATGCCTCAGCAGAGAGTTAAGAGTGATGGTGGTCAGTGCAACTTTTATACCAAAGTGGGATCTGAATTAGTCAATACCTGTATTTCTACATGGGAGTGTTCCATTGTGGTACTTACAGCTCCTGTACTATTTTACTACTCTAAAAGGGCTTATTCTTTGTTTTTTTGCTGTTTCTCTTAATGAGGAACTGAAATATTTTCCTACATGTAGCAGTGGAGATCCCTGGGGTTCAATGCCTGCTTTTGGAAATCCCTGCTGAATGTCTGAAGAAGAAAGCAATATCCCAACTTTCAAAAATCGAGGATTTAATTGCCATTTGCACGGTCTGTTACACATTTGGGTAATAAAATTGACCTTGTAAGTTTTATTAGTGTATGACTTAGCCATCATTCATTCTTCTTAAAGATTCATGGGAAGCATCTTACACTTTTTTATTTGAATATCATTTGGCAAACAGTTCAAACACCTATTGGAAAAAGACTTAACTTGAGCGGAGTAAGCAGCACATGCAAAACAACTCCTCAAAATCCCCAAACAACAATAATCTCCCCCTCCCTTCACCCCAAAAAATGTCTCCCAAAATTCAGCACCAAAGGAATTCAGAGCTGAGGCTGCCAAGATGACACTGGTTCACAACCCTAATCCCAGCCTTTATACCTAAGAGTTCTAAAAAAAATGTTTTTCTTTACTTCCTCAGTCAGTTGAAGACTATCAAGTCCCAGGGTATTGCAGACATTAAACCTGACCACCAGGACACGATTTTGGAAAGGCTGGAAATGGCACATTCTTCAGCAAGCCACGTAATGTGTGCAGTGGGAACATGGCAGTCCCCATATGGAAGTCCTGCTGACAGCAGCAAAATAGTTCTTAAGCAGCCTGTGGTGTTTTCGTGCTCCAAAGAGCTGTGAATTGTGTGATGTGGGAGCCTGGAAGCCTGTACCATATCCCTCTTCCATCTGTGCAGGGTGGCTGTGGTGCCAGACAGGTAGTAGACTCTGCTGTGCTCTGCTACCCTTCATCTGCTTTCATGACTCCCTCCAGTAAAAGCAGAATTATGCTGCTGAAATTCAGTTAAATCAATGAAATTCTGTGTGGCAAGGGGTTAGTCACTTGTTTTCAGTACAGTCCTTAAAGGGCGTGAGCTTTTTATTTTGGCCATATTTAGGTTCTTAAAATCAGGAGTAGAGTGCTGTGCAAGTTCCTGGTTTTAATAGATTATGTGTGTTTAATACAATTAAAAAGCTACCAGCAACCAAAAAAAGAAAAAAAAACCCCAGAAAGAAACCAAGCAAAAAACTCTATGCCAACAAAATATCTGTCCAACACTTGTAGAAGAAAGATATGTTTTTAACATGGAAATGTAACTGATTTTGAAAACAGCCTAAGTTTCAAAATTCTATTCTTCAATGTAAGACTAGTTTTGTGTGAAATTAGATTATTTTTGTTAATTTTTTAATACAGCATATGTGTCTTTCTTAATGTTTGAAAATTTTCCCCAAACTCAAACTAACCAAATACCCCTATAAAATGTTTGACTTCCTTTCCCCATCTTGTTCTTGGTAATTCAGTGCCAAGATTACTCACACCTGGTGCTTTTGTTTCTCCTCAGTATTCTGATTGCCTCTTGAAGCTCTTCACAATTTCATTCTTCTACAAATGGCTCAGCTGTCTGGAAAAAGGCCGATTGCTTTTGTGAATTTCAGCATTGAGAAGCTCAGTAAAATACTCTTTTGATCTTTCTATAATTGTTTCAACAAAAATATATCTGCATTTCTGTGTTCATTCTTCAACTTTGATTTCTTCACGTATTTAAGTTGCAAATTAATCTGGCTCTATCGCTGTTATCTTCGTTCAACTTCTCAGCTGTTCTGTATGAGTTCTGGCTTTTATGTTATCTGGTGAAAATAAAAACTTGGATAATTTTTTCCTTCATGCTGCTGATTTACAAGCTTTTCTCAGGCCCTCTGTTGTCCTGTTTTGGCCCTTCCTTTGTTCTCTGCCTTACTGATTACTTTTGGATCTCTCAGCATATTTCATACTCACAGCATGTTTCATTTGCTAGGAGTATTTTCTGGAACCTCTAAGGACTCTTCTGAAACCTCAAACCGTTCTTGAATTATTCCCTGAGAGTTTCTGTCCACGTTTTAGGAGAATTCTACCTGTACACTTTTGCGTTTCTCAAATGGAATCCAAGCATTTCATACATTCTGTTGATTTATTTATTTCAGTAATTCTTTTGCCTTGCTCTATCAAGATGGTGCTTGTGACACGCTGCTGGTTGGTGATTCCACCATCCCTGATGGTTTTTTGCATCAGGTACATTGCCTAATATAAATGTTTTTCTGTTTAATCCCTGAGAGTATACCCCTTGTGCTGTATGGTGGAATCTGGTTTTTACCCCTTTTTATTTCAGCTACTAAAAAAGCCCCCACACTCAGAAAATCAAGAAAAATCCTTGTTTCCAAGGTCAAGCATTAAAAAAGTAGAAAACATCATTTAAAGCTGGCAGTAGATTATTTATATTCTATACATTCTAATTATTTAATAATTTTTCTTTAGAGCTTCTGACCTAATGAATAGAGCAGACTTGTTCAAAGGTTAAATCAGTACTGCATGGGGAAAAATTGTGCATAAAAAATTAATATTATGTTTAAAAAAACGAGTTTTCCTATGTAATATTCAACTTTGTTTGCCAGAGCTATCTAATCAGAGTGTTCTCCAGGCAAAAAACCCCTAGGTCTGATCTCTCTGATTCCATGCTAAAAAAACCTATGTTGCTATGCAACAGTCCTAAAAGTTGGAATCCTTTCAGGTTGGCTTCAGTTAAACCCAATGCTTTGTTCTTCACATTGCTGGATATAAGATGCTAAAATAATATAATAAAGATGTTCACTAGAATAGGATAATTTACATAAGAAAACTGGGTTTTTTTTGTTACAGACTATTGCCAAAAGGTGGCAGTCTTTATCCCCAAAATCCTATGCTCTCTGAGAAATGTTATGTACGGCAAACAATTTATTCCCAGCTACACCAGATAATAAAAATTACTTTTTGAGCAGACAGAGAGGGTAAAACCTCCTATATTTGAAAGTTTAAGGGTGACATAGCTATATTTATATTTTATTTGACAGTGGAATGTTAAATATCAAAGCTTGGAGGGGAGCAGTGATGGGGAGAGAGCACTTCACAAGTAGACTGCTAATGAGCAAGAACTACTTAGGTCTCAGATTTGGTTAGAGCCTCCAGTACTTCAGCTTTTGGAGATGCTGTTAGGACCTGATGCTTTAGATCAGTAGGTTGCTGACCTCATCAATCAACCCACTGAAATGAATAGAAACAATCCACTGCCATTAAAATTCATGTTCAAGTTGTTGATTTTTCTTTACAAGTGATTCAGTTTGATCCAAGCGAAGCAGAGATTGGTTTCTTACAAAATAGCCTAAAAAAGGCAACTGGTGATAAATGACAGCCTTGCTAAATATGTACAAAAAATTGGCTATATATTTTGTGTTTTAAATTGTATTTCTTTTGGTTTTGTTGTTGTGTTTTGTTTTTTTTTTTTTTAATAGTGAGAGCTGCTCAGGCTGTGGGCAGAAGATGGACTTTTTGGTAGGGCTCTGTTAGACCTGTAGGAAAGCAAGGGCTTCCTCTACTTAGCTGAGGAAATAGCTGAGTAGTCCAAGAAGCTTGCAAAAATTAGTAACATGTCACCATCTATTATATTATTGAGTTAAATCTGAGAAAAACTAAGGCATTTTAGAACTTACCTGTGTTGCACTCTGAATTCAAAAGTGTGGCAGGCAAATTTCTTGCCACCAATTGAAGAGTGTGGAAGGAGTGTAAACTGAGCTGCACCTTGTGTTTATTATATATGAAATACCTCTCTATACTCTCTAATTTTCTGAATCCTTCTCCTGAGGTTTTTTGGTCAATGGTTATCTCAGATTTTCTGCCAGTAGTTACAGCAGATCACTGAGATGTTTTCAGATCAAAGAAGTCATTGCTCTGTCTTCTAAAATTGTTTGTTTATTGGTACTTTACATTATTGAGGTCTTATATGATTTATATGGGTTGTGTGAGATATCAGAAATAGAAAAAATCCAGTTGGTGAAAACTCATTCTGAACCATTTAAGTGTTACACAGAAGTGTTCTTCATTTGAATTTGCTCTTTATTTCTTCAAGACCCTCTGATGAAAGCCTAATTACTGAGCATGTTTGACTCATCTTTGTGTCCTGGTGTACTAAAAACAATAATTATAATGGTTTGGTCATAGAAAACACATCTAATTCCATATTCTTCTCAGTAGAAACGTAGAATGGTTTGGGTTGGAAGGGACATGAAAGATCATCTTGTTCTACCCCATCATGGGCAGGGACACCTTCCACTATCCCAGGGTGCTCCAAGCCCTGTCCAACCTGGCCTTGGACACTTCCAGGGATGCAGGGGCAGCCACAGCTTCTCTGAGCAACCCATGCCAGGGCCTCCCCACCCTCACAGAGAAATATTTCTTCTTGCTATCTCATCTAAGCTTGCTGCCTTTCAGTGTAAGGCCATTGTCATTTTGCTACGTGCCCTTGCACAAAACCCTTCTCCAGCTCTCCTGTAGCTACTTTGGCATTACCTGTTTTTCATGACAGATATTGCAAATCACTTTATTCATTTGATTACTTTGGAATGAGTTGTAACTGTCAAAAGGGCATGAAATACTCTTTTTGAAAGCTAAATCTAATATGTAAGCCTTTGAGAGGTTGCCCAACAGGTTTAATAACCAATAGATGACAAATTTTACAATCTAACACTGCACAAACAGCCCAAGTCTACCACGAGCCCCTCTCAGTGGCACCAGTGGGGTTTAATGGAGGTGTGGCCCTGAGTGTTTGCTCAAGGTGTGTCCTCTGTCACCCCTCAAACCCCAGGCTGGAGCAGCAGCCACCCATTCTCAGCCCTGCCTTTGGCTGGGCTGTTGCCATACCAAGGACAGATTTACTGGAGTGTGCAAAGTCAAGGTGCTCACAGAGGCTCCAGCCTGCAAAGTGTAGGCAGTTCCATGGAATAAGGATTTGGGAAAAGGGGAGCCTGCCTCCATATGGGTCTAAGCTAGCAGAGTTAGCTTACATCTTCCTCCTCTCATGTCTGTGATTCTCCATCAATGTGGGTGCTTTAGATTCAACAGCCAGAGGGCAAGGAGCATCCACAGCTACAGACCTTTGTGACCTCCTGGTTTGTTTGTGGAAGTGTTCTGCACGTGCTCCTCAGGATCAGAGTTGATTGGGACTTAAAACTGCTTGTAGCAGCAGTAATGACCTCAATATTTTGGTTTTTTTTTCCCTTGTTAGGGCTTTGCAGGTTGGAGCACATTTTCAGGTTGTAGATAAATGCATGGTGGGAGAACCAGTGGTGGTGGGTGAGGGATTTCAGCCAGTAGAGGAAGCCAGCAGTGTGGGGTGATTCACAATTCCCCTATAATCCAAGATAAATGGAGAAGTATTGTTATAATTTACTCACTGCCTCTGCAAACTTAAGTTAATAGTTTTTCTTGGCTTGGTTGTAGTCATGGTTGTTACTTTTTGAACCTGCAGGTGTTGGTTAGCTCTGTGAAGACTCTTATTGTTCCCCAGGTGCATTTTAGAAGCACTTTGAGAGTCAGGAGAAAAAAATTAGCAAGAAAAATGGGAGTATTCTATGAAATGAGTTCCCTAGGTCATACCAAAATGTAGAGGTGTGTCAAACTTAATGGAAATTGTGCTGTGTTGCATATTTTACTTTGTTTTCCAAATAAATCTGCATATGGTAATTAAATGGTGAATGTTTCAGTTGATAAAAACTAATTAAGAGGTGAAAGCATAGCTATCTTTTAGTCACTAGGAGAATACAAGTTACAAGACTCTTCTTAATAAGGAACAAAACACCCACTGGATTTGAACTCATTACCTTTACAAAGCAAAGCAGATAAGGTTTTGGCTATGCAAAGCAGTCTTTCTTTTGGGTTTGGGAATTTGCAATTTTCCATTAATTACAAGGACAGTTTAATATTGTTCTTAAGATAGAATGAAAAATACTATTATTATAAAAATATTTATTAAAAAAAAAGTAAATGAGTAGATGGGATGGAGTCTGTACCTGAATACAGACTTGCCAGTCTGTATTTAATCATGACTTTGTCAAAGTGATGCCCTTGTACTCTCTGGGACTTCAGCATTAATCCACAGGCTACCAGCAAAATCTTTGAGGTACATGGAACTGATGTCCAGTTACTAAGACTGGATAAACATCCACACCAAAGAGTTTTTCCAAAATGCCCAAAACCAGAGAGTTTAAACATAGTCCTTTTTTCCTTTTTTGTACCAGACCAGCCAGAATATACTAAACTATGAAAAGACTAAATTATTGCTTAGTCTGAAAGTTGATTTTGAAATTTCCAGCATTGTCAGCAACCAAGTCTCCAGAACTATAAAGTATGGTTCAGGAGACCAAAGAAGCTTGGAATTTTATCTTTGGGCGTCATCTTTTTACAAGAGAGAAACTGGGGGAAATGCATTGGTTTACTCTTTTAAACATCATACTGATGTTCTTTTCATTGAGGCTCTGTAGCACTTCTGTGCTTGGGAACCAGCTCTTGAAATTGGCAGGGCTGGGGCCTTGACACAAGCTTTTCTTTGAAATTCTGTTCCAGCTGGATCAAGTTTTTAGCATTTGGAAACTCCACACATGGAGGCATATGGCCATTAGAAACGTATCGCAGCAAGACTGTCTGCAAGTGAAATCTTTGAAAGTTCTTTTCACTGTGAATTTTCTGTGCAGGGTTGAACCAGACTTTCCCCCAGCTGCATCATTACTTTCTCATTGCTGGAGGCAGCAGCAGGCAGGGGAAACAGTGTCTTTCTCTCCTGAGGCACTGTCAGTGTGCCCACGTGCCTTCTGCACCCAAAAAAGTGTTCTCATCTCCCTGTGCTCACCTTGGGCACTGAAAATGGGAGGGCCAGCAGCCAGGGGGGTCTGCTGATGGGTTTAGGAGAGGCTGGGGAAGGTACTGCCACAAGGAGAGCAGAGACTGGAGAATAACGAGATGGTCTGAAGAGACAAGGACAACAGGATTAGACTGTTCTGGTGCAAGGTATTGTAGATGTGCTTAATGAGAGTGCAGAGGGAATAGGGGAAATTGGATATGGAAGTCAGCAGAGTGAGGAATTGGTAGGGAACTACAAAAGACTGGTCATGAACATGCTTGACAGTGTGCACACCAAAGCTGTTTTGCAGAAGAAAGAATAATTGGTAGATGCTACACAAGAAGTGGATGGAGAGTTGTGTAAAAAACTTTAACAGTGGAGTTTGGGACACCTAATGTGATATTAATGAGCTCAGGATATGGAGAGAGGAGAAGGAAAGAAATATGAGTAGGTCTAGGGCTGTGCTCAGTAAGGGAAGGAAGAACCAAGAGTAAGCCATGGTGTATTTGAAGGCAGAATTTGGTACATTCTAGTATTGAATCCACGCCTGTTTAACTTGATATGTAACACTGGATTTAAGTCTTTGGTGAATGCTTGCAAAATCCACTACTGATGCATTTAGAAATGGATACCAAATGCCTTCTTCACATCTTCACAATAATGTTCTATTTGCCTCACTATCTACCTCAGAGAATTCTACTTGCAAGAGGAAGCTGGGAAATTTTTAGTTGAAAAGTTGGTGTTTCATTTTCTTTCAGTTTTTTAAAATTTTCCTTTTCCGTTAATCTATTGGCAACTGACATCCTGACCCTGTGAGAATTAAAAACCAGTCCAATGGACATTGCATTGCTTGGTTTGAAAGTGAAAATAAGGCTCTGTGCCTTGTGATCGAGTGCTGGGCTAGACAATGGAAGTAAGTCCCTGCAAACTATGGAAGTGACCTTTGTTTTGAGTAATAAATCTTGAGGGGTTTTTTTTCTGCTGTTGTGTGACAGTAATCTTGTTGAAAACTGAAAGGAGGACAGTATATCATGTCTGGTTTGGTTGAAGTAGACCACAAATTGCAGGTTGAATTTGAATTAACTTGGGGGGCTGAGCCTTAGTGCAGAGGTGAGGAAAAAGCTGAGTGAGGGAACAAAGCAAAGACAATTGATTTCACTTATTGCTTCTAAGTGTTAACAGAACAGAAACACCTTGACTCGTCCCAGGACTGCTGGCAGGACAAAGTGTTGCTTCGAGTGTCCTTTCCCCTATTGAGTGAACACGGGAATATTTCCATTTCTCTTTAGCTCATTTGTGTTGCACATACGGTGTGGGATTCATCTCAGTTTCAGTCATATAAAGTTAAACATCTAGTGAAGAAAAGAGTGAAGGAAAAGTTCCAAAGGTCTTTCTGTATCTTATGAACTATTTTAGAAGGGAATATGCAACACCTTTGGAGTTCTGTCTCTAGATATGAAGGATGTTTTGGAAACTTCAGTGGAGAGATGAATAACTTTGAAATAGATGAGGTTAGGTGAGATAAATTCTACCAAAGGAGAGTCTTGCATTAAAGGAATTTGCATGAACACAGTTATCCTAAATCTTTCTCAAGCAAGACCTGCCAACCATCCAGCAGTGTTGCTGAGAGCTGTCAGAGCTGAGGGAGAGCTATTTTTGCTCAGCCATGTACATCCTCACTGTCCTCAAATGCAGAAAAGACAGACTGGCATTATCCAAGCGGGAGAGTGATTGTGACAGTCAGGTAAAGAATATGACCTGTGGCACCCTAAATGTGTGAAAAGATTATTAAATCAGAAGTTTTAATCTAGTGATTTCAATATAGGAGTGGGGGAAAAGGATTATAATGACACTTACAGGTCAGTGTTGACAATATATTTAAAGGTGAATCTATGGACTCATACACAGGCCTGCTTCCCCTGCTTTTGGAAGGTGTTTTACTAAGTAACATTTTGATTCAATTTTAAAATTTATGTGGAAGAGAAAACTGCACTGGTTGTGAATTATTCATTGAAAGTAAAACTTTACTAATTGTATTGCCGTGTTACAAGTGAAATTAAAAGGATGCATAAAGGTATTGCCAAAGAATTACACAACCTTGGGTGGATGCATGGTTGGTGCAAAATGCCGAAGAATCTTCCTCTTGCACCTGAGGCAGGAGAGGTGGCTGAAGGAGCTGGTTGTTGCTGTACCCCAGCCAGGCAAATCACATTTTAAATATCCCTGGAACAGCTCTAAGTTGTGTCTGCAGCTGAACTGATTCCTTGATGTCTGGGACATACGGAATTAAAAGTATGGAATAAAACCCTATTTAGCACCTCATTCTGCTCTGTGCTAGACATAATAACATGGTAGGAGCAGATTTGATAATCTGGATATTTTATATCTGATATATTGGCTTTGTGCAGCCTTTGAGCACTGAAGAACTTGGTACAAGACAAATGTGTTATCTTCTTCATATGGAGCCTTCCTTCAATGCCCTGGCACTCTCCAGATGCCATAATTAAATATAGTGTTGGCCTAGTTAAGTAGGAATGCATCTAATTACTCCAGGATTGTCTTAGCCACTCTTATGCAATGTGTGAATTTCGTGTGCTTTAATCCACTTACAGTTTCATTCCTGTTTTGTCCAGCACTGTGCCAAGCTGAACTCTCGTTGCTTCAAAAAACCAGCTAGCACTCTAACAACAATCAGCCTGAATATCTGCCAGTTTTGAATGCATATAAGTGGATAATTGAAGTTATTTGCGATAATTGCATATGCTAAGCTTTTAATTTATTTTTATCCTTTATTTATAATTTCTGCTTTGATTGTGCTTTGCTGCACTTAGTGGGGCTGAGCGTTGTCTGGCTGGGTTGCAGTGGAATTTGGTAGTCACAGCAGTCAGTTTTTGTATGGCATTAATGCAAGATTGAGATCTATCTTAAGCCACAAGCACGAGGAATTTGAATAGCAAGGTAACAGGCACGAAATAATTTTCGGTGCATCTTAGTCACAGCAACAGCAATTGTAGTGCTAAAATTTCCTAGAAAATATCATACAGCTGAGGAGAACAATCTGGTGGTGTATGAGAGATGCCGCCAGGCTTTCTGAAAAGAGGAAACCTTGTGTGTGTGTGTGTGTGTGTGTCCCCACCTCAAGGACTGAATCAGCCACACAGCCAGGCTGGTGTCATTGCCCTGTCCAAAGCCCTGAGGGCTCCTGAGAGGAGCAAAGGTTCCTCCAGGGTCAGCATCAGTGCCTGGTGCTTCTCTGTGTGTTATGGCAAACACATACAAAGCTTTTTGTGATAAAATATTGAGATTGGGAAGCCTGTTAGCACATCGGGGCGTTGGTTGCTCTCTGACATGATACTGGGTTTGGGCATGGGAAATAAGTGAGACTCTTGAGGAGCAACATCAAAATCTCTCCTGGCTTCTTTACCTTGTCTGCTAAATGAGCTGTGAAAGGAGCAAACCCCACAACTCTGAGGGAAGTAAGGAGGACCTGCAGCAGAATTAGCACCGTGCCAGAATATTACCTAAGCTCAGTTAATGCTAATACATCTTGCTCTCTCTCAAAACAGCCCCTCCTTTTCAGAAGTTTTCAAAGCACCTGCAGCCTTACAGGTTTCCTGGAGAGGAAAACCCCTTTTTCACATCTGAAATGAACCCCAAACTGTGGAAGTCACAGGAAGGTACCTGTGTTTTTAATGTTTTTAAAGTTTGGTGATCTATTGCTGAGTGCTCCCACATGCACAGTGTAGGCTTCTCACGGAGAAGCCAGTGAGGAAAATTGCTCTGATGATGGAAACACAATCTTGTTTCTCTCCCAGGAATACTTTCAACTGCTGAACTGTGTTTAAATAGTTATCTGGTAGCACTTTAGGAAATATTTTTGGCATATTCACAGCTCAATTAGTGTAAATTTTGATTGGAAATTAGATATGCAAATAAATAAGTTATTAAAATTGCACTGAATATTTCACCTGAAGAAGGGTAACTATTGGTAGTTGTAAGCATTTTCTACACACAGAAAACTGTTTCAGCATACAGAATGCTGCTGGTTTTTGGCTGGTCATGTACCAGAAACCTTACTACAAGATATGAAAGAAATAAGGTTCTAAAAACAGGCATAGGTTTTCCTTTCTTATTATCTGCTGTTTTTCTTAGCAAGGTTAATTATATTTAAGATAGAAATCTTGGTTACAATTCCATACATAGGAGTCAGAGAGACAGGCCTGTGAAAGTTACACAAATGATTATTACTATTTTTCTTCCAAAACACATTTCTAATCAACCTCAACTTTATATTCAAGTTTTTTAGGAACCTCAAACAGATCTGATGCCTTGGGAAATAATGAGAAAGTTTGTTAGGGTTCAGGGCTATTTTTTTGCTGTTGGTTGAATGCATTTGATGCTAGAATATAAGAGCAGCTTACAGGTTTGTCCACACTTTAATGACTGTGATATGCCAGTGCATTTTATTATGTTATTAATGTTATTAAATTGATATTATGGAATATAAACTATTTATGTTATGGACTTAAATGGTACCAGTACCTAGCTGATACTAGTTATAATTAAATTAGAGCCATCATGTATCCTTTTTTTGTGATTTGTAACAGTTTGCTTTTGAGAAGAGCAATTTTGAGAAGCATTTCTGGTTTTGTGTTGCAGTTGCTCATCTTAGAAAAATAGAAAGGAAACAATGAAATATAATTTTTTAAGGTTTCATAGCTGAAAAGAGAGAAGGGCATAACTTCAGTCAGCATTTATGGATAAAGATTAGTAACCCTTCACTGTTCAGAAGTTCAGACACCGTTTCAAATTTGGTTATGCTTATGAATTTATTTAATCTAACTTCAGAATGGGATTCTAATGAAGGAAAATAATTTAGAAGTAATATGAAACCCTTAAAGTACATGAAAAGAGAAAAGATCTCAGAAACTAAAATAGCTACCTTATCCTCTGGATATTTGTCTGATGTTTTTGTCTTGAAATTGCTATTTGCAACTTTTATTTTAACCTTTCCTCTCCATTTCTGTTCCTTTTCTCCCTTACTTCTTGGTGTATTCTTCTTGCACCTCATTCATTCCATTTCACCTTTCCTGTGCTCCATCTACAACAACCTAACTTGAAATAGAATTTATCTGGGAATATCAGTTCACTGAAATTATAATATCATTTGTTAAAAAAATTACCTTGTTAGGTAATTTGAGAGATAGCTCAGTGATTTATTTAAAAAAAATTACTGTGAGGTAACTAACATTTATTTTTAATCTCTCATTTTTTGTATGTTGTTTATGCTATCAGTACCATTGAATATACAAAACATTGACCTTTTTTTTGGTGACCATTTTGAGGTTTTTTGTGATTGTTATTTGTTCATCTCCTGCTTCATGCCCTATTTTTATCCATTTTGCCATGTGATATTCTGGGTCAGGCAGTTCATCTCTCTCATGTTCGTGTGTGTTGGGGAAGTTCTAAGGGTTGGTTCCTTAACTGGGGGAACCTCAATTGAGCTGTGCCTTAGAACATTATAATTGCTTTATGTAAGGGTTGTGTGCTGCCCTTGACCTGCCTGTTCATGTGCATACAGACACTTCTCCACATTTAGGGCTAAATTTTTCTAAAAAACACCCTTGAATGGTGTGAGTGTACCAATTCTCACTCTGTGCTCATAATTCATTCCATGTAAGTGCATGAAGATAACTCAAAATTCCCCTCAGGATAACCACAGCTTGGGAAACATTTACTTGCTGCAGCAAGGATTTGAGAGTATGGTTACTCAAATGAAAATATATTGGCATTTCTATTAAGAGTGTCATTATAAACTATTAAGCTAAAATTGCTAATCATGCTAATGTTGAGACTCGTTGCTAGATAACTGCTCAGTCATTAAAATATTTTAAAAGGGATTTTTTTGCCTCCATATAAAAAAGTTGCAGTATTACATGTGGTTTTTATGTTCTTGCCTGCAGAGTGTTAAGGAATTTCTTCCATTGTGCTTCATCCCTTTGGGGACCACTTTAAAAAAAAAAACATCCAACAAAACCTCCCCTCCCTGCCCAAAACACAACAAAACCCCATGAAACATTTGCATTCAATTTCTTCATTCTGATATAATTTGTGTATATCCACTAATATGTCATTTTGTGGAGCTGGGCTTATTATTGGCTTTCCTTTTCTGTAGCTCTCCCAGATTTCTCATGGTTTCCTTCACAATGGTGTTGAGATACTTAAAGCAAACTGTGGTTAAGGACTGACACATAGAAAATGCAGTATATGTTCGTATTTTCCCATTTAATGTACCAAAGGTTTAATTTTTATTTAGTTTTGGGAGGGCAAAGCAGAAGATGTGCTTACATATTTGCTTCTACAGCTTCAAGGAAAAATCCCTGTCAGTAGACACTTTACTACGTTGTCATTGAGTTTCTTGTAGAGAATGTTGCTGAAATGTACATTAAAAAAAAAGTAACAGCTGAAATTTTAATTAAATAATTCAACAAAATACCAAGCAGTACTTCTCATTTCTGAGCTGCTCTTGTTACCAGATGTTTCTACAATTGCCCATCTTATGCTTCTCTCGTTATTTCTTACATGTGGAGATAAATCTCAGTTTAAATTTATTTCACTGAGGCAAAAATGTAATTGAAACACATTGGGATCAATACAAACTATATAAGAAGCCACGAATTATTTTTCTAGCCCGCTAGGTACTGATATCTAATATCACTGATATCTCATGAAATACTATAATAATTTTTCTTTTGATGATTAAGTAAGTATTTCAGCACAGAAAGAAAAACATGGTTTTCTTTTCCTTGTATTCTTTTCTGTATAAAGAAGTTTTTTGATCCTTTCACTTTCTTACTCTCAGACTTATCAGTCTTGAACTTTTGTATCAGGTGAGCACACCTTAGGTTTATAATAAAGGAAAAGACATCTGCAGTAATGCATTGAATTAGAATAGTTATTTTACATAAAAGACCTTTTTCATGCTTAGAAAAAAGGGGGCTGTATTTGTAAAATCCTTTCAGCAGGTCACTAGCATGCTGAATAAAGGTGGGTTTCTAAGAAGGTTCAGACCTGTACAGATTTGTTTCAGTTGCTATAAGACTTCCCCCTTGGAGAAGAAAATTTGTGTTACTTCCCTTTTTAGATTCTAAGGACAAAACTTTACGGCTCAAATGAAAATTCATTCATGTTTCACATTGCAGGGTCTGTTCTTGGTACTGTTCAAACAGTACAGGAGTAGTGGGAACAGCGATACACAAGTTCACAGCTTCATTTGAAATGCTGTTCCACGGATGCCCCTCCTGCAGTGGGTTGGGCTGCACTGTTATTTTTGGGTTCTTTTACCCCTGTAGGTAGAAAGCTGAGCTCGGACACTTTGCCAGTTCAGTTCTGGTTTGATTTGCCCAGTGTTGGACCCAGTTCAGCTCAGTTCCAGTTTGGGTCAGGGTTTGCTGTGACCAGCTGGGTTTTCACGGGACAAGGTGTTTAAAGCTGGAACCAGTTAAATGCCAGGGGGGCACTCCCAGCACAGGGCTCTGGGCAGGTTCCTTTTGCTTCTCTGAGTCAGCTGAGCTACCAGGAGTATTTCCAGTTTGTAATTGTATGTTTAATTGTATGTATGTTTGAGACTGTAGTTCTGCACCAAAGGGAAGTCTGGAGAGCCTCCCCACGGGGTGTGCAGGGAGGGGGCAGAAGCCCAGCAGAGCCCCCGGGGTTTTTGGGGCTGGGATGGAGCCGTGGGGCAAGGCTGGGACTCGCTGCTGCTCTGCAGACCCGGCCAGCACAAACCCCAAACCCTCCCTGCAGCCACCGTGGCTCTGCCCGAGCTGTCAGCGTTCTGCTCAACCATTTGTTCTGCATTGGCAACCAGAAATATTTATCTTGGTTCAGCTTCCATTACAGCTCAAACTGTATAGCAATCAATATGAATTCTGATTTCATTTTGATTTATATCCAAAGGCTTGATAAATGCACAAACTGTTATGAAAAGCGAGAAAAAAATGTGTGCATGGCTGCCTACTCTGCGTATTGCTAATGAGAGTCTGGACCTTGCTTTGTGATGTAAAATATGTGAAAATATCTATGTGTACCAGTGTCTGATAGAGCAAAGAAAATAAAAGACACAGAGTATTCTTTGTTTGATTTTGGCTTGTACATATATGAATGTCCAGGTAGATTAAATGAAAACTAGAAGAAGTCTCTTGGTTAAACTACTCTGAAGTATAAAGAACCCTGAGTAAAACCTTAGAAAGAGTATAATGTCATTTCCAAATAGAATATCTGCAACAAGCTCCTCTATGAATTAAATGGTTCAGGTAGCTGTATTTTGGTGCAGCTGTGTTTTTTCCTGTCAGATGATAATGGTGAGGAACAATAACTACTACAAGGAGTTCTGGATATTGTTAAGAGGGCAAAAATACTACTGAATTGCTACCATTCAGTAAATGTTACTTCTGTAATTGCAGAAAAATCTTGTGATAATGTACCACGTTAAGGTAGTATTTCAGTCTGCTTGGTAAACAAACCTAGTCTCTATTTTTCTTATCATTTATAGTTGATGTGTAATTTAGAAATTCATTTTTATGTCAGTTTCTTGAAATCGAGTGCATTATTAGGGAATACCTCCCATTTTAATGTTAAGGAAGACTTGAAAAGGGCTCCTATGTGAAAATAAAGTCCATGTGAAATCAGCTTTATTTTTGTTCCCTCAAAAATAATTTCATAAGGGGAGCTACATGAAGCTGAACACTGGTGAAAAAAGAGACTTTGTTATTTATTAATAGGTGAGCTGTTTTTAGAGTTTTGTACCACTAACAGTGGGTTCTGAGGGTTGGTCCTTTATTTCTTTTTTAAATCTGGATTATTTATTTCTATTCAAAGAAGTATGAGAACAGGTAGATTGCACAATGCTCAGAAAGTCTGTTTTTATACCAGGTTATAAAGTTATCCCTTATTTCAAAAACATGCCTTGTTTCTTTTTCAGCGTCTTGTTGAAGCTGCAGAAGAGGCTTACCTGAAACACGAATTTGATGCTGACTTACAGGTAGTAAATAATTACTTTCTTGAATGTTTATCATCAGAGTATATCTAATGGTTTATACAATAGCTTGCTTGAAGAACTGCTGTGGAAAGCCAAGCATGTGAGTAATAGAAGGATGCTGATTACAGAAAATGGAATTAATGAAGGCTGGCTCAGTATTTTGACAGATTATGTACTTAGTGCTTGTGTGTTGGGACACCAAGCAGGTGGCTGTTACTCGTTCAGAGATTTCATTTAAATTCCCTTGCATATCTGCGCAGATCACACTTTTAAACACAGCAATTAGCCCCGTGTTGTGTCGCTGCAGTGTGCTGGTAAGGAACTGCTCTGCACAGAGTGGAATTTGCAGATGGGGTGGGACCCACGGGGATGGGATTAGCCTGACCTTGATCTGTGCAAATGCTTTGTGTTTGTATCTGTGTCTAGAGCATACGCTGGTTTTCCTCTTTCCTAGGAGCCCTTAGAGCTGCACCACTGCTGTGTGTGCAGGGAGGGAGCAGCACCATGGCAGCTCGCAGCTAAAAATGTTTCAAACAAAAGCTTTTTCCTAAATAAGACACATAATTAAAAAAAAAAAAAAGAACAAGGTTGATTTTAGAAGCTGAGTAATTTAACCTGACATTAAAAGTTTAACAGAAAATCTTACTCGATGCTTAGCTGAGTAAATACCTCCTTACCTTTAATTGAATTCCTATATCCATGGTTTCTTGAATGTCATATTAGGTGGAGTTTTGTCTACTTTGCCGCTACCTAGTTTTAATTTTAAAACCCTCTGTGAATCTTTGCCATAAGTCTGTTTAGATTTTGGGGTTAAAGAATTAAAGGAAACAGAGACTTTTTCCATAGACATTGTCCCATACGTGTATCTAAGAAATAAACAGATCTGTTAAGTTCTGTTTTCAGGTTTTGCTATGGTTGTTTCCAGTAATCTCAAACCACTTTATTTTAATGAAAATATGATGCAAATTACTGATTTCTGTGAAGAAAGGAAGAAAAAATAGAGTCAACGTATCAAAACCAAGCATAAAAAGATGGAGTTTAAAAGGCTGTGGTACTGAGATCTGTCAGCCCAGGTTGGAGTAAGGATAAAATGAACCCACTGAAAATGATAATTCACATTATTTCTGTATATTCGAGGAGTGCTGAGCTCTCTGTTCAAATGCTTTAGAGTTCTGTTATACTCCAGCCTTGCAGAGGTGTGCTGCGTTTCATTTTGTTGAACTTTAAGCCTTGGAGAAAGAGGAACTATTGTCTGAATAAATCAGAAACACACTTTATAGAGGATGTTTCAGAGGGCTGAAGTAAATGCTTCCTCACTGCAGGACAGTTCTTACTTTGACAAAGTCCTTCATTTGCCGAGGCTCTGGCCATATTAACACTTTCAGGAAGCCAGTTAAAAGCCATTTGTGTCAGCAGCATTAACAGGACAATCAAATCTTTGTGTGGAGCTCTGTTGTTTATTACTGTCACGGTCCATTAAAGCTAATCAATTGTTAATCTTGGTTTCAGCGACCCCTTTGCAACCCTTCCTGGGAGATTGTTGTTCTTTATCAAAAATCTCATAATACCATCTGCTCAATAGAAAGTAATGGCCAGGATGATTTGATAGTGTACATTCAAGTGGAAGGGGACAGAAGGCTTATGTAATGTACAGTGTATACAGTTCTGCTATCAAAGAGGAATTTTTTGGCATTTGTATTGCTTTGGCTGATGTGGGGAAGACAGGATTAAATGCTTTGAATTAGTGATATGTGATACAGCCCGTGCTCTTTTTGCTCAGATATTCTGGAAATTCAGAAAGCGCATAAAGTTGTTTTTTCCTTTGGAGAAAGATAATAAAGAGGGTAACATCTTCTGCCAGGAGATGTTCTATTAAAAAAAACCTCAATTTTTTATAATTATTGTTAGCTGAAACTTGGCCTCCTGATCTTTTATTGCCTCTGTGCTTGGGGGTGTTATGGTTCACAGAAACACTGTGGTGGATTTGGTCTTCTGTGTCTTGAGGACAGCATAGATAATATTGTTTTAGTACATAAAAATGATAGAAAGGAGAAATAAAATAATATTAATGTTTTTATTGACTGTAGAAAAGCACCAACTTAAAGAAAATAATGACTGTAAGAGTTCACCTTTTAGACTGCTGGTATTCTCTTCAGCAATGCTGAAATTGTATTACTTAGTTAGACTAAACCTGATCCCTGTAGGGCATTTTTCTTAGTAACATTATTAGTTTTGTCCTTAGTTACTCCATAAGTATTCTAATCAATACACTGTGATTTTCTGTAATGGTCTAAGCACTCAACTATCTATCCCTGGATTGAATCTATTGGCACCACTGACCTTGTAGTTATAAAAATAAATACAATTCCCACAGAATTGAAAGGAATAAATCAAAATGGGCAATGTGATGTTTAACTCATCAGCATTATACGTTGCATGTTTGAGTAATGGCCAAACTATGAATCAGTGAAAGCAGACCTTAAAAATTTACCTTCCAATATTTGGGGTTTGGGAGATTCTTTTTTTTCTACTAGGGATGTGAGGTTATAAGGAAATAACCATCCTAATGCTATTTATATTTGTGTCTCAGTCAAGGGGTTTCTTACCTCATGGGTAGGGGTGCAAGTCATTCTGTGTTATTAGATATTATTTTCAAGCTCATAAGTGGAATTTCTTTAGTCATGCCTAATGCATTTGGGGACGTAAAATAAGTTACCATTTGTATTACTACAGCAAGTTGCCCTGTCACAATGTGTTCACAGGTGTAAAGGTGATTTGCTTCTCCTTCTTTACATGAGAATGTCTCTGTGCTCACCTTTGTTTAAAATGAAGCCATTCCCCTGATTTTGTGACTTTAACATAATGAAAAACCCCCAGCACAGGGGTGAGCCTCCATTCTCATACACCCAGCAAGGAGACCAGGGTATTGGCTGCTGCAGGTTTTGAAGTGATTCTACGATCATCCTTTAGTTTCCTTGGCTTAGCCATTTGCCAGAGAGAAAATTTTGGAGAAAGATAATAAAGAGGGTAACATCTTCTGCTAGGAGATGATCTATTAAAAAAAAATTCAAGTGATTTATAATTATTGGTAACTGAAATTTGGCCTCCAGATCTTTTACTAAGGGTGTGCTTGTTAAGATATGAACTGCCTTGTCATGGCTGAACCTGCCTTGGTTGACTGCCTTCCCATGATCTCAGGATGCTCAGCTGGGGCTGGGCTTTCCTCAGTGTGGCAGGACAAAGAACTTGTGCTTTGTTTCTTACAAACAAACAAAAAACTCCATTAATTTTAGAATAAAGGACTTAGTTCCTATCCAGTTTTTGTACTTCTGACCCCAGTGTCAGGAGGAAGTCGTATAAAAGTTTTTCATGACTACTTGTTCCTTTGCTGACTGATTTCACTACAAATACACATCTGCAGGGTAGTTCTTTTATTTTCTGTGTGTTAATTAAGTTCATTAGCTTTACATTCCTGCCGAGTTTTCTCTGCATGTGTGTGATGTGATGGTGAAAAAGCAAGGTTATTTCGTTCTGCTAGAATCAAAGCTGGTGCACAGTTGATGCACCACAATGACCAGATTTTGTTTCTGTTTGCTGGAGTTTTACTTCCTGCATTAGATAGGAGAGATTCAAGTGCCAGTGTGTTAAGATGGTTGACCTTATTTCAGTTTTATGCCCGAAGACTAGAAGAGGATTAATCAAAATAGTTTTTAGGAAAAGATTAGTTTCTTTTAAGAATACTCTTAAAGTTAATTTAGTGGGATAAGAAAGGAATACTGGTGTAAGGCTGCTTTTCATTATTCATTTTTCTAAGATCTATAACATATGGCTGAGCCTTAAGGAAAAGGTTTGCAAAACTATACCAGAGTTAGGTACCTGTCTGCCAGATTTTGCTGTCTGTTAACTCCAAATTGCATTTCGTGTCCTTGAAAAATCACATCCTTACTCTCAGACTATGTGTGTTGGCTACATAAAAAAAATCTTGTGAAATCAGCAGATGGAGAGTTAAGGGGTTTCCAGTGGTTTACACATGTGAACAATGCACTTTTTTATACATATTTTGAAAATCTACAAAAAGTAAGATTTCAGATGTTTAGGAGAAAACACAAATAGTAAAAGAGGGCTGAGGAACACAATTAGTCCAGTTCATGTGGTTTATAGCTTCTGGGTCTAATCCTCCAACTGTTACTATTACTCAATAGTTTGTTGTTTAAGGGGAGTTGCCTGACTTTTTATAATTTTACAACTTAGCTGTCAAATACAGAGCTTAAATATAGATATAAAAGCATAACTAAATTGATGCGACTTTAAAAAAAATCTGACCTAAATGCTTATTTAGTACGATACCAGGCAAAAATTTGCATCTTTATAAAGATGGATTAGTAAATGCTTAGGGATTTAATAAAAATTTAAACAAACAGATGATAATTACATTGACATCAGGTACTGAAAAATACAAGGACAAAAGATAATTGAGAGCAGCTATTCCACATAATCTCATGAAACTCCTATTATCACACATGCATTGCTTTTATGTTAGTATTTCAGACAAGTCTGTTTGCATATTTATTACCTCACTAATTGTGCATGAGGCACAAGATAACTAGATTTACAGTCTATTAATATTTTTCTGGCTGTTAGAATAATGTCCACTAGTCTGAAGTCAGCTCTTGAAGGGTCCTGAACGTCCACAGTGGGAGAGGGAAGCCTGTTGGACTTCAAGCACTTGTAACCAGCGATTGAAATGACTTTTTGAAAAGTGCATTTAAAATAGCAGTGCAACATCTGAAGTTTGACATACCTCATGGATTATTTATCCCAGCTGCTTATTTTCTAAATCAGAGTTCAGTCTGTCTAAACTCAGTGCCTGGAAGGAAACAGCCTAAATTCCTTTTTAGACTTTCTTTGAGACGTTCTGCAGGCCCAAGTGCTCTCAGTTTGGGTGGGATGTGGACTCTGCAGCTGGAGCTTCCAACAAGGCAAGAGGAGGAAGACATCCCTTGCTCACACCAATCTGAGCTGTAAACTTCTGCACAACTCCTGCAGAAGTAGTTGCAGAGCAGTACAGTTTATTAATCTGTAAAATCTGCCTCTGGAGCTCTTTTCCAAGGTGCCTGACCCAGGGTCTGCTCTCGAGGGGCTCCTCCCCATCTCACTCTGACTCTCAGGCTCTCTGCAGTTTTGTCCATCCTGCTGCAGGCATAGTTTGGATACAGCTAGGATGTAAAATGCTGCCAGGACCTGCAGAGGTGTGGTTCTTATTCTGAATGGTCTGATTTTTTCCATACTGATCAAAAGATAAGGGAGATCAAAGAAAGGCGGTAAGCATAGAATTCAGAATGTCCTTAAAAACTGACTGCATCACCAAAGGCACAAGCTCTTAAGAATTACAGTGCAGTTTAAAAGCTAAAAGGAAGGAAAGTGCACAGAAATGTGAGTGTCTAGTGAACTAATGAACTACAAGGCACAGCAAGCCACATTTAAATCATAAAAGCATCTGTTAGAGTTTTTATTTGGTGTTAGTTTTTCCTTTGGTATTTTTTTCTTCCATAAAATACTCCATTTTTTTTTGTTCTGAAAGAGATAAAAGGTTCCTCTTTGCAGTTCGTAGATTTGTATTATTCTTATTGATTTCTGTGAGCTCAAATTAAGGACTTCCCAACTGCTGTAATACTGCAACAAATTGATTTTCAGATTTTTAGCCCTTTCAGTGGAGGGCATTTTAGCTTGTCTACTCTTTCCTATTTATTTGTTGAGGTTGGCAAGAGAAAAACTGAAATGTCTGTGAAACTATCGAGACATCATTGAATTCAGATGTAACTGGTTAAAAAATGCAGCAGAATTCATGCACAAAGTTATCTTCAGAGGAAGACTTCCACTTGGCCTTTACTTTGCATGCATAGCAGGGATTAAGTATCAGAAAGAGAGCACAGAGAAAGAGGGGCCATGCACCCTTTTGGTTATTTTAATTTCCAAGCTTTTATGTTTTTTGACCCTGTGGCAAGTGAAGAGTGAAAGAGAAACAAGGTTCCATGAAGCCAGGCTAGCAATATTTGAGCTCATCTTCTAATAATAAATGACTTCACTATTTTCATTGCAGTTTGGAGTTTCATAGTTGGGGGATTTTTGAGCACTGAGGGAATATTTTTGTTTTTATTGTTTTAAGACAATTATGATCAGTGGATAATTTCTATTACTTTTCTTCCTTTCACTCATCTTGCTAGGAATTACTCTCTTACTACAAATGTAAGATCAATGTACATATCAAATGTAAATAACCAGAGTGATTTTTTGTTTGTTTGTTGCTAACATCTGTTGACAAGGAGTGACTTTGAGCACAGAAGAGCAGAGTTGAACTCGCTGTCTCAGAAGCAGGGATGCAGGAAAGATGATTTTTCAGCAATTTTGTGATTTTGGTGCAGTTCTGCTGTATATAAAAAAGAAAAAAGAACAGCAATTCTCTGCCTGTCTGGTTCAGTGGCTGTCCTGTCTACACTGGGCTTGACAGCAGAGGAGCTGGCAGCTCTGCTCTGAATTTGTTACTGCAAATAATGGGCTCTGCTTCTGAGCACGTCTGGCACAGGTTTCGGGAGGTTGGTTCTTCTCACTTCAGCTACAGGACTTGTCCTCTCGGTACCCTTCAGCCAGGAGTAGTTTCCAGACATTTCTGGGTTTATTCTTGCCAGCCTCTCCTGGAACAGCAGTCTCTATCTGAAGTGTGTGAGGTGTGTGCTGAAGAACACTCTATAAATTCAGTTCTACCCATCAAATACGGACAGAGTGCTTTTGCCTCGTGATACCTGCTGTAAATAATTACAGAAATCTGAAACCTGGAGTTGTCAAAGAACTGTATGACTGGGCTGATAATGCTGAGATTTTACCTTTTATATTTATTTGGTCCTTTATTATGTTTGCTTGCTACCAGCAATGAGAAGGAAATAACTTTATCATCCCATGAGTGTTTTCAAAATTTCAAGTTCTCTGATTAAACATTGAGGCACCCCAAAGGTTTTCCTGAGCAAGACAAACCTCTGCTTCAGAGCAACTCTTAATCACATAGGTGGGGCTCTCAGGATATGAACAACCTGTTCAAGCTGCTTCTCTAGTGAATATTAAATTATTTGTATTATGTGAAACGATTCAGCAGAAGTTAGTGAGGCACTCAGCTCAGAAAAGCCTGATGGATGGGGCAGTTGTTTTGGATCTCAGAGGCTCAAGTCTGTGTTTCTCCTACTTGATTCAGAGGATAGCTTTAAACAGCAGCATAAATATTTTCCTCTCTGGCACAATTCTGCAAAAAAGAAATGTGTTTTCCAAAACCAAGAAGATTAACAGGTCACATCTAACATCACCAACAAGATGGAACAGAAAGTATTTGCATAGAGATAGTACCTCTAGAGTTTTTTCTTTCCCGTTCTCAAATCATTAAGTATCTCCATGTTGTGTTTTTAATGCTCTTTGTATGCATCATGTAAGTAATAGAGACATGTTTAAAAGAACTAAAAGCTTAGATTCTTGCATATTCAAACAAACTCATGGGTTTTATAAATGAAACTGAAATTTTGTTTAGAATAGTAATAGAACAAGTCATTGTTAGCAACATGGAATTCTTTCATTTATTGTTTTTGCAAGGCAGTTCTTTAACTTATTCTAATAGAACAGACAGAAGGAGAAACAAGTATTGTTCAGATAAGGGGATGATGATGTACCAGAAGAAGCCAGTCATGTGAATACAGATATGTTCATTTTCAAGCAGGTAATAGGGAGAAAAAGAAAAAGGAGAGAGACAGTATGAAATGCACATATAGCAGAAAATCAATAACAGTACTTAAGCCTTAAAATTAGAGTGAAATTTGTCGTATCAAACTGGGAGTGAGGGTAAACTTGCAAGAACTTCACCTGAGACTCCAAAACAATTTGCTCTCAAGATGCCCAGCATTCCTTCCAAGACTGCCCACACCAGAATAGATTCAGCCAATGCTTTTGCCTTTCCACCCAGCCAGAGCAGCGTGTGTACTGTACCAGGCTGTGCCACAGTTTGCAGCTGAGATTTGGAGGCTTTCCTGCATTTCAAAGCAGGCTGTGCTTTGGGAAAGGGTGATCCCACCCCAGGCCTGCCCAGGGCAGGGATGCACCAGTAGGCAGAACAGGTTAAATGGGGAAAACTCTGTTCTGTGAAAGGAAGGATGTGGAGGATGCAGAAGAAAGCAGAAACAGGTTAGGTGTCAGAAGACTGTGAAGTGCAGGGAAGAAGGCTGGAGAAGAAGAAATACCTCAATAATGTGTAAAGGCAAAGTTGTTAAGTGTTAATATCTTAGTGTTTCAAGAGCACTGACAGTAATCTTTTTCCAAGTATCTTTAAGAGCCATTACCTTTGCTTAAAGTGAGGCTAAAATGGAGAAACTATTTTCAACTGCTTAAAAAAAGAACTTTTGGAGAGAGCAGAAGAGTAGGTAACATTCAAATAAAATTTTAAAACAGGTTTCAGAGAAGTCAGGCAAAACAAGTATGCACTGGGAGTGAGGGAGAAATGCTGCATAGATGAGGAAAAAAGATCACAGTGTTATTGAAAAACATGCACTCCTTGAGATTGCTGTAAACCTTAGAGAACTTGGCTTATCGTTGTCAGAGCAGACAGAGATGATGTGTTTAATAACGTGTCTCTTGTAGATGTTTATGGGCCTATCAATTTCCAATTCTAACTAACCAAGAAAGCAGCTAAAGAGCCAGAAAAATGACATACAGGGTGAAGTTAGAGTTGCCAGTGCTTAATGTTTGGCATATTGATGATAACAAACAGGAATTTGACATTGAAATTCACTTCATAGTAGGCAGTTTTTTGACTTCTTTTGCTCCGATTTGTGGCCCTGAGAGTACTGGACATTGCTCTCTCACAGGAAAAAAAAGAAAAAAAAAAGAAAAAAAGGCTTGTCATCTTCTAAAAACGCTTTTTAATTAGCTTTTAGCTTTGTGCTGCAGACAAGGTCAGCAGAGCTCGGAGCCCTGTGCCTCTGCCCTGCCCTCAGCACCGAGCAGGGTTCACTCTGGGAGTCACACTTACTCCTACATTCCCAGTTCTGTCAAGATCTCGGAGACTGTTTTAAGAAAATGACTTTCCTTGGTTTAAGTGATGCCAAAGGCAAGTGACAGATCTGAGGAGTTGGATCCTATCAAGGTTCATTTTGAAAAGTGCTGCTCTGCTTAGCTGTCCTTTATCCATGGATATTCAGTAGGCATCTGACAGCACAAGGAGCAGGTGATGTACAGGGATTGTTGTTTTCTGATTTGTTAAATCTTCTACAAAGGCACATTCAGTCTCTCATCAAAGCTATGTGTCTGTGATGTGTATTCTGTCAGGATCATGTGTTTTCTGAGTTCCCTGGAAAGTATATTTAAAAAAAAATCTACTTGAAACCTCTACTTAATTCTGTATGTACTTGTACTTATATCAGAAACTATGAATGCAGGTACAGGATGTTGAAAGTGCAAGATGCTGAGGTGCTTAGGGGAACAGGCAGTGCTGGAGTTAATGCTTTTATTTAAAAGGCTCATTGGTCAATGATACTGAGCTCTCTTCCAGGAAAAAAAAAAACGATCCTTAATTCACTCTTACAAAATTCAATGCCCTATTGTTCTCACTTTTCTGAAGTCACTGTTTATAACATTGCTCTCCTCTCCCCTCTGAGGACTAATATAATTTATTGGAGCAGTTCATTCATAGTCTATGTGATATCTATCTTTTGGGACAGAGATACCTTTTGCATGATGTACACACTGTTAACTTCAAACTCTTCCTGTTTGCTGTATGTGCAAGGGTTCATAATCAGGAATATTTATGCATCCTGGTACCCAGTTGTGCTGTGCTTGCTGTTTTCTGCTCTTCATAGAAAATGAAACTTTTTTTCTTTTTGGCTCACACCTACCTGAAAAGCAAAAGATTTGAGAATATTACCCAATGGATTTATGATTACTAGGCAGATAGCCAGTAATAAGCAGTGATATCTGATACTACAGCCCAGACATTCTCTGCTTTTTTCCACCTTTTTCCTATTATCTCTAGGTTTAATAAACTATAAATGGGAGACATAAATGGCAGACCATCTTTTCTCTTTTTGTGCCTTTTTTTTTCCTCTGGAGGTGCTTGGTGATGAGATTAAGTTAAGGGTCATATATTCTTCCAGCCTAGTATTTAGGAATAGGCAAATTATTGAAAAGGGTGGAAGTGATCTAGGCTTATTCATTTTTGTGGGGAGCAGCTTTTTTTTGCTACACAACAATCATTTTAAATGGAAATAACAGTATTATAGATAGAGATTTAATGAATATATATGAGAAAGGCATGATAGGAGTCACTAAGCAGTTCAGGGCTTTAGATGAGGTCACGTTTCTGACTTGTGTAGTATGAAAGTGAGTAAATCTTAGATGATCATAGTCGAAATATTTCCAGGGTATTGTACATACTGCTTATTGCAGGGAAAAAAAATATTTTCTTGCCTCTGGCTTATAAGAAAGATATTGAGTGAAAACCAGCTGCATTTGTACCTTAACCTTTCCATTGCATGTATTGTCTTTGTTTCTGCATCTCACGTAATTGCTGACTGTGAAATTAAAATACCAAGCTCATTATTTCAATCTTGAAATATAACTTTCTTTAGACTTATGCTTTTGTCTCTAATTGTAGTGTCCATGTGTTCAGCTTCATTACCTTGAAACAGAAGGAGCCCCCACTTTTGTGTTAAAGTTAATTAAACCTGGTAATGGTTATTGTCTGAAAATTTTCTAGGTTCAAGTAGGTTATTTTGCCTCTGTCTCATGCATCCTCTATTTTCATGCATCATTTCATCAGCTGTGGTTTGTCAATTCATAATATACAGGATTTGCCTGGAGTCTGTGAACTATGGGGTTTTTTAATCATAAAAATACTCTTGCATGTTTAATTAAGGCATAGTTGGAAGCTTCTCTTTGTGAAATAGTCACTGGTGACTTTAAAACTTAGATTATTAAAAAAAAATATTGGGAAAAACAAAAGCAATTATTTTTCATGAATAATAGGTGACAGCATAGCATACAATAGATCGATGCCAAGGGCCACAGTTAATGACTTTCAAGTCTTTTTAATATAAAATCTGAAGATTTCAAAATTCAACAAATCTTAGATATATAAAACTTTCAGATTTAGGAATACAGCCTTCTGAGCTGTACTTCAGATAGACGTGTGGCCATGGCTGAGAGGATGAATTAAATATACACATTTAAATGCAGGTATAGTTTAGTATTTATGCTTTAATAATTTTGTTCAAAGTTCTGCAATTCAACCTTAAGTGTAATGCATGATGTGCACATCTTTATCACTGGTTTTGTGGGTTATGCTTTGTGGGAGACATCCTCCTTAAAAAATACCCCAAAAAACCTCTTAGTGAAAGACTGTGTCTAAGATCAGGCCGTGGGTTTTGCTCAACAAAGCTCAATGATTAAGTGCATGAAATAAAAGATTAGAAGATGTGCTTGCCTATGGGAAAAGCTTGGAAAAAAAGCAATGGTCTCTTCCTTGAAAAATTATGCATGCCAAGTTTAAATACGTGTTTTGTTTGTGATTCATTAAAAAATAAAAAAGGACAATCTTTAAATAACAGTAATTTTATTTAATATTACTCTTCAGGCATTTCAGATTTCAGATTTAAACCATCAGCTGTTTAGCTAAAGCTTTTGGGCTGTTCAATTGAGATGTAAAAAAACGAATGATTTTAAATCTTATTCTGTGTCTAGTTAGCTTTCTGAAACGAGGAGTTCAGAGAAATATTGCTGTGCATCCAAAAGGTGCCAATCAGAGATATTAGTGAAAGGTTTAATGGACATTGTGCTGTGTGAAGCTCCTGCTGACAAAGTCAGCTCAAGAGCTTTCAGCATCATATGCAAACCAGAATTTTGCAGCAGAGTAGAGGGGGATGTGCTGTGTTGGAATGAGCCATGGAGCTTTTGGGTATAGGGATGGCAAGGGCCCAGCTTGTTGACAGCAAGGTGAGGAGATTTGGTACAATTTTTATGGCATGTGGAAGCTTATGTTGGATTTGTGATTATTTTTCTTTTTTTTTTTTTTGGTAAAATGGTCTGGACAGAGGCTGTCTGAGGTTGTGAGAAGCTGTGGGAGGTTTTGGAGGCTGTGAGGTCTTTCCAAGGCTTTCTGCCCAGCCCAGTGGCCTTGCTGCCCTTGCACAGCTCTGAGCAGCTCTCCGTGGCTTTCCCTCCTTTCAGTCACATTTCCATCCTCGCCGGGGGCCTGACTCAGTTCCCCCCTCTCCTGCTGCAAATTCTGCCCCCTTGTTCTGTCACATCTCCTAATGCATTCAGTTAGTAGCTGGGGAAACAGCTGTTCCTGCAAACACTTGGGAAATTACCAGTCCCTCTAAGTATAAAGGAGTTGGCACCACAGGCTAACGATGGGGTAGATAAATATCTTTTGAGGTAGAGCTCTAAAACTCAAATGATTATTTTTCTCCTAAGATGACCTAAATTTCCAGGCTTTAACTACATGTTAAATGTCAATAATATGAAAAGGCATAATAAGGAGGTGAAATCCAAGATGGTATTGTTATGAGAAATAATTCAATTTTTATATCCTCTCCCCTTCCCTACTCTGTTTCATCTCTTAGGATAGCAATCTTCTGCAGATTTTATAGGACATATATTCATTGGGATCTATTACAGGTTATAGAATGAGAAATCTCTTAAGGATTAATTGAAATTCAGAGATTAAGAATGTGTAGCATGTACTATAAAACCACTTGATTCAAGAAATATTTTTTCATTTTTGATCTAAGGTCTGCACTGAACTCCTTAAAATAGCAGCTCTAAGAGTAGACACAATTAACCCCACAGATAAATGAAATTCCATTAAAAAAAAAATTCCTTGGTAAATACCTTACTGTGTATTTCCTCCAAATAATTCCCAGTCCTTGACCTTTCTAGATTCAGGCAGCGCCAGTGTTCCTCTTGAGCAGGGGTTGCTGGGCTTGTGGAGAAATAGAACAACACAGATTTTCGCCTCATCTTCCCCTCATCTTCCCCTCATGTTTTCCCCTGTGTGTGAGAAGACAAAACTGAGAGGTGGGATTGTTGTCAAGGCCAGTTTGGGTGGATCCAGTTTTATTTTAGCTGGCCTGACTCACCTGTGTCACTTGTGTAAACCAGGTGTGCCAGGATACATCAGGAGAGAGACAGGAGGAAGGTATGGAATACAAAGCTGCTTTGTTTCTGCCTTGCCCTTACTCTCCAGACTGCAGCTCAGCTCCTCTTTTGACAGACAAAGCATTTCTGCAGTGACAAATCCTCCTCACAGCCCAGGATGTGCCTGATGGTTTCATCAGCTCTTGCTGTGGGTGCCTGGCTCCCCGGGAGCTCTCTGCCCTGGTCCCCAGATCAGCCCTGACATTAACTGCAAAGTTTGGGGAGTGTTGCCCTCAGCCCATGTGTGGGGGAACTCCAGAAGGACAACATAAAATCTGTGCTTTCTGATTTGGACTGTACAGTGCCATAAACAGTGACATCATTGTATATACACACAAATATATAACGATGAAAACAGCAAATGCAGTCTTGCACCTTGGCTGGAAAATACATGCTCCAGGCCCAGATTTAATAGAAACTTTCATATTCCATTCTTGGAATATAAAGCCAATGTCTTTGTCTATTTTGACTTTTGCATTAATAAAATGAGGTCAGGAAATCTGTTAAAGTTTATCTTTAAAAATGTTTTCAACCCAGTCACCTTGTTTTAAAAATCATTTCCGTTTGTTATCTGCACATTTAAGTAGATTGCGTTTCCTCGTGATCGAGTCTCTGAAGAAAAGCACTAACAGATTCCTGTAATTGATTATACTTTAATGATACATAATGGCAAGTTCTGTTTTCCATTATTGTTACCCTACACGCTGAGCTGTAACTGCTGCGATACCAGAATGTATATTGATATACAATTGATTTAGTAACATTTTACCACTTGAAATGTCCTGCATTAACCGAACCCGTGTCTCCCCTGCTTCAGGAAAAGCTGCAATTCCCACACCCAGGGCAGGTGCTGGACCAACCTGCAGGTGCTCAGCCCCTCTGGCTCTGGGCTTCATGGGCGATTACAGATGGGAGCTGGCTGTTCTTACTTGGCAAGGTTTCTAATGACATTCTTTCCTTTTCCATTGTCCTTTTCCAACGAGTGATCTGCTGCTTCTCCCTTGCTCTGCCACCCCTGCAAGCCCTCCGTGGTGGATGAGGTGGTTGGTGATCTGAAGGTGTTGCTTATCTTCCTGATTGGTATTACCTAATTATTTATGGATGCCCCCCGATGGTATAAATCTCCTCCCTTGTGTGTAGGTGGAAAACTCGAGAGCAGGGATTGCTTTGAGTGCCTACATGTGATGGGGTGTGCAGGTGAGCACACCCCAGTCCTGATCCGTGGCTCACACTCCTGCTTTTTGCTCACACAAATAAATGGTGCAGGACTGTAATCCCTGGGCACTTGGCCTGTCCTAGCAGAGAGGTCACAGGGAGGTTCTGGTGAGTGATCCAGAGCTGGTCTCCGTGGGAAAAGCAGATTTTGCAAAGTTAATTTAAATGTTGCGCTTTGCAGGTGCTGCAAAAAGCCACGGAGCTGTTGTCTTCTCAGAAATCATAGACTATGGAAACTTAACATCTAGAACATTTTGATGATGTAAATTTGGTGATGCATGTTCAAAACTCTGGATAAGTCAGATAAGGCACTGACTGAGGCTTTGCTTTTGCCTTGATTTTTAATTTTCTTTACTGATAAGAAGATGGTACTTAAAGCTTGCAATTCTGGCAAGTTGTGCCAACAAATCTCATTTATTGTATTGCAAGTCAGCAGCTATATTATCAAAATCCTTTTTTTTACAGGAATTTAAATCTAAGCTTTCTTATGGCATTCACCATATTAAACCAATGACTCTTAACCAAATTTCAGGGGAAAAAAAGAACCTGAAAAACTGCTGTTTGGACTTGGTGAGTGCCAATGTCTGGAAGAATCAAAATACTTTCCAAAAATCTGAAATAATTTTGTATTTCAGTCTTAAAACTGAAATTATAGGTTTAAATTTCACTTTGAATACTGAAAACTAAAAAAAGAAAGTCACTTCTGAAGTAAATATCTACTTGGGTAAGTTGAGCTTGAATGCAATGACTTGCCACCACATACAGATTTTTTTGGTTTATTCTCTGCTACATGCATTTTGTAATGCTTTAAATTACATCACTGTATATATATGTATTAACATTCAACACTTGGATTCTGTTTAATATACATTAAATATTAGTTTAATGGCTTTGTGTCTGACACTGATTACAATTCAAATCCTCCTTGCATGCTGCTCTGCTGATAGTAATAGCAGCATTTGTAATGTTCAGTCATTGCCATCCAAGTCATAAACAGTAATATCAATTAATATATATTTATGCTTGTGTGATTACTCTGTGCAGGGATTAAAAGAGAAATTATTTTTACTATCAGAAAGCCATTTCAAAGAGATAAGAATGACAAACGCAAAGCAGATGAAGTTACATAAATGGCCTTTTCAGTGGTGATATTTGAATATTTGTAGTGTCTCAGAGCGGTTTTGGAATATAATACACAATTTAATTTCCTGTATATTTGTGTTGTAGGGGAACAGTTTTTGGACTGTGAAGGAAAATTTATGCTCTAGTGCAATGTATTCTCAGCTCAACCCCACATTGCAAAAGAAACCTCTACACGTTTCTTTAATTTAAGAAACATGAGTTCCTAATTAGTTATACATAGACAATGGTGGATTTTTCCAACTGCAAAATGATTAATAATACGTAATTAAAATGGAACCTGGATCTAAAACTCATCAAGTCTCCCTAATGCCATAATACTGTATACCCTTTTTCTA
This sequence comes from Dicaeum eximium, assembly GCA_013396995.1. Classification (NCBI taxonomy): domain Eukaryota; kingdom Metazoa; phylum Chordata; class Aves; order Passeriformes; family Dicaeidae; genus Dicaeum; species Dicaeum eximium. The sequence goes on from VWZP01007285.1 coordinate 713,113, forward strand.
GGCAAGTGATCTTCCCCCAGGGGATCTGCACGATTCTCTGGAAATACATTCCTGCAAATGCACTGTCTACTCTCATAAGGAACTTCCAAATTTTTCAGTTGGGGAACTCTCTTTCAATATTTTCATGTTAAAAATATGCAATTTACAAGAGTATTAAGTAAATTTTGGAAAATATGGCCAAACAAGGTACGAACATGCTCTATTAATATGCTTTATGGTTGGCAGTCAGGTGTAACTAAACAAGAACACATGAAGAACAAACAAAATACAAAGAGTATTAGTCCTGTAGCTTTACAGAACATTTTCTTTAAAAGTGTGCAATTTATTCCTGCCAGATTAAAACAAAAATCCCACCTATTTTCTTCTAAGCAAAGATCCTAAAAAACCCGCCCATAAACCGAGAATAAAATCTCTTTCCTTAATTAAACTACTTGTTAACCTTAAGTTTTGCCATCAGGGACTCCGCAGGTGCTCGGTGGAGCCCAGAGGGCTGCAGGACACGGCACAAGGGCAGCTCTGGGCTGCAGGAGGCACCGTAGCGCTGGGAGCCACTAGATGCCACTCTTGTCTCATCCCAGCACAAGTCTGAGAGCATTTATGGGTTGTTTAAAAGTCTGAGAGTATTTCTGGGTTGTTTAAAAAACCCAACTGTGCTCTCCCACCCCCAAAGTCCCTTTTTAAAGATGTTCTTTTGGTATTTCAGTTATTTTGCCTTTTTTTTTTTTCCTTAATTAAACTTACAGTATGACCCTGTTTATAGTTTTCCTTCCTCTGCTGTAACTCTAGACTTGTTTATAAATATTTCAAAGCTATTCCTAGACAATATTTTTGTTGCTGGACTCTTGCATAGCTGTGTTGTGGTCTGTCTCATTTTTCTCTTTGGTGGGATTCCCAAAATTCTGACATAAGTTTCATCTATGTTTGATTTATTTTACAGCCACTTTTGGTATAAGAACCTCTAAGTCTAATTTAAAAAAAAAAATTCTCAAAGGAATTTCACCTTTGCATTTTTTTTCTATACCAGATACAATAGGAAGCTGTTGAACTTCTTGTATATTCAGATTTTGCCATTGATGACTTTTTTACTACATTTGTCATGGCATTTTCAAGGGAGTGGCCTGACTGTAGATTCCCCAGTTTTCAGGACATTCTTAGCCAGGTAGTTGAGGAAGAATAAGTGTAAAAATGTTCAGGTTATTTAAGAGGAAAAATGTAATAAATAAAGTAATCCCTACAACCTTCAACATAACAAAATTGTAATTTTCTATCTGTGCAATAGTAAACTTACATTTCTTTTGTTGGCAAGACTGAAGCTGTTCTCTTGTTTGTGTGAATTTGATATAGACCTTGTGATTTTAATACTGTTTTCCATACAGAATCAAATGTTCTTTTTCAGTTTTTGATGTATATATAAGATGACTCCTATGTACTGTAAGCTACCTGTATGGCAGTCAGAGCTGATGAAGTCACTTGCTTGAATGCTAGACAGTAAATATTTTATAGGTAATCTGCAAAAGCTTGTGAATAACATGGCTGAATAATGATGAAAGATAATTGGCATATAAAGACCTCCTGCTCGTTCAATTAAGTTAGATTTAGATTTATCTGAGTATTTTCTTGCACATGGGGAATGCTGTGAATTAATACAAAAATGCAGAGGGATAGATCCATGGAAAAAACCTTTTGTGCTTAGTTTCTTTGAGGTGAGCCTTATTGGTGGAGCTCTGTGGAGAGAAAGGTGATTTTGGATCATCAAAATGTGAGAATAGAGGGAAAATATGTTAGTGCATGAAAATATGTCAGTAAAAAGGAGACTGGATTATTTAAATACAGTAGAGCTACCTTTATTGAGAGTTGATAGACTGTATGCCAATGAAAACTATTATTCAGTTCTTTTGAAGAAAAAACCCAAAACTATTAGTGGTTTATGGAATTAACAACCACACTGCATGCAGACCAAAGTCCAGAGCTAAGGTTGCCTGTGGAACCTTAACTTTATTGCTTCCATATCTCTGAACAGAAACTGTGCAGCTTGAAAGTTCCCTTTTTGTCATTTGCAATGGAATTATTTCATTTATTTAAGTTTCTGTGATGAACACTTAATGCCTTACACATGTAGGGAAGGGTACAGTCCGTGACTCAGTGCCTGAGTCTGTGAGTACAGCCTGTCTGCACTGCTGCACTGAGGAAGCTTTTTGTGGCCATTAGCAAAGGCTGACCTCTCTGTTTGTACACAATGTCTTGACCATGCAGTTGTTGAAGGGCAAGTTTAGGGATGTGGTTAAATTAGTCTGTAATTTTATTAACTCGCTTGGGACCATAGCAGTTACTCATTAAAGCCACTCTGTAGTTCCGCTCTCCTCTGAGATCTTTCCTTTGTTATCTCTTCCCAATAAGCTCCCCATTCCTTCCCTTTTCCATGAATATTTAAGTGGTGGTGGTGGTGAAAAGAGAGTGTGTATCAGCTTTTCTGAAGCACGTCCTCACATGGTGTGTCTGGAGAACGGAAACCCCTCACAGAGCTGTATTTCCTCGCAGAAATGGGAGGAAAAGTTGAGTTTCCTTCTCCCCAAGGGACAATGGCTGGCAGGTCCCTTTGTCAAGAGTAATTCCATGCCCTTGCTTGGAGAGCTCCATGTCGAGGGTTTGCAGATGCCAGCTCTGCTCAGGAGCCACCATCTGCAGGATCAGCAGCTCCTGGGACGGGCACACAGCCTCTGAGCCCACAGCAGCTCCTTCACACCTCATCCATCTCACCCCTGTGCTTCTCCAGGAAGGTCCCTCTCCCATGGGAGCCCTGCTCCCCACGGTGCCCAGCTCTCCCAGCACCTGGAGCACAAGGACACCTCTTACATCTCACACCTCTTACATCTGCTGCTGTCACTAAAATAAAGAAGTCTGAGTATCCAGCACAGTTTTCCCCTCTGTGGTGATCTTCAGGTGATGTTTCCTTACCCCGACGTGGGCAAGTTGCTGGCGTCAGGAAATGGCAATGAATGACCTTGCTTGTTCCACCTTTGGGGTAAATACAAAGGAGAAGGGACAACTCTGCTACAGGGCTTCCAATCCTGCAGTTACATCCCAACTCCTGCAATATTTCTTGCAGTCTGGAGAAGGAGAAGACAGGGATGAAAGGATGTTGGTTGTCATGGTAGGGGCTCTGTGCATATTTTCTCCCCTAATTAACTGGGGCTTTTTCCCTCTCTTCCAATATTAAGTCAGGATGCTTTCCTCAGATGTAGAAGGGCAGACATTTTGAAGGAAATTAGTTTTAATCTAATAAAGTCTGTTCCAGGACAGAATTTGCAGTAAGCATAACCTTTTATAAATAAAACTGAAAGTAAAAAACCACTGAATTTAAAAGAGAGAGTACATGACGTTTTTTTGAGTAAATGCTGGGACAAGGAGGTTTATTCCCCCAATAGTATGGATATATAACTTGGGGGCCAATATGTGCCAGATATGGACTAAAGATATAAAGTGTGGTTCAGAGAGAGATTTTATTTTCAGTTTTTACACCCCACATATGTTGAACCTTGTTAAAAAATTGTTACTACAGAATGACAACAATATCATAATCAATGAACTTATGGATATAATCAATGATCTATATGTTTTTAGCTGACAAAAATAATAACCTTGATAGAAAGGGATCACAGTGAATTTATGTTAAAATCAACCTAATGATAGTTATTATCAAAGTAGGAAGTTGTGATTAGAATGAGGAATGTATTCTGAGAACTTTTAGTGTTATGATATGTCATTTACAATATCATTTGTTTATTCATGTTTTTTTTCTGTTTTCAATGTATGAAATGCTTCTTTTTAGTGAACCACAGTGAGAAATGGGTAGCTCAGGACAGTTTAAGGGGAGACTTGTAACACATGATGAGAAAAACCTGAATCCAGTTTTTCTCTGACATCCTTTGAGGTGCTGGTCTGTGTGGTCAGCCCCAGGGCCATGAGGAAGGTGTTGGTTGGGGTTTTGATAGTAGGTGATCTGTGTAGGATAAGGCTGCCTCCAAGGTCATGGGTTCTCGTCACAATAATTCTAATTATTACGGGCACAGTACTGTGTAGGCAAGGGAATACAGCTTCCAACTCACTTTTTTCAGTCTCTGTTTTAAGGAAGTTGCTGCCCTGGTTTGTGCTATACAGAGGTCACACCAAATTTAAAGCCAAATGTAAGGTTTGAGAATGAGAATTAAGTCACCCCGGCATTTATTTTTTCCCATTTCACTTATCTTTTCAGGAGGCATGTGGAATTTTGGGCAGAGAAGAACTAAAATAATAATTCCTTTTCCCATGCTTTATTCCCTATATCACTTTTTTCCCTCTGTCATCTTGCTTTCACTTAAATTTAATTTTGGCATGGTGAAATACGCACCAAATTCAGAAACTGAGTGTACATTAGGAATGTATTATTCTTGCTGATTGCAGGTAAGTAAACACCAGTGAAGGACTGTGCTTGCCAGCCCTTTCCAAACCTTATGTTAGAACTTGTGGAACCATGCCAAGCACTGATAGACTTCAGCTATCATTAAAAGCTAAATTTCCATGAGATTTTTGCTAAGGTTCACAGAACTCCTCAAGCAAATTTGAGCCATGGCGATAGTCTAAGGATTGATTTATTGTTGTGTATCAAACTCTAAAATGGTTTGGGTTTCATGTTTTCAGCATTACAAGTAAACTTGGAAGCTCTGATCCTGCTGCATAGCTGAGTGCAAAATCCAGGGTGAGCCAGAGCAGAAATCAAAACTGATTCTTCTCAAACCATGCAGATGAAACCTGCAGATTTTTTTTCCTAGAAGTCTGTACTGTGTGCCTTTCAAAGTACCGATAAAAGCTTGTTCTTATTTGACAAATATAGATAGATAAGAGTTGGCAAACACTCTTGTGAGAAAGAAAAGAGAATGAAGGAAAATAGGTATGAAGAAGCTGTGAGCCAACCAGCCTCAGAGCCATACTGTGAAATGGTATGACTAAAATATGTACATGGTAAATAGTGTGACATTGAAAAATGAAACATTCAATATTACAGCCAGAGGAGAAAAATGCCAGCTTCCTAAATTGGGTTCTGGCAGCATGTTCAGAGAGTCAGAGGCATATGCTTGATTGCAGTTTGGGTGGAGAGAAAGGAGATTCACAAAGCTCTATTTCAGTTCTTTCTATATTTTCCCACACTACGAATTAATCACATCTAATACTAATTATATACTTGCAACATTCTGAATTCCTGCATAAACTGTGGAAAAATGTGGAGATGTTTCCAAGACTGGAGCAGCTCTAACAATGAATCCCTATATGTGCTTTTGCAACTGTTTGCTGTGCGTCATATTCAAACCCAGTTATGTTCTGCAGATTTACTCTTCTGTACTTTGATGGTGATTTACACTCCTAGGGAAGCAGTTGGGTGAAACCACGTCTCAGAAATGTGGAAGCTTAATATAAATAAATTAAACACAGGCGCTTGATTTCAGTGAATCACAGCCTTTTGACGTTTATAATTTCAACACATGATTGTCCCCAGCTACTCAACCTCTGTGACTCATGGTGATGCTTCAGCTATGGGCTTGACAGAACATGTAAAATGTAAGCTTGGGGTTTCTTAGCTGGTTTAGGATGATAAAAGATCTGGATCCACACAAGTGAGACAATTCATACGTACTAACATCGTGTTAGGAAACTGTCTAATCATTCTGAATTAAGGATGCCCTGATTATCTTGCCTGTAACCATTAGGTCAGATGAAGAGTTTTCTCCAGAATTTGAGATACAGACAGGTGTACTTTATTGCTGTTGAAAATAGAAGCACGGCCTGACTACACAGGTGAAATTACTTCAGGAGGTAAATGTGAGAGAGTTAAATTCTTCATGTTGCTAGGGCTGCTCTTGCCTGGAATTAGACAGTGTTATGTGACTGTGGGGAGGTTTCATCCCAAGGGAACCTGTTAGGGAGCTGAAGGAGCTCAGGAGGTGCAGGTGCTGCACTCAGGCATGGGGAGTTTGAGCTGCTCTGTGCCAGGGTGGCCTGTGGGGAGCTTGGGCAGGGACTCTGGGGTGCTGCTCTGGGCTGTTCAGGTGGATACATCAGGCACAGAAGCACCAGTGATGCTCTGAGGGGCAGGTAATGCTGTGGGGGTTTTCCATAGGCAGTTTCAGTTCTTTAGGTATCACAGATGTGGTAATTCTCATCTTGCAGCTCAGGAGTGAAGACTGATCTGTCTCATGAGGTATATATAATGGTGATTTTTGGGGGTTTCTTTTCCTGCGCTTTTAACAAAGTGATTAAAGAACTGTGTCTAATGAAAAATTGAATAAGTTTCAGCAAGATTTTGTTGTAGAAATATGTAGATAAGCTTGATTTTCTAATTTGAAGTAAAAGAATTTGCTTTTGGGAAGAGGCAAAATCGAAGTGGGAGGAAACATTTTGAGTTTTAGAAACAAGGTTTAAATTTCCCAACTTCATTAACCTACGAAATTGCAGTTAATAGCAGAGACACAATTAGTAAGACTCCAGTGAGGCTGGTGTAAAGTAAGAAGTTTCTAATTTTTATCTGATTTTTTACTTCTAGCAGCCTGGTGATAGGTACATTTACTGCTTCAGTTTACTCTGCATTTTTTATAAACTAGATTTAAGGAAAGTAGAAACAAACAAAGAACGAGCAGAATAAGGAAATGCAAAGAGTGAGGCTCCTCACCTGTCATCTTGCAGCATTTCAGCAGATCTGCCCAGTGTGATGAGGTGTACAGAGGCTGTCTTTGGAAATACTCTAAGGGTTTGAGAAACAAGAATATCAAAGCTAATTGGGAGAAACATTGGTGACCTAATCTTGCTGCTTTCCGTGGAGAACCGTAAAGCTGGCTGTGTGTTCTGTTTTGGGGCTGTTTTCTCTTTTGTTATTTGTTAGTATGTGCCTGACTGAGTCCTGCCTCTCAGTGATTGCTACGAGGCTCAGGCAGGAGAAACCCCAACTTTGCACTTTGGGTGATGCCAGTGCTGTGAGTGGGTCATGAGCCCTCAGCATTCTGATCTCTTTCTAAATGTCCTTAGTGCAGACCAGGCAGGTGATTTGCTCTTTGGCCACTGCTCACAGGAGAGTCTGGGAGCTGAACTCTGCCAGAACAACTGCTGCAGAGAACACTGAAAACCAGACCTATTTCACCTTCTCTGGCACTGTCATACACAGGATTTGGGGAGTGGGTATTAAAATGTGCAGATGCAAACACAAATAATTCTGACCATAAAAGTGGTGTTGTATCAGATTAGCTTCTTAGTCATGTGTATGCTCCAAGATAAAGGGACAGCTATTGTTTTCAGCTGCAGTGCCCACCATTCACATCAAAGTCTCTGCATAGCTGTAACAGAGATGAGAAGCTTTTTTAAATCGAATGTGTCTCATTTCCTTCAAGTATTTATGGCTTGTCACTGTCTAACTGAACCCAAGATGCTGACAAATATGCAAGTCATTTGTAAAGCAGTTAAAGTACAGGATATTTATAAGTAGAGACATTCTTCTGATTAGAAAATAATCTTGTATTAATAATAAGTCTTCCTGTTGTAAAATTCCTTCTAAATACAGTAATATTCGGAATGGGAATTAGAGATATTTCTGGGATGACATTTCATTATTTCCAATCAGCTTTACTATAAACAAACCCTGCAAATTTTCAGTGTCAGCATGTATAGCTCAGGTAAAACTAAGCTCATATTTGTGCTCTGAGTACCTGAATGTTTGCTGAGGATTTTTTCATGGCATATTTCTGTTTCAGGGTGATGTGTGTTCCATTGGGCATTTTGAATGGTATCCATTAGCATAAGCCCTTCTGTCTTTGAAAATATTTCTGTCACTAAAGTTTATAAGTCTGTTTTAGGTCTCTATGTTTAAACTACAGATCAGTAGATGGCTGAGGTGTGTGTTACATTTCGGGGTTTCTCCATGATATGTATGCACCTCTTACTGTATGTATTGTTGTTCAGATCCCTGTGTGGTCCAGTCCTGCCATATATTATTTCAACAAAATAGCCAATGACAAGCTATTGCTTAATGAAGTGCTTTCATGGCACCTTATTTAGGAGGGAGGATCTTTTTTCTGGCAGTTGGAGGCTTTTGTAACAATATCTACTGTAATTTCTCCCTTGGAATCTACACAGAGTAAGTCATGTGTGCAGTAAACTTATGTCCAGGAAGCCTGAATTAATAACCTCTGGGTCAGATTCACAAATTTCTCATTATTCCAAATACCTCTTCCTGTTGGCTAAGCCTTTTGTTCAAGATGACACTGAATTGCAGTGGTTATAGATGGCTTATGACCTGGAAAATGCTATTGGCAATACAGGTACATTTTTGTCACTGACTTAAAATGAAGCAAGCATGGGAGTAAGAGGCATTAAATGCAGTAGTTATCCATGAAATTAACCATTACATACAGTAAATATGTTTATATTTTTATGAATATTGTTTTAGCTGTGGCAATAAGCTCAGAGCCAACATATTAAAAACCGATAAATCCTTTTTATAAGTGAGTATATTATATTAGTATATAAATAAATAAATATTTACAATAAATATTTAAGTGCAATGGAGGATTTTCCTGCCAATCATAATTAACAAATTTATATAATATTTTTGTGTTCAGCTCTTCTTCAATGTAGACAAACACAGTGGAATTTATATACCTGTATATCACGTTCTCCATTAAGAAGATAGTAACAATTAAGAGGAAAATACTATTTTTCCTTAAAAATGTCATTGTTCAGATCATGTCCTGAAAAAAAGATGCGGGATCTCAGATAAACATCTGGTAGAAATGAGGGCTTCTTCGTGGTTTTTGTTAGATGAGCATTTCAGACTCATTTGTGACTCAATGATACTGTATTTTCTCGTTATTTTCCATTTATCCTTTACCAGAGAGACAGGAAGGAATAGTGAAAAAGGAAATTAGGATGTTTAGAGAGAATAACTACAGAGAGCTGAAAAAATGTTTTTTAAACTGTTTAGATGGCTGAGAGGCCCCTGTGTGTGTGATCTTTTGTGCTGAGCTGAGGGAAATGCACAAATAGAAGATGTACCCAGACTGGGCTGCCACTGTCTGCTGGGGGCTTCCTTAGCTCTTAGCAAATGTTTCATGCAAAGCCCATCCCAGGAATGTTTCTTGGATTCTTCAGAGTCTTTGGGAGATGTTATCTCTCTTGCTTCTTGAACCTAAACTTCTAATGACTGTAAACAAGACAGAGCAAGCTGGAATGTGGGGTAGATGATTCATAAAACTCCCAGTTATCCCATCCTCCAGATGGATTTCAAACTAGAAATTTGTCTCTGGTTGACTTAGTTTGTCTGATCAGCTTTTCTAAAAGTGTTTATTTGTTTAATTTAGAATAGATAAAGTTGCCACACGAGCTAGAGCTGGAACATGGAAATGGTGGTAGTGTTCCTGAAAATCTCAGTGGTTTCTTCAGTTGCATTCAGAGTCTCCCCCTGTGCTCTGGTTTGACCATAACTCTGAAGCTGTGTGTAGGATCCCAATAGCAACACAGTCCACAGCTCAGTGAGTATCCCAGTAAATTGTTCTGCGAGTATCTGAGAATTTAATATAGTGAAGAAATAGTTGTCCAGACTCCAGGTAGTTTAATGATATTGCTCTGACAAATTCAGTTTATGTAATGTGCTCTTCTATTGCTGCTGTTATATTTGTCATTGTTGGCCTCTCTTTGCTTGATGTGAAAAATGATTAGAAGTTGAAAGCATAAAAGACACTGTTTTTGTATTTCATAAACTTAACTCTTGGGCTCTACCACTTACTTATTCACACAGGTTCAGGATGGGAATAGTGTGCAGATGTTAATTTTAAACCTTGCAGATATTTTTCAATATCTAGGTTCTTAACTTGCCCCTCTTTCCAACCTCCCTTGTCTCCAAGCTCTCTCCTAAGGCAAATAAAAACTCGTATTTGATGTAAACCTGCCTCAGCTGGTTTCTATGGATTTGGAATTTCTGTATCTAGGATTCACACATGCTGAATGGAGTCAAGAAAAAACTTAGTGTGTGACATGAAAAAGTATTTTCTTTGTGTCTTTTTTTAAAAACCTTTTTCATACAATCAATACAAAGCAAAATTGTAAAGAATCAGAAGTGTACGTGCATACTCTGTGATGCCCTGTGAGATGTTTTTAAACACTTCAAACTTATTTTATGAATAAAATAGATGCCATTGTCCTTCCCCCTTTACTCTAGAGACATGTGTTTCTCTTATTAAATTAACTCATCATCATGGTTTTGTTATTTCAACTGTGGGCTTAGCTGACCAAATTTCTATATTGCTTGAGAGAGTCATTAATCATTTGAAGAGGATTTGTATATGTTCAGTTGCTCAACATCTCATCTCTCACTTTACCCCCAAATAAATTCAATAATGTTGCACGTGTTCTTTTGCTTTCCTTTTTGTAGTCAATAATATTAATTTAACCTCCTGTGTGTTGGTGGGTGGTTGGAAGTAACAAAACAAAGATGGGATTGTAGTGAGCACCATGAAATTCTGTTCTGTTCTAGTTCTTCACTGTTTAATTATTTTGATTATCCCCTGTTGGTCTGAAAAAAATAAATCTGGTAAAGTACATGTTTAATTCATCATTCAGGGCCACGGTTAGTGTTCAGATGTTGACTTTCTGCATTTCTGGGAACAGTTCTGAGCCCCCAGCCCAGCACAAGGTTAGAGATGGGCTGTCCTGTCCCTGAGCAGCCCTTGCTGAGCGCAGAGCAGCAATGAGTGCGTGCTTCAGACTGAAGAGCCTTAAAGTTGCTTCTCATGGGAGACAGAGAAGATGCAGAGCTCAAGAAATATTTTTTTCTTCCTGCTTGGAAGTTGGAATGAGGCACTTAGGGCATATGATGGTAGAAAGGCACAGAGAAGTCACACAACATCTCCACTGATAATGAGAAGCAGCCTTGGGGTTGTCATCAACCTGAAAGTGTCGGATGAGCTGAATGTGCACAGAACGACACTGATTTCACTTTAAGAGTTTTCTTCTTATCTGTTTGTGAAATAGTTTGCTTTTCTATCTCCATAGCATGTTTTAAACTGTATGGATGGTATTTTTTTAATGTGATATATTAAACACCATTCACTGGTTACCTCGTGGTAAAACAAAAAGCATCAGAATACATTAGTGCGGTGATTTTGAAGCAAGTCTGCCATTTTGCTCTTCTCTTTTACAGAATTACTTTGCAGAAGTTGTTGATCCTGCTTGTTCATTAGCTTGGTATTAGCTGTAGGGCTTTTAAGAGAAATGAAGAAATCCTGTGGTTCTAGCTAGTAATAAAAACGGTATTAAAATGAATTAAAATCTGGCCCTTTTTTGCATTTGTAAGGATACACATATGGCATAATTTGTTTAAAAAGGTCAGCCCCATAAAACTGGTTTGGGGGATATTTGAGTTAGTGGAATTTAGAAGAAAGACATCCTGACAACCTGTTGGCATGTGTTTTGCTTAGCCTAAGTATTCTACATCTGTGATTTGGCCACACCTGTATCAGTGGGATACTACTTCTAACCTGCAAATAAAATGAGACATAGTGAAGATTTTTAATGCTCTGAAAATATTAAGAATCTAATAATGGTTTACTGTGTAATGTTTTATCTTAGTTTTCCTAGTTTGAAAAGGGAGGATCAACCCTACTGCAGGATAGAAGTAATTGCAAGCTTGGCACAACTGTGTTCAAAAATGTTTTAACATCCTCAAGCCTTCAGAAGAACCTATTAGTCTTCTCTTGGTTTCTTTGATCTTGGAAAGTTTGTCCTTTTGGAGTGACAAGCTTTAGGCTAATTGCTGCTGCTTCCAAAGCAGCATTGTTTAAATAAAGCCCAACAAACTTCTGATGTTTATTAGTAAGAACATGGAGCCCTTTCTACCAGTCTGTTTCTGAACTGGAAGCAGTAAGTGTAGGGCCCTTGTCCATGCCCATCAGGAATGGGAAGAAGCATCCTCAGCTGAAGTGCGGAGCCCAGAGAGCTCTGCCTGGACTGAGGTCAAAGTGGAAGAGCAGGAGGGAGCTGAGAGGGGGCTGCCCCAGCCCCAGAAGGGTTCCTGCCCTGCTCACAGCAGTGTGTGCAAGAGATGACAAGCCTCAGCAAAGTGCCACACTGCTGGATTGGCCAGGTTGGGGATTTTTGCCTTTTCACCCAGTCCCAGTGCTCGACAGTGACTGGGCTGCAGGCTCTGTGGGATTGGGGGTAATTTTGTGTGTTTGAAATGCTCAACCTCCACAGATTTACAGACTCGGCAATTATTGTGTTCTGCTAGCCAGACAATTCGCTTAAGTCATGAAAGTCATGTTTAACGTTGCTCTAGAAATTTTCATTAAATTTATTCCATGGTTTGCTGCATCTCCAGGATCATGGTCCCTGGTTCTGAACTCACTCATCCATGCAACTAGAATCTTTTTAACCTACACACACTGGGAGAAGGGAAAAATTATGATGTCACCAGAGTAGGGATTTGTTTTGGTCTTCAGCAGAAAGTATTCCTTGGATTATTTATGAGTATGAAAATGAGCACACTGAATATTTGTTCTTCTAGACCCATCAAAAATGATAGATATCCAGTAAAGCTTGTCAAAGTGTCCAAAATATTACACTAAAAGCCTGTTACATAAGTGTTTTCTCCTTCATTGTTTTGTTTACTAAATTTTAGTGACCAAAGAGTTTTTGTTTAGTCTTGTGACAAAGAAGAGACTCTTGAGAGCTTCTGCATGTAAAAGTAAATATTTTTGAAGTTATTTATCTGTAAAGGAAAAGGAGGCTTCATCTGAAACTTGTAACCAAAAGTGATGCTTTTTAACTTTAATGGATGATTTAAATAGCCATCATAATAACTTTCTACACTCAGTGAATCAGTTAATCCTTACAGGTCTGAGACCTCAATGTCTTATCAATTTACTGCTATAATGGATTTTATACTATAATGAAGTATTATTTATTTATCCTCTTTTATGGCAACTTTAATTAGATAATCATATTGGGAAGGAATGTATAGCCTGGAGGAAGGGCATCTTAATTTGATTGTGTAGAAAACACATCAGTTGTTTTCACAAGGATGCAAGTAATGTTTCTGTACTACTTCCATAATTAAAGTGGGGCTGATGACAACTTTTCAAATCCCAGGTGTTTTTTGAGCCTTGCTGCTGAATAAAGACATAAAAAAGAGGGGAAAAAAGTGCTGGATGTTCCTACAGAGGAGCAAGGAGGAACCTTCAGAGAATAATTGGATATTATAAAGATTCTCTCTTACAAGAAGAAAGGCTGTTTTCTCAAACATAAAAGCTTTTTAAAGTTCAGAAGTTTTTATTGAATGAGGCACTTTGCTTTTATGACCTTTTATACTTGCTAAACAGACCAAGTTATTGAATACAAGAGCTTTAATCATATGCTTGAAAACATAGATTCTCCTTACTGGACAACTGCCAGGAGAGATTTTTTTGAGCCTTAGAAACTGATATGCATTCAGATGTTTGTCTCTTCTTTAACTCGAGTACCAGAGTGGGGACCACTGTCTCCAGTGTGTTCCTGGTAGGACAGCCCCCCTCAGAGTGGAGGACAACTTTCCTCATTTTGCTTTTCACATATCATGAGCCTTTCTCTTCTCCTTAGAGGTGTCTTTGTCAGTCTTGAGAAAACAAGCTTTTTGTCTTTTTTGTTTAAACTCTGGTGATAATAGCTATTTTCTGCAACTGTCGTAGATGTTTCAAATATTGTGCATTTCTACCTGTCTGTGCTAATTCATGGTAGGTTTTGCGTTCCCCTTAATTTTCCATGTTATTTGCTGCTACTTCATTTTCTCTGATGCTCTAGGGTTTTGATGTTCAATGCAAATGCCATAAACTTACCTTAATTTAATATCTTTCAGATACATTTAACTTTCTATTTAGATGAGCAGAGACACTAAATTTTCCCAGGAACACTGTGAAAGTGGTTCCTGAGTAGTTAAGAATTATCAGTGTAATCCAAATATTGCTCTAATGCTGGCTCATTAGTACAAATCATTCCCATTTACACCTTTCTGGTCCTCATTGCTCTGTGAATGAGACATTTTTTTTCTCTCAGTAAAATAATTTCTATTGTTTAAAAAAATAGCCAACTAAAATTGTGGCTTGCATTCTTTCATGCTGTTAAAAATCAAAATACTTAATTTTAAAATGCAGTGATAAAAAATGATACTTTTTTACTCTTATGCCAAATACTCTCTAAGTTGCAAAGCCGGTTTGCATTATAATGTATATTTAAGTTGAATAGTAAACATTTATGTTTAAATAAATATGCTGTTTACAGTGTTAGCAAATACTTGATAAAATATTTAGGCATCACTGGGATATCTGTTTACAGAATGATATATGTAAAAGGCAATATCAGTCTTGTACCACACTTTGTACAATACTACAGTTATGTGAGACATGTGCAATACTTTTCAATACTGCATCTAAATTACAGAAGTTTTGTTTCAGATAAGTATTCATTGTTATCAAGGTGCTTGTTTAGCTGAGATTTTATGCCAAAACAAGTGGCTAAGATGGAATAAAGAACTTTGAAGAAGTTTCTTTCTTAGCTTGAAGATCAGTTCTCACCTCCAACCTGTGGTTCTCGTTGCAGGCCACAAACTTTGCCCTTCCCTGGTTTTTCTATTATATATTTTGAACAAATTAATTATTGTCATAATTAAGATCCATCTTTGGCAGCCATCCTAAATGATCACACAGCACGTATTTTTTTATTGTGGCTGAAGGTGTCTTTTGTTTTAAAACAAACTTGCTTTTGCCTGTCAGCATGAGTGATGCTGTGAAGCAGTTTTGTGATCAGTTCTGTAACAGCCCCATATGTCTCTGTCTCCTGTGATTACAGGGTATGGCAGAGCAGCCCAGGGTTCTGCAGCCTGTCAGCAACAGGATTGTTTGGGGTGTCTCAAATATGGTCAGCTCCCTGCTGGGGCAGGATGGTCCAGTGCTTGTTCTGCTGGGCACAGATCCCTTTATTTTGGCTTGCACTAGGAAAACTTCACAGGGATAAAACTGAAAACTGAGATTCCTGTTTGCCTTGTCTTATTATGATACAGTGTGGGCTTTCAAAATGTCAGCTCAAACATGCAGAATGATGCAGATACTGTGAAGGAGTGCACAAGCAAAAAACCCCAATGTATTTACTTGAGCACTACTAGTGCATACATTACAAAATGCACTGAAGTCTAAAAGTTGATTTTTAGTTCTAATGATTCATATAACAGCTGACATGAAGGAGATTTCCTCTCTCACCTGCAGGTCTCTAGGTAAGGTTGGAGTAAACCCATCTGTTGGACAAGACACAGTGGAGCTGAGTCTGCTCCTAACCTGGATAATTACCTTGTTATTTATTAGACTAATAACTTTCTGCTGTGTTATATTGTCTGCACTCAGAACTCACCTAGTTGAGGTTACATCAAAGGCTGACGTCCATTGACAAGATAAAATTGAAGACATTTTCTCTAAGAGCTTAGGTAGTGTTTGTGCTGTCAGTAAACAGGACTTTATCCTCTTTCCCTTGGGCCTTATCTCAAATGCAGTGTCAGAATGCCAGATGGATTTACTTTAGCATTTTTTCTTCAATTTTTAATATTCTTTCTATCACCTTTCAGCTGTCACACTCAATAATTTCCTTGGAAAGGAAGAGCCCAAAAGAAGCCATTGTATAACAGCTCTGCTTAAATGCTCATCTTTTTCAGTAGTATTTTTGAGCTGCATACATTACCTGATGTTTAATCCTGAGAACGTGCAGGACTGTCTTAAATATGTTATTTTTGTAGGCTTCTCACTTGCAAAAAAACCCTCAACAAGCCAAAGACAAACCCTCCCATGCCAATCAAACAGAAAAACCCCAAAACTAAACAGGAAAATATTAATAATCTGCAATAACATAAGGACTACTCTATGCTACAATTTGCTTTTAAAAAAACCCCAAACATAAATCATATTATTGTGTGTACACTGGAAGAATTGAGAAGACAAAAGACAGACTTGGAGAAAATACAGACTTAGACTAATAAATCAATGAATACTAAATCAACTGAAGAAACAATCAGTCCTAAACATCCTTAATTGTAAAATAACTGGTTTCTTTTTCCTTTTTTTTTTTTTTTAAATATAGCAGATTTTAGTAGTTGGCTAGCCTTGCCACTTTTACAGAACTTGATGAAAGAGGTTGCCTACTAATTAACTTCTTTGGAAAAGGAAATAATCCACAGAATGAAATTAAATAATGCTTTCTTAGAGTTGATTTCAAATATATTCTGACATTTTTATTTGAAATTTTCCCTTCCATTTACAAAGTATTATAAAAGCCATGAGCAAATAAAATTTACATCCTTGAAATTACTAAGTCTGTATTGAATTTCTGCAGAAATTATTCCATGATACGTACCTGTAGTTCAGTTCAAGAAGAACGGTTTATTGCTGCACATTCCAGTACAGAAGACTTTATTCCTCAAATAAACATAGATTTATGTTTAAATATTATATGCATTTACTCTACAAATGGATATTAGGGCAGGGACTCGTATTTAAATTAATGTGATTCTTCAAAGAAACTGAACTTTGGCCTCCTCCGTTTAGGAAGCTCATCACAAATTATTGCCAAGGGTTAAGGTATTTAAGAGGTTAAAAAATAGTCTGTGCTGTGTGTTGCTTTCTAAGCTTAGTAAAATTTCTGGTTAAACTAGGTCATAAAGATATCAATAATTTTATCTAAATTGCTTTTGCTTGTCTGGTTATAGTTCTGTACAAAATAGGCCAAATAGTCTTCAGCAATCTTTAACAGGCAGATGATAATTTCTTGTTCAAAATAAGTCACTACTAAGTTTATATATCCATATTGAAGTATGCATAACTTAGAAGGCCAGCTATGATGTGCATTTCTGAAATTCAGTATAAAGCAAATAATTTTAGGATATGTCAGTCAGTACACATTGAGTACACATCTACAGCTGTAGTTAATACTCCTGTGAAGTAAAAACACTTTTAGTTTGTCAGGGACTAAGTTCAGCACTGACAGCACTTCTTGATCTGGTGGAAGTAAGCTAAACAGAGCTCATAATTAAGTAATCATCCAGAAAAATATTTAAATTTAGAAAGCTTTGTATTAAAAATAGTACATATATTGTTTATGATCAGAGCTTTTCTTGGACTGCCCTGAATATTTTCAGGGCAGCCAGAGAACTGAAACAATATGGGGTTTTCTTGAGATGTATTGATAAACCTGTACTAAGAGTACAGAGGAAATCTGAGACAGGATCAAAATTCCTTGTTCTACTCTTCTAGCTGGAGATGTTACTCAGTGGATGGATAGATGTATTAAACCATTCAAACCCCATTTTCATGCTGAATGAGCATCCTGAATGGAGAATGTGGGTTTCTGTTGCAGTATGAATACTTCAATGCTGTGCTCATAAATGAACGGGATGAAGAAGGAAACTATCTGGAGCTGGGCAAGGAATTCATCCTGGTGCCAAACGACCACTTCAACAACTTGCCTGTGAACATCAGCCTGAGTGATGTCCAAGTGCCCACCAACATGTACAATAAGGGTAAGAAAAGGGCTGCTTTATTTCATCATTCCACTGGCCAAACTAAAGCACAGCCTTGCTTAGAAATGAAGCTGTTGATTAACTGTGTATTATCTGTGTTTTCCAGTTGGCAACAATGCTAAAATTTTCTATGGAAGAATGTTTTAAGGGTGACAGTTCTGTAATATCTTTTGTTTTGTGGCATTTTGGCAGTTTAATGAGGTTAATGATTTGCATGTGAGGCTTGCATGAGTTCTGTCATAGAGTATGGCAGAATATGTTTTTCTAGTGAATTATTTTCCAGAATCTTCAAACCATTTGAACAGACTTACCTCGTCACCAGTTTAATTCTATCTTTGCTGAGATCTAGAATTGTCTTTGAAAGATATTGGATAAGTGGAGGGAAATACTTTTTTAGATTTGTGCTTTCAAACTTCTGAGAACATTTCTAGCAGTATATGTGCTATTCTAGCTCTTTCCACAAACTCTGCTAGGATTTTGCAGATAGTATTTAGAAGGAATAATTTCTACTCCCCTGTTTGACCTAAGTGCATATTGTACTAGCAAACAGCAACATGAGGTGTTAGAAGTGATGGACTTTGGTCTAAAAATTTGGAATGTAAACTAAACTCAGATATACATTTACTCATTTTCCTTTTGCCACTTCCCTTTAATCAGACAGCAGGAATTTGTATTTTTGCAGTGTTTATGCAGCACCTATCTATTTATTTTTCTCAAGCCAGTAATAAAAGAAAAATTAAGAAGGAAAGCACCAAAGTTTCCTAACAATATCTACAGTATATTTGTCATTGGTCTGTAAAAAGCTGCCTAATCTTATTATCTGGTTCCTCTTCTGTGTTTTAACTATGTTAAAAGACATCTAAAAGGGCATTAAATGCTTTCCTCTTAATACATTCCAGGCTAGCAATTGTGGTAATTCATGCAAGGATATTGTGTAATAAGGTGAATTAATTCAGATAAGTTGGTCTGGTAAGAGAAGCAGTGGATATGGCAGCTTCTTTTCAAAGTTAGGATTCTGATTTGAGAATCCTGAGAAGCCAAAATTCCTACAATAGTCTTAAACTAAAGATGAAAAATAAATCTTCCTAGAGATTATTTGAAAGGCTGTGAAATTATTAATGCAGGATATTTTGAAAAGACGTGGAAAATACTTAAAGCTTCTAAAGATACCAAATGACTTGTTTTTTTGTGCAAGCCTAGTATTTATTTCATCAAGCCTGTCTATAAATTAATTCATTCCAGAATTGCTAAGGAGGAAAAAGAAAAGGAAGGAATATAGAGGTAAGGCAACGGTGCTTTTCTGGAGAAGGAAATTTTCCTGAGTAGTTAGTGAGAACAGTAGAACTAAAGAACTTTCAGGTATGTGATATGTGCTCATGCTATGCATTGAATGCATTTTTTATGCTGACTACTCATAGTTAAAGGCCAAAGTCAAAGGGCTTGCCACATCTTGGTTTGGTATCTCATGCAGGGATTTTCTGTAGAGATGGGGAAGATGGAGTTCTGCGACAATTCCTGTTTCTGCTTTGTGTAATTCAGACCATCCAAAATTGTCACTTTATGCAGCTGCAGGAAAAAAAAGCTTTTTTTAATCTTTTAAATGTATTCCAACTTCAGAAATCTGGTTTGTTACTGGCGTTTTCCTTGCACATGGACATAATAATCTTGTTTGGAGCCTGTCAATGTCTGGAAATGGTCCTCTTACCAAGCAGAGAACTATATCCTTACATTTTTTTTGTTGCCCTGTTCTGTAATGCAGAGGGGTGATAACAAGTTAATTTAATCCTAACCTGAGGGTACAAGCAGTAGATATTGATAGGTTTACAACCAAGTGTCTGCAGAATACCATTTCTCTCTAAAGGGCCTGTTGCTCATTTCCAGGTTATGTTTTATTTTATTGAATTACTAGAGAGGAGCACAGCCAGAACTCACAGTTGAAAACAGACAAGTGTGATCACTGAATAGTTAAACACAGGACTCCTGAGTCAATGTAGAGAAAAAAGAACCCTATTTGTAAGCTAATTCTAAACTTTTTCCTTAACTTTGATTTTTTTAGTTGTGCAGATATTGATAATCTGCAGTGGGTTCAGGGAAGAGTCACAGGACTCATCAAAGAATCGACAAATGTGCTGTGGACTGAGACCACAGGAGCTCAGTTCATTTAGCTTATTCAAGAGATGATTAAAGGCTTAATTAGATGTTCTGTAGTTAATTACTAATACCAGGCTCTATAATCTGGTTGCCAAAGGCTGTAAAAATCCTGTGGCTGAAATCAGGTTCCATTATTTTGCAAATTGCACAACTGTGGGCTCAGTTAAGCTTTGGGAAAAGGTTTGCCTGATCAGCTTCCATGATCACAGTGATCCTGCCCAGCTGTGGAATCACTGAAGTTCATGGTCCCCAAACTGGGCATTAAATGAGATGGGCTGAAAAATCTTGGCACATAAACATATTGCTGTTCTTCATATATCTTTTGGCTCTTTCAGCCTCTTCTTAGAAAAGCTTAAAAACATTGATGGCAGCAACAGGATTAAATAATTTCCATTCTAAGGAAACCTTTATGTTTGGAATCTGAAAATAAAGAGCAAAACCAAATTTCATTACATTTATGTTGAAATCAAGAAAATGAAAATATGATAAATAGCAAATCTATGACATTGAAATTTAGCATGGAACCTTTTGAAAAGGATAATGAGAGCCAATAAAAAGCCCTGCCAACCTAATTTGTAAGCATACACCAGTGCCACCTTGGAATCCAGAGTTTAATTTTTGGGATCAATCTGAATCCGGTTTGGGCAGTGCAAAGGCAGAGTCCAGGTGTATAGAAGGCACTGTCTCATTCAGCTGCTGGGTTCTTTTAATAAAAAATTTGCACAAAATGAGTTCTCATAGGTCTTATTTTTTATCTCTTCCTATTAATTTAGAATGTAAATGATTTGAGACGTGCTGCTGTCTTGGACATACCTTGCATGCACACTTTCACAGCTACACATTCCTAAGATACTCAGATACAACTTTCTACGTATCAATCAGTGTATTTTAAACAGCTGTTGTAGAAGACATTAGTGATAATGAAAAAATGATTAATAATGTAAAGTTTGTATGGCTTCAAAATTCGATTTATTACTTTCTGAGATGACAGCAGTATATTTGGAAGAATCTAGGAATGTGACATATAATTAAAAAGTAGCACTTGGAATGTGGGCTGGGCTTTCTGGCAACCATCCACGGGGAGCATAGTGGTGATTGCCACTGAGGAGAGTAAGATTCTATAATGGATTTATGTACACAAGGAAATTATAAAAGAAGACTCAAAACTGATGTTGCAGATGTTGACAGTGTATAAAAGAAAAATAGAGTAGCATTTTACCTTTTGTTAGTATGAGAATATAGGTAGCCAAGATCCCATGTTCTTTGTCCAAAGTATGTGCTGTATCTGGGATGAAGAACCTACTCCAGTTTTGGTTTTTTTCCTAAATCTGTCACCTCATATTTACCCCTACTTGTGGACAGCAATGACATATTTTCTGCTATTGAGTTTTCACTCAGCAGTGTTTCCATGGAGGAGGCTTATGAATACTTGGATAAATGTGGTTTTCAGAGGAATGTAGATGAAAACCAAAGCCAAGGTGAGGGTCAGTGTGTTTTGGTGACACGTGCTCAGGCAGTTCTAAGTTATGGCACCTGTTGAAAAGCAAAGCCTAGGATAGTACAGTTCCAGAGGTGACACACAGCAGGATCTCATCCACTTATAGCAGCTTTGCATAAAATCCAGGAAACACACAGGGAAATCCATTGTCTCAATGTTAACTGAGAACAACTCCCAGTTTTGAAAATTTGCAGTTGGTCTTTGTTTACATGACAAGGTAGGCTTTATGTTTGAAGAAAGGGGAAGAGGCCAGGTTCTCTTCTTTTCAATGACTCAAAAATGTCAGGGTACAAGCACTTCTCCTTGCTTTTTAAAATCTCTTTCTCAGTGTAACAGTTTCTTCACAGTAAGAAATTTAGAACCAAAGACAGACTTCTGTGCCTGAGAGCTTTTTCATGTATAAATTCTTTTTCCTAACCCATTTATATTTCATAAAATCTTAAGATATCTCTGCCTCCATATTTGTTCTCAGATTGAGATTTTGGACTAAAATATTACACACCCAAAGACAACATTTCTAAATGTCTTTGAAAATAAAAATGCCATGTAAATGAGACAAGTTTGACTTTCCTCACTGGGTATATTTTGACAGAAGTAGGATAAGGGTGGCCATGTGTGTATCTATCTAGCAGCCCTGGACAGTCTCTCTGAGATGTGGTGGAGGAGGCAGATCTGTGCCAATAGAGGTTGATTGGAGAAAGGGTAATTTCTTTGTTTGGATCAGGTCAGATGCATCTTGAGAAGTATGTTTGATTTTGCCTTAAAAAAAAAAAAAAGAACAAAGTGAAACAATTTATCTTGGCAATAGAAGGGAAGTAGGCTTATATAAGTTGATTTAAAGTAATGGGAGGTTTTCTTTCCCTTTGTTGTCATTTCTAATTTACTGAATATATAATCTTGTTTTACTTGCTCAGTTTTAAAATGGAGAAACACTTCCCAGAGGATAAACCTTCATCCCATTAACACAGCTGACAGTGCAATTAAGTGCATTCTACAGCTCTGCCAGATTTAGTTGTCCACTGAATTTTTTGTGCTTATTAAAAATCATTGAGCAAAGAGTCCAAATTTAACTACTGGATAAAACCCCTAGATTTTTCAATTTTAATTATCTAAAGTATATTTTTGTTTTCATCACTAGTGAATGTCTGAGAAAAATACATATGTGTATAGACATAAATGAAAGTGTATATATATCTATATCTGTATGTGTATATATATTTATCTTCTGCGTGGTGGGGAGTGATGCAGTCTGTTCTCACACCAAAGGATGTTGACATAGATGTGTGATTCACTGAAGTATAGCAGGAAATATTATGGACACAAGACAGTTTTGTGACCATGGTTCTGCAACTAAGTTGTCAAGCCCTGCATCAGAAGAATTTTAATTTAAGCTGCAGTACAAGGTTAATGTCTCTGTTTTCCTGCCCATGCAGAGATAGTCAGATCACAGCTCTGCAGAGCCTTCTGTTTGCACAGCACACTGATCACCTCTGAGAGCCAGCATGACATGGTAACCAGTATTTTAGTGCTTGCCTGTTTTCCCAGTGTGCTTCCAGTGAGATTCCATCGTAGAGCCCGAGGCACAGCTTCTCACTTTAAGCCCTGTGACTATTGGAGCGTTTCAGAGCTGGCTCAGCAGTCTGGTCTCCTCAGCACAGCCCCAAGTGCCACTGTCACACACAGAGTTACATTTTCATGCTCCTGAAATTCAACCCGTGCTCAACTTCTGTACTTCAGAATTCTGTGGAACTGACATCTCTATCTTTTAGCTTGGGCTTTTTCCCCTTTACTCCTAGCAAAGCCCTGGGGTGAATATCACATAAACCCTTAAATGCCGTTCAGAGGGGCACACACAGCAGCACCATGCTGGTACAAATGAATAGACTTGTTCTGCACAGACTCAGGTTTGGAAACTTTTCTTCCCAGGCTGATTTACAGTGATGTCTGTTCAAATTAGTTTGAACACAGAAACGTCCACTCCTGCTGTGGAACTTTGTGAAAAAAATTCATTACTGTCTTTGAAGTGCCCAAGGTGAAGTGTGAATTGGTGTGTGGAAAAGTGAGATGTAGTGGGCCATACACAAAAGGGCCACATTAACTTGTGAAGTCACAATAATAACTGTGTTTCATCCATGGCTTTCTTGGTACCTTCCTACTTTCCCTCTTTGCTCCAGCAGAATCGAAATAACAGTGTCTGGGCATGTGCAGAGGGTTATTCACGTGCATTTTCTCTTTTTAGAAACCTGTATCAATGACTGCCTTACCCAAAAGGCATTAGGCTCTGCTTCAGGGAGGATGTGTGCTCTCTCCAGGGAGAAGAAAATATGTTAGAATCAATTAGCAAATCAAATAATGATATGTCAAAATAAAGCATAAAATTTCCCCAAATGTGTTGGGTCTGGAAGTTACTCTCTGGCTTTCATTATACTGGAGAACGGGGCTTATACTAACGAAAAATGTTTCAGTTTTTTCCTTATATGAATCCATTTTAAACTCAGGAAGTTAGGTGAACTTTTAGCCAAGTGCTTACACTAATTTCTTTTTAATGTTGGCAGGATTTATACTGAATTCATTTCTCAGCATTTACCTACAACTATTCCTGACATTTCATTGTGTCTACCACTGTAAAAGAGTGAATTTTCACATCCTTTCTTACATCTAGCAAGTTATGTTACATAGTACTGCCATGTGACTTAGAATTATATTTTCAGTTCACAGTCATGTTTTTGTGAAATTTGTAATTAAACCTTTATTCCCTACAATAATGTATTTGAGAGGGGAGCAGCTGAATAATGTGGCTTAAATATAATCATAATTGACAGCCAAAAACCTTGCCTTAATAAGAATTCCCTCTTTCCTACCCCTGACATTAGACTGTGGTCTGTGCATTCTGCTAGTTGCAGGTTTGGCACTAGGGAGGATTTTTCTTATCAGATTGGCTGTTTTTGGTGAACACCTTTCAGCAGCCCCGTGGTTGGTTAGTTTATAAAATCTCTCCTATCATAAACTGCCAGGTGCCTCAGTAAATTACCTCTGCACTTTTACATTGTCAGGCCTGGTTCTCTGCTAAGTTAAGAAATACGCACATGTTACAGGAAAGATTTTTTTTTTTTAAGGTAGCTGGAGAACAGTTTGTGCATGGTCAGGTAAAAATTATTTTCTCCAAATCCTTTGGTTGATTGAGATTAAAAAAAGAAAAAAAAAAAAAAACCCAAATAAACAAAACAAAGCCCAAAACAAAAATACTCCAGTGGATTACAGATTGTCAGGTAGAAGCCTTAGTGCAAGGTACTGCTTTGTCTTTAGTGACAGAGTAGACAGAATCAAGACAGAAAGTAAAATTTGATGATCAATTATACAGTCTGAAGTTAATCTGCTGCTTTGAAAACTAAAAGCAATAATATAAATTTTAAATTAGAGAAGTCTGTTTTAACTGTCTTCTGTCTGTTCTTCTCATCCTGATACTGTGCTAGAGCTGCTGTTCTGGAGTTTTTGAAGTACAGGAAGCAATTTTATCAGTGCTTTCCATAACTGCAGAGTTTTTCAGTGATGGATGCTGAAGTCCATGAATATTTTCAAGCGTTTCTGTCAACAGGAGATATGGTTTATGTCAACTCAACTCACAAACATAAGGCACACAATATGTTGCTGAGAGTCTCAAACTGTGTAAATCAGGCTGTAAAATCCATGTTTTTTAAAACTGGTTCATGACTGTAAAATACACTTTAAGGTTCAATAATAAGTAAAAAGATTAAGAAGTGTTCATTAATAATGGTCTAAATTCATTTTTCCTTAAATTAATACCACACTAATACTAATTCCATGTCAATGGATTTGGAATACATTCAAATATTTACAACCATTTTGACTCTGTAACCACGATCACTTGGCATAAATATAGATTTATTAAAAAAAGTGATTAAAAAGTGTCTTACAGCTCTTAAGGTACACTTGGACTTCACTTATTTTGAGGACAAGATGACTATAAATATTTTCCTATGGATGTAAATTCACTTCTTATCATCGCTCACATTTTCACGATTCAATTCCTTTCCATGGGTTTTTTTTAACAAGGTTGCAACCTTGTTTTGCACAAAGAGGCTGTATCTCTTTGTCTTACAGCTTTGTTCATGATGTGATTCTTTGCAGCACATATGCACTGTCTCTTGTGCCTCCCTGTGTCTCTGCCATCTATCATTTCACTGGCTGTTGAAAGTATAGATTTTATCATGTGACTTAAACCTTTGTTTAAAAGCTTTCTGTTGGGATTGTTGTTATTACTGCTGTGGAAAGTTGGCAATCAATTATTTGTGTGCTCTTTTATTGTTTTGTGGGCTGTAGGTTGTGGAGTAGTTTGGGTTGGAAGAGGCTTTTAAAGGTCACCTACTGTAATTCCCCTGCAAAGAGCAGGGACACCTTGGCCATGGTGCTCAGAGCTGACCTGGAGTGTTTCCAGGAAGGGGACAGAACCAACTCTGAGTCATCTGCCCCAGTGCCTCACCAACTTCACAGTAAAAAATTCCTTCCTTATATCTAGCCTGAACCTGCCATATTTTAATTTAAAACCCTTATCTCTTATTCTCTTGCATACTTTCTTCCAATTGTTTTCATCCTTTGCCTCTTTCTACCTTTATAATCAGCAATACTTTTAAAATTACTTACAAACAGTATGAATAGAATACAACTGTGCATAATTATGACCTCCATGTCTTTAGCAGAAAAGACATCAGGTGTAGCCTGTGTTTTTCTGCTTGCCATATTTACTTCTTGAATGCTGAAAACATTGCAGAAGGAGATATTTGACTTAGACTTCACAAATATTCTTTAAGTTTTGCTTGAACAGTTTAGAGACTGGTAAAGAATATTACCGGTGTCAAATGGCATTTCCTTTGCATGATGCTCACTGCATGTTAAAAGATGAGTTTATGCACTACAAGTCAATAAATGCAGACTCTAATCAAAAGTTTTGCTTGCATAGGAAAAAAAATCTGCTGCATGTAATAGTGCCTTCTCTAAAAGATATTGAAATGTGATGAACCACAACCATTTTTTGATTAAGTGAGGTTTTTTCAATTTGATACTTAAAAAGAGCTATGAATATCATTCAGTCCTACTTTCCTATCAATGCCTTCCAACTGGCTGCCAAAATTGAGATTACCTATTTTCGAGAATATTAGACCCCAAAAAAATCATTTCTCAAGTGATGCAGAAAGATTATAATCTGCAGCTAGCACATATGCAAAACCGTTTACCTGTAAGGTGTGAAATTAAGAAATAAAATCTTGTCTGTCACTGTTGTATATGATTTTATGGACTTGGCTTCTGAACATTCAACATCCTGGAGTTGTTATTTAAATACTCATGGTCACATACTGTCCTGGACTACTATATTTATATTTTGAAATCCTTCCCCTGGATTGTTTGTCTTCACATTTTAAGGTCTCTAGGACAGTGTTTGCACTGTCCTCCTAACACTGGACATTGTTTAATTTAAAAGGAGCTTTCTTAGTCCAACAGATTTAATCAAGGTTGCAGAGAATGTCCTCTCTTCCCATATTTCTTTGTTTTAACTCTTGTTGCCTGTTGGACAGAGATGCACAGACTTCTTCACTTCTTCCATCTGGTTTTGCTTAAATTCTGCCTCAAATATGATTTCCAGAATTTACTCAGGCTGCTGCTTTGTTCTTGAAAAGGGCTTGAGCTTCACAGATTTTTAATTTTTTTTTTTCTCTCAAGCCTCTGTCTTTAACAGCAAGCCTTTTGGCCATGTTGGCATGGCCATACAGGATGTGCACTATGCTTTATCTCTGCTGTGTTCTAATCTGTCTCTGGCTGTGGATCTAATCTGTGTCTTTCTAATACATCCTCATCACCATGGCAACTACATGTCAGATCCAGGCTACATGGAAACCTGAAGTATTTCCTCTAGAAAGCCCTGCTCTCTCCCACTCCTGATCCAGCAGCTGTTGCTTAGTTACTCAGAGTTGGGCTTTGCCTTTTGACAAATGTGAGCCCTGAATGTTTGTTACTGAGCACTATCTTAGGTACAGTATTAAGAGGCTTTTTCACTTGACGTGCCTCTGTCAATCATGATGCCACCCCTGCTTCCTTGTTGCTTTTAAGGACAAGAAAGTGACAATAATCCTGGGTTTTTGAAAACCTTTAGGAGTGAATATGCATCAATTAAATGGTTATCTGGCAAAGTAAAAACTGTAACTTTACTATATAGTGAAGAAGATTGACATATGACAAAGAATAATAACAGTTTATCCAAATATACATATTCATTTTGTCTACTGTTTTAGAATACTGAAATAATCTGTTTCTCCATGCTGCTACATTACACAGACCCTTTGATTTTTCTAGGGTATGTGTTGTATGAAGAAGAAGGCGGCTTGCTCTCCTGGTTAAGCATTAGTATGCTTGGCTAGAATATAAACAGTTTCAAAATATTGTTTGGCTAAAAACGTACAAAGACATTTTTACACTATACTTTGTTTATTTAGGTGTCTTGCAGCTTTTATTTGGCACATTCCTGAAGGAGTAAATAGTGTTTAGGAATACATAGTGGGTTTTGTAATGTACTCATCCCAAGATACATTTGTACATCTGCTCAGTGTTTTTATTACTATCTTCAGAGGCTTTATAACCAGCTGAACATTTTCATCTCTTATGTGAGTAAAAAACTTCCACTTTACTCAAATTGTGCAAACAGTCTTTTGGGCAAGGAGGTGCTACACAAGGATTATAAAGCACAAGAGAAGTAAGGGCCCCTTGATTTGGGAGGACAAGAGATGGTGATTTGCCATGGTAGTAGATAAGTTACGCTGTTATATCCAATACTTGCACATTCACACTCTGTTGGTGCTCCCAGGAAAGGAGCAGCAGAGGTTTAATTTATTATAGCCAACAAAACTGTGATGCACTTTACCTACTAAAGCATTTCTCTCTAAAGGTTTTCATACCTCCATTTGCTGTATGCAAGAAGCATGATGTGTTGATAAACACGGGATGAGTTTAGAGCCTCCTTCAAAGCATTATTTGTTGGTCCCAACTGCACTGTGCTGTGCCATTAAGTCAGCCTGCTTCTATAACTTCCATGTCTCTGAACAGCTGTGCAGTAGCAATGGGACATTTTTTGTGAAGTGTTAGTTAACAGGTTTGCATGGTCTTGTGTTTCAAATGGTTTTTGTAAAGACTGGTGGATGGATCTGTCCCCGAGAAATTTCTGTAAGGATGACTTTTATTTCCAAGGCTGTGCCTTGCCTTTGTCATACATCATTTTGACAATGGCTCTGATAAAATTGTCCCTTTTGGGATGTTGTGCATTAAATATTTTACAGCACAGTTGGGTGGATTTAGCAGCAGTCACATTTGCTTTCTTTTCCTGATTTGCAGTGTGTTCCACTGGCTTCCTCTATTGCTCATTGTGACACTTTTCTTGGTCTGCCACTTGCCAGAGGTTTGAATTTCCTGGCTGCTAATAGTTCCTCTTCCATCAGACTGTGCAGAAATTTCTTCTTGCCGTGTGTTAGAACTGCCTCCTTTTTTTTTTTGCAATATTTGTGACTAATTTTGATTCTGTGATGAAAATGCAATGGATATAAGGCCTCTGTTCAATTTGCTTAATTCCTGCGTTCTCAGAATTTGTTCTCTCTTTTCCACTTGGAAAACCATTTCTGTCAGTGGTTTTCTATGTTGTTCACTCTCTCCCTTTACCTCATGGCACCTTATGGTTCTGTGGTGTATTTTCTTACTATCCTTTCATTTTTCACAGTCATCAATTTGTATCATGCAGCAGTGTGGAAATGAGTATGTTTCACTGAAAATACAGAAATATCCTCCCTGCAGTAACATGAATTAATTTATCTGTCAGGATTACTGGCTTTTGACTTTAGCTCTCAGCTCAAAGCAATTGCTGGGTGGGCAATCCCATCTGTTAGTAGCACATTGGGGACAGGTCTGAGTGCCCCATGTACCTGGCTCCTGGGACAGCAGCTCCAGTAATGCAGCATCTTTCTACTTTGTCCTGGGATGCCCTTGACTTCTGCTCTGAGCTTCTCCTTTAATTTAAAACAGAAGTTAATATTCTGTTTTCATAGATGGTGCCTATATGCTGTTTCCAGAGCTTTGCTCTAACCTGCCCACTGCTCAGCCCCCACACTGATTGCTTTTAGCTGTTACGTCTGAGAAGTTAAACAAAGTCCAGCCAGGCCAGAACCAAATGGGTGAAGTGGGCTCAAATCTCCACTGATTTGCTACAGGACATTTTCTATAACTCATGAGAAGACAAGCACTTAGGAGGCAGAAATGAATCTCTATCCCAGAATGCTGCTAGTGAGGAGTTTGCAGCTGTAATTCTGGCTTTTAAATGAGCTAAAGATGAATCTCAGTCTATCTCATTAATTAAAAGAAATTCAACTCCTCCCCTCCCCCTAAACAAAAAAAGAGCACTACACCCCCCCATCATAAAACAATACAAAGCATCACCCAAATGCACTCATGAAATTCAGCATAAAAATAAACACATCTGGCCATACTCCAGTTCTTCTGCTGCTACTTCAAAGGAGAAGGGTAAAACTATTAGGGAGATGTTGGAAGATGAAGGCACCAAATGCCTACTGCTCTGCCTTTATACAGTCACGTACTTGAAGTCTTTACCATCCCCTATTCTTGCAGGGAGGGAATGTGATTTCTGACATTGGTGAACAGTTCCCAGAACATGAAGCAAAATGGACAAACACCTTCTTTTATGTCTACAGATGGCCAGATGCTTTGATCTGTGAGCTGATGCATCCACATTACCCTGGAGTCAGAGAGAGGGGAAGAGAGAGAAAAAAGTGAAGGCAGTTGCCGAAACTGGCATCCAGCCCCAGCTCTTGAGCATGCTGGACCACCCTGAAAAGCATTCATATTAGTGTTGAGTAGTGTAATTATTAGATTGTTGGTCTATGTCCCAGCAAAGTATGTGATTTTGTTATTCTTTAAAATATGACCAGACTAAATATGTTGTCAATGTCATAAAAACTAAGCTAATATTGTTGCTATCTCTGAGCCAGGAGGAGTGCTGGATTTTGCATTCCTTTTCCAGTGCTTGGGCCCTTAGGCTGTGCTTGCATTGCTTTGTGGTTCAGGGCTGCCATTGAGGCTATCAGATATTGCAGGAGGGAAAATCATTTTCAATGCCAGCATCTTGGACAGCTTTCCAGGAGAAAGTAAGAATAATATTACAAAAGGAATAGAATAGGGAGAAAAGGCTTTTTCTTTCTTGATAAGAAAGCAGCATATGGTAAGAAGAAGTATTCCACACTCTCTTCATCGTTACTGGGTTCCTCAGTGGTTTCCCTTATTTCTGTAAAACATGCTGCAATAGCTGAAAAGCAAAATGGGCTGTGTAGGTATTAGTTTTGTTCTATAGACTTAGCAAACTCTGGATACTTTTATGGATTCTGTGAACATAAAAAAAAAAGTCATTTCCTTTGGCTGTTGTGCATCTTCTAGTCTGTGCACCTTCCTTGCCTTTGTTGAGACTTCAGTCCTTTTCGGGCCAGCAGGATCTGTGACAGCCACTTAATTGCTACATGCATTTGTACTTTTCTTTGGCAATCTCATTTCAGTTTTGTGTCACTGTACCTATTTTCCTGGAGGTTGGTTTCATGTTAAATGTCAGTAAAAACAGGTAACAGCTACACAAACAGTGGTGGAGCAAAATCCCATATAATTACAAACTAGCTCATCTAAAAGACACGGGAAAGGAAATATTTTATTATATTTTATCTGCCAGGAAGCAAAGGCAGAAATTATATTTCAAGAACTGTGGTGAAAGCTATTTACATGTATTACCTTTGAGCCCCCTAACATCACATTAATGATTTTGCTTTTATATGAAGTTTTACCTTTTATTTTTTTCTCCCTCACCAAAGTGCTGCATATTCTCTCAGATTAATTTACCACATTGACATTTAACTATATGGGGGATGCAGATGATGTTCACCAGTAATTGAAGAACTTAAGAATACTGTTTTTAAATTAAGTACTGGTGGATTTTAAACAGTTTAGTGTAATCACTAAAATTGGAAATTGCCCAGAACAAGTTTAACACACAGGTTATTAGATGATGAGAGTGCAAGATTTTGAAGAGACATATGGTCAGAAATGCAGGTGTATTTGGGCTGGTGCATGTGGGCAGAGCTGCACCCACGTAGCAGCGTTACAAAGTTCAGGGCAAAGAGCTCCAGTGGGAAATCCCTCTGCCCAAAGGTGCAGCACAGACTCAGGATTTCCAGGTCTGCTGTTTTTCACCATGGCTACACTTGTCCCTGCACCGCTTTTCCTTGTATTACAAGGATCAAACCGATTGTAGCTCTATTTGTTTCTTTTATTAAAGTGGTTGGTGCCTAAAATGTAACTTGATCTATTGTAAAAAGAGCAGCCAGCATAACAGACATGCAGGGTGTGGGAAGGCAGGGAATTGTCACCAGCTCTCATTTTGAAGGAATACAGGGAGCAGAGGTCACATTTTAATTGTGCTCTCTTATTTAAAATGCCTCCTTTATGTTCCTTCCAGCTAAAAAAAATAAATCTATTAGTTTCAGAGTCACTGTATTAATGCTTAGAGTGATCAGCAGTTGGATGATTAGTGTTGTCAGCCTAATGCAGAATATAGACTCCACCAGTCTCGTTCAGGGAAAATTTCCTGATTTTATTTCCATGGAGTTCTCTAATCAGTAATACAGATATATAAACATGTTAAGTGGCTCTTCACAGATGGTCTAAAAAAAGTAATCCAAAATATCCATGGATATTTCAATATGATTTTTAAAAAGGGATTTATATTTTTAAAAGTGATTTATATTTACAGTTTTTATATACAAATATATTTTTTATATGCTACTGGAATGACTTCAGTCCAGAATTTAAGAGGTGAATGACTAAAGTTGTGCCATTACCTTATGGAACTGGAATGCATATAGAATTCAAAGAAGATTGACCTTGGGTTTGGAGGCAGAGGGTTCTGCTCACGAGTGGCATTAGAACTCTGATTCATTAGGAAAGGACATTAAAAATGAACTCCTGAGGAATCCAGGATAGGACACATCCAATGAATTGAGAAAACTGTAAAATACCAAGGTACAATGGGCAGTCTTGGAATGACATCCAAATATAAGTTGCTAAGAAGCACTCCAGGTTATTTTAAATATAAATTAATATAAAATTATTCTGCTTGATTTGTTTGGCTTTTCACTAATCCTGGTGACTGGTAGGCATATAAGGAGCCCATAGCCCTCTAGAGGCCTGAGAAATGGTGCCTCCCCTTTTTCTCTAAACAGACTTTTCTAACACCAGGAAAAGTAAAAGAACAAAACCCAAGCCCAACCCTCTGAACTTGGTTGCTCTTTTCAAAGATGAATTAAACTTATTGCCTTATCTCAGGATTGTGATGCTGAGTCAGCAGTGCCACTGCAATTTTCAGTGATTTGGATACTCCATTAGACAGGAGGTACAGGATCAGAATCGGAATATTGGTATTTGAACTGGTACTGGGAAGTTCCTGTGGGCTGAAGAATAGAATTCTCATTTTAGTGTCTCACATCTGGGGTTATGTCTAAATGCTGAACAGTGGGCTGATATTTTGGGATGCTAACACAGGAGCATATTTTTACAAACCAATGATAGATCTCAGTCTTGAGACCTGATTTGTGATGTTTTGGTCACAGCTCATTACTGGAGTAACTACAGACTGGGAAACAGCTGGACAATGGGTTTTGCCAGCTAGGCAGGACTGAAGTTAGTGCCCTTGGACCAGTGACATCAGTTGGTTTGATATGGCTCTGATGTGGCAGATCTTAAGTGTGTATTTCATCTTCTAGAGAAACAAACAAGATCTGTTTTGTTGACCTTGCATTTTCAGCATTTCATCTATATAACCCTAAATATTTAGGTGAAAGCAACACGGGAAGTTGTGTAGCTGAGACATTTCCATTTTTCTGCTGTTTTTCTTGATGAATGCAGGGGAAGATAACAATTTGCCTTTTTTTCCACTCCATTAAAATCAAGTTTGAAGCAGTCTTCTGAAAGCATACAGAGACATTATTTTGCAAGCTAATGGCTGCTTTATTTCAAATGTTTGAGCAAATGTTACTGTGTATTCATGTATGCACACTTTTGCAAATTAAATAATACCTCTGTGGTTTCAGTTCTGTTTCTTTCTTTCTATTCTGCTGACTTCACGTAAGATTGAAGTGGGAATATCCTGTATCTTAATTGTTTCTCACCTTTCAAAATTCACAGTTTGAAATCCAGTAACTTTGTAAGACATTTTCCTTGATTTCTCATTTCCCACTGTTGAACCAAATCTGCAGCTTAAAAACGTACTTGAGCAGCCTGGGGTTTTAGGGGTTGATAGATGGGGATGTCTTAAACAGAACAGTTTCAGCATCAAGGATTTGCTTTGTAGTTCTCTTTCTATGGAAATAAAAACTTACTGGGTAATTGTTGTGGAATGTGGGTTGAGTGTTTTCCAAATAACAACTAGTGGTATTTGTCATGAGATGTTGTGTTTTTATGCATACTTCAAGTGCAAAATAAAAGGTATTTCACTTTCTGTTCCAACATGAAAACTTTCAAACATTACCAAATTTAATGTTTAAAAAATAAAGTGTTGCCATGAGACATTCCATGCATTTAGGGAAGGTACATTGAGTAAATAATCTAAATTAGATTGACTTATTTATATTCTCCAGAACAAGCAATGTGGTGTTTCAAGATAGATGGTCTGAAGAGCAATTTTAACTTATCTAAAAAGTATTACCAGGTTACTCTGCTTTATTTGAGCCATACTTCTGTTCTTTAAGTGAATTATTTATTTTGCATCACTTATTTGACAAAGGAAACTAAAACTGTTTTGCAACAGTTTTCAGTCAATAGACTTTTGGGTATTGAATAAGCTGAAGATGGTAGAGTTTATGGGATTCTACTTAATAAAATCACTTTTCATTGTGTGTGTGTGTTCTTTATCTTTTTTCCAGATCCAGCCATTGTAAATGGAGTTTATTGGTCAGAATCTTTAAATAAGGTGTTTGTTGATAACTTTGATCGTGACCCTTCTCTCATCTGGCAATACTTTGGAAGTGCAAAAGGATTTTTCAGGCAATATCCAGGTAGGAAGAAGAGAAGTTCTTAAAATACAATAAAGAATTCCATGGCTGCATTGAGTGTTGTCACAAATCCTGACTGCCACAGATACTTGCAGGTTTGATTTTACTTATCTAGTTCTCAGAGAGATTTCCAATCAACATTTTGAAAATGTCGAGGTTTTCTATCAATTTCTATTTGGAGGTGAAACCCTCATGATAACTCATGTACTCATAAAAATTTCTATTCAGATAGACATACACACACATGTGAAAAATAACTCCTAAACAGGCTGTGAGGAAGGAGAGCAAAAGGATTAGAGCCTTCATGTAATACTAAGCTCATATAATACTAAGCCTGAATTATGTGCTCTATCAATGCACACAGTAAGACTTCACCATTATTTGTTGTTTGGTTTTTAAACTTCCACTTAGCCTGGCAGATTTACATTTAAAATTTGAAAAGACTTGCTTGAAAGTTTATTTTCACACCAGTTGTAATAAAATGCAATCACATCACTTGTGTTATTTCTATAGAAATAGATTAAAAGCTATATGGTTGCCTATTAAGTTTTATGTTTAATCCTATACAAAATTTACCACATGATAATAAACTATGAAGTTAAATAAACTGATTCTCAGCTTCTGTAACTTTGAATCAGGCTCACAGTGGGTATTGTTACTGTGGCTGATGTAGTTTAGCAACCCATGTTTCTCTAAGTCTTGAGTTTAAGCAAGTTCACTGCAAGCCTGTATGTCTCAAAGTGGCTGAGAGTAACGGCTACTACATCTGGGTTACTTTTAGATTATATTTCAGTTCCCAAGCTCCATGATATTTCAAATATTAGTCCTTATTTTCAAGGCTATTTCTGGTTTTGGTGCTAGAAAATGAGTGTAAAAAGCAGGAAGAATTCCCTTGTAATTTTTTTTTTCCTTGGAGATATTTTTATCATATTTCTTCTGACCCATGACCAGGAGATACTACCTCTTCATAGTGATGTGTGTGAAAATTCAGAGTATGACCTGTGAGTGAAGCAGGCAGTATACTGGGAGCTGCTGGAGTCAGCCATGGGTAGGGAGTGCTCAAGGTCTGGAAAGGACTTGGCAAGATGTGACAAAGCTTGCCAGAACCAAAGACCAAGAATGGCAAGAATTTTGTGAAAATAGTGCAATGAACATAGTAGGCCTGAAGAGCTTTCACCTTACAGTAGATTAAAAAGGAGTGAGGAAAAAAACATTTTCTGGTTGCCCTATTTTAGGAACTTTTCTTCCCCTCCAGTATTTCCTATGTTATGATGGCACTGCCTGTTAGATTAAAGTATGAAACTCCATTAGCTGCTACTTAGCCCCAGTACCATAGATACATTTTCCACAGGTATTGTGAAATTTAATTTCATTTTTTATTCTCTATTTTTTTAAACAGGAATTAAATGGGAACCTGATGAGAACGGAGTCATTGCATTTGACTGCAGAAACAGAAAGTGGTAGGCAATTGATGACTGACGGTGTTTAAGAAATTTGAAATGATGAAAAGTTCACAATTTTAAAAAAGGTTTTGTCTTTCATCTCAGGTATATCCAGGCAGCAACTTCTCCAAAAGATGTGGTAATTTTAGTGGATGTCAGTGGCAGTATGAAAGGGCTTCGCTTGACTATTGCAAAACAGACAGTTTCATCTATTTTGGATACCCTTGGAGATGATGACTTCTTCAATATAATTGCTGTGAGTGTCTCAGGATTTTTTTCTATTTTACTCTTTTTCTTCCATCATTTTTTGCTATCAGTCATGTTTTACTTCACTCAAGCCACTTGAAAAATATTGCAGACAGGTGATGGATGATATCTGAACACACTGGACAGACACTCTGTTTTTTCAGTGTGGGATTCTTCAAGTGTCAGAGATTTTGGACTCTTTGTCTGTGACTTGAAATTTGAAACCTCTTAAAAAAGTAGTCTTCAGTCTGGGGCTGCAAAGAATGTTTTTTGTTTGTTTGTGGTTTTTTTTTTTTTACCTCAGGGTGTGTCTGCCTTCTCCCCTGCTTTTCTCCCTCAGCTGCAATACAGTGCAAATTGCAAAATGGATAAAATGAAAGGATTAATAGATTCACATTTTGGCTTTTGCTAAGGCTTGCATGGCATGATAAAATGCCAACATTACTCCTCAATGTTGATGTTCTGGTCTGAAATATGTGTCTGTGTCAGTGGTGTAGAGAGGTTGCTGGTGTTCAATAACAGGGAGAAATCAGATCCTCAGTAGCTCCTCTAGTGAGTTTTCCATGGTTCAGGTACAAGTTTTAAACAAGAGGCTGGTTTTGCTGTACTTAAGAGTAATGGGATTATTCTTGTGAGTAAGGATGACTTTAACAAATCCAAAACTGACATCAGAACTATGATTTGCAGGGGAAGGAAGGAAGGAGGTATTGCCTGTTATATAAATTTTCTTTTGCTGATATTCTCTTGCTAATACTTTATAAATAAATGGTTTTCTCCAATGTGTAAATGTCTTCAACTTCTCCAATATTAGGAAGATTTTGGCCTTTTTTTTTTTCTGCAAGGGAAGTGTCCTTTCTGTACTAAATTAAATGACCCCAGAGACAAAAGTGTAAATAACTGAGATTGTGTAGAAAATGAAATAGATGTGCATAAAGTATATGACATATGCTGTATTTTTAACATATAGCAAGCAGTTCAGACTATCGTATTTGCATGATAATTGCATAATTAGCAGAAACACATGTTGTATAAAGATATAATTACATACTTTATCAGAAAAATATTTACC
Organism: Dicaeum eximium; assembly: GCA_013396995.1. Taxonomy (NCBI): domain Eukaryota; kingdom Metazoa; phylum Chordata; class Aves; order Passeriformes; family Dicaeidae; genus Dicaeum; species Dicaeum eximium. Next base: position 750,278 of record VWZP01007285.1, read on the forward strand.
ATCCTTAAAAAAAGTGATTAACTGTAATCTAAATAACTTCTGTAAGTTGAAAGAATGTTTCAACTAGGGTAATTACTAAAATTCCTGACCAGCCATTTTTTGGGACATAATCTCTCTTTATAAGTAGTTTTAGCAGTTACTGTGAATTATGTAGGAAGAATAAAGAAAAGTTGTTTTTTTTCAGTGAAAATTTTACTTTCGGAAAATCAAAAGGCTCATCTATAACTGTAAAAAAATAAAAACATACATAGCTTAAATCCAAACTAATGATTTTGCCTAAGTAGTGCAGTGACAACACTGTGCAAATACTTTTTAAAATAGCAAGTATGAAAAAGCTAATTGTCACTTTTTCCAATTTAAAGTTTATTTGAAAATGAACTGAGCTACGTATAAAACACCATGGAGTCATGGAATTTTTTACATAACTTATTGTCAAATTACACAAGCTTCTGACCACTGAATTTCTGTTGAGAAAAGGAAAGAATCACCCACCTGAGCCTTTCCTCCCAGCTGCCCAGGCTGAAATTGTGCCCAGCACCTCCGCGGGGCCAGTCCCGGCACCTTCCCTGCCCTTCCTGCCTCTCCCCTGCCAGGGAGAGCCACCCTCTGCATGAAAAACTTTTTCCTGGTATATAATATATAATCTAAACCTCCTCTGACTCGGCTTCCTCTTGCTCTCTCACAAGGCAAAAATATAACAGTGTAAGCAAATAAAAAGAATATGTTTGTTTGAAAATGGAACAAACTAGCAAGAGAGACTTGTGCTGTGGAGAGGGGAGAGGGCTTTTCATTGAGGAGTGGCACAGGTAGGCTGGGGCTGAACCATGAGCTGCTTTCAAAATGTGATGTGTGAAAGGCATGGAGAGGGGACACAGGAAAGGCAGTGGCAGTGATTTATCTTATCTGCAGAAATTGCTTCCGAAGCATTGCTTTGACCAAGTGCCACAGGGGCAAATGAAATTTGTCAGGAATGGAGATGTTTCAGTGATCAAAACATGAGACAACAAAGCCCCCACAAGCGGCTGCTTGGTGTGAAAGCACTGAAAATCCCATACAGCTTTTATCTACAGACAAATGTTTGAGTGAGATTATGTCTTGCCCTTTGTAATTCAGGCACAGCCTGCTGGTGTGACAGCAGTTTCATTTGAAGGTAGGATGGATACACACGTGTCAGTCCAAGAAATCCCCTCTGTATGAGCAGATCACCTCTGTATCCAGAGCTGTCCAGCTGTGCAGTGTGTACCTCCCTCTCTGCCCAGCCCAAAGCCTGAGGTGGAATAAGAGCTTTGTTAGTGTGGGAAATCTGGACAAACTATGTGTGCTTACTAGATAAAGCAAAATTTTGAACTTGAATGACTGTGACTGTCACGATGGCTTTATTATACACAGTGATTAACAGAATGAATTCCTGTATGTATTTCTGTGTGTATATATACGTATATCTATATATATATTTATATCATCTATATCTATATATATATCCATATCTATATCTTTCTAATCTATCTATATCTGTATCATCTATCTATCTCTCTCTATATATGTATCTAGATATATATAGGTATAAATGTATATGTACCAGAAAGCAGAATTCACTGCAGGTCTTTCCAGAGAATAAACATAAAAGGGTAATGTTAAAGATCATTTCAGCTTTCATGGGTGGGTTGTTGCAGTATCCATCTGAAATTGATGGACTAGGTGATTGAATTGCAAAAAAAAACATTAATGAAATACAAGAGCGATTTTGTGCTGCCTATGTTAAAATTTAAGGTCAGTTCACTGGTGCATGAACAGAGATATCTGCACAACAAGACAAAAGGCATGTTTTTCCAATTCACTTTGAAGTATAATTCCAAGTCAAGCATTAAATTAACAATATTATCATAAAACGAGTACTAATTTTGTCAAATGCAGAAATTTTTAAAATGCCTTTATACAAACTCTACACTGAATTAGCAAAATATTAACTGAGCCAAGAATGTTAAATTAATTTTACTGCTTTAGACACACCCTTTTAGCAAAAGTGATTAGAATAAAAGTATTTTTTAATTCAAAGCACAGTAGTACAACTCCCTGTATTAACATGTAGAATTTTCCAATATAAATAGTCTCTTTTAAAATTTTTTTCTTTTTTATTCCTATGGAATAGACCATGGATAAATTTACTTTTCAGCCTACCTGAATGATCAGATTCTGTAGAACTGATGTGTGAGCAGGCTGGCAAAGAGAGGCAGCCAAAATGAAACTCCATATGAAGCCTCCAAGCAGTGGGCTGTGCTTGTGTGCCACTTCTTTGGCACAGTAAACTGTGGAAACACCAATTCCTTTTGTTCCTTTTCTGGATTGGCTTCTTAGGCTGGCCTGAATTGGATATCGGAATATCCTTTAATATAATGTGAAATCTTTTATCTGTGTATTGTTGCATAACAAAATGGAAATTTAATTTATTTCTGTGGACCTTGTACACGGCAGCTTAAATGTGACGGAGAAGAAATATGGAAAATGATAAGGAAAATGTATGCTACTTGTGTAGGTGTGCTAAAACCATATATATCTCATTTTCAGTATATGAATAGCATCTTACTATAGAATATAGGCCAGCAGCTCTCTAAATAATTATATGGTTTCTCTTAGTCCACATTTTTTTTTCATTTTTATGCCTATTGTGCAAAGAAATAAGAAGAGGGATTAAATAATGTGAAGTAATAAGACAGATAACTGTAACTATGTAAATAAAATAATAAATATCAGTGTAATTACATGTTTAAATTACAAGAGTAACTCGGGGTTTTCGAAGAGGAGCTCAGAAAGGAAGGTAATAAATTTTTACCTCCCTTCCCTCAGCAAAACACAGGCTATTTCCAGCTACTGTTCAGGTATCAGCTCTCCCAGCTGCTGCTGTCACTATTGTCACGTGCAAAGATGTCACATGTATGGAGGAATGGGACATGTAGCACTTGGAAGTGTGAGAAAACAGCATAATGCAAGAACTCCTGAAAAGCCAAATGCAGGTTTTCACTGGGGTAAATTAACAAGACATCTATACTGGGCATTGCTGGCGAAGGCAGCAGCTGTTAATCAGATGAGGAAGTTATTTCACTAAATACGAAATTTCTGATGTCAGAAGAAATGCAGGACTAAGTTCCAAGTTGCTGAAGAGGTAGTGAGGAGGTGGAGGAGGGGAGAATTTCTTCACTTTTTGCACTTTAAAGGTTTGGCACAGTCAAAAGAAAGGCATCTCCAATAAAATTGTAAAACACCCTATGACAAGGGCAAAGAAATCAAATATTGCTAGGAAGCACAAGTTAGGTGTTTTACTAGAAAGTTACAGCTGTACTAAGGATCCTATCAAGTGCATATGCAAATTTAAGTAGAAACACTGCTTGAATGCTTTCACATGTTACATCAGAATTTCAGTTTTTGTGGACTTAAGCAGATGATCTTTTGGGAATTTCATTAGGAACTGAAATAATTCTATCCAGTGAATTTTTCCATCTCTTTATATTTAAGATATTAAAAAATGATTAGGAAGTGTATCCAATTAGTAAAGAGATAAAAATTAAAGTAGGTCATTAAAATGCACCCTTACAAGAATTCAAACCATGAGAAACTTCTACACCTTTTTATATAAAGATTTTTCTTACTGTGCTTTCATTTATATCTGTACAGTCTCTGTGAATACCCTGATGGCAGAAGTTACTCCAAACAGTAGTTAAATCTTACAGACATCTAGTGGACAGAAATTACAACTATTTAGATGCGAGGCCTGATGATAGAGTAGGAAGTTGTTTCATTTATTTGCTGGTGATTATAGACCTTTTAGGGAAAAAAAAAGGTGGTATTGCTACAAAATTAGGAAACCTTGAGTTTACTTGCAGGCAAGTGTTTGAACCTTTAGCATTTTATTGCACATTGGCCAGTTGCAGACACTGTGCCTGGTATGAAATAAACATAAATATATCTGCTCTTGCAGTTTCCAGTGACAGCTACAGAGATGAAACAGGTTTAACTGGAAAGTATCTTGATTAAAGAACATATTGAGAAAAACCTGTTTATGACCAGAAAAAAGCTTGGGAGTAGGGGCTGGTGTACCAGTGTCACAGATTTTCAGTATTTAATTTTTTTAAAATAGAATGGAGTATGGTCTTGACTTTGGACTATAATAAGAGATGCTGTGTAGATTCGGCATTATTATTTTGCAATGACTCTCAGGAGACAGATTGGAAAGCGCTCTGAAGAGAGAGAACTACAGGGGAAAGTACATCATTTATCAGATCAATAAACTGTTATGAGGCTGAGATGCACATGGGACACTCTCAGTGCCTCCAAACTGTTCTAGAAACCTTTGCCTTGTACTTTGTATTACCAGTGGAACAATAGGAAAGTCCATACACTCTCATACCTTGAAATAACGTTGATGGCAATAAAACAATTATGGCAGCATGCAAATCTGCTGCAGAAATTATGCCCATATATCTTTAAAGTGGTGTTAAGTTGAAGGGAGTAGAGCAAATTTGGAGCTACAGGCAGAGTGAGAATTCACAGCGACAAAAACCCCTGTCTAAGCAGCTTTTTGTTACAAGTTGTTCATTGGAGGGCTTTCTTTATTCCCACTGAGGTGGAGGAAGAAGGGACTAAATGCTTACATTAATCTAATGAAATGTTTTCCCTGATTGTTTTTGTGCTGTTTACTCCATCCTTTATGAAAGCATGAAACTACCTAAAGCCTAGATGCAAAGTCCTTGCAGTTTGATCTGTGATAACTTATAAAATTATCTACACCTCTAAAGGAGATTAAATTAGCTGGAGAAGGAATTCAGTAAAGGTTCTATCTAGAAAATATTTGTGGAAGGTACTGCTTTATTAATTTGACCTGTGTTGAAAGGTTTAAAGGATTGAAACAAGTCCAAATTTCCAATCAATCATCCATTATAAGTTCTACTGACTGCAGATAAGTTTTCATTTTTTTTTAATGCTAGGATGTCTCTGAATGTAGGACTAGGCTGTCTAGCTTGCCTACACCTTGTGAGAAGAACAAATAATTCCTTCCAGATCAGTCACATATTCATGACTTTGTGTATGATAAGCCACTCTGCTTGACTGAAATTTTGAAAATTGTCAGTCATTTATAGGATTGATTCAATTTACAGATTTTTTTGGTGTAGTTGTTCCAGTATTAACCTTTTAAAATGTTAGACAGTGCCACAAATATTTTTCAGGACTTTTCTTACATGTAGAAAAGAATGTTGAGTTCAATTTGTGATGTATCAAACATGATCTCTTAATATTATCCAGATTTCAATATGAGGGATATATTTTGCCAGCTAGTGGTATAATGCCCTTAAGTCCACCTGAGTTTTGGCATCCATTCAATGTTCCTTTAGAAGTATAAACCTCTGAAAAATTAAGAATCATGTAAAAGGAAAAGAAATACCACCGCCAGTTTTAAAAAATGAACAAAATCCTTTTGTTCTTGCTTTCTGTGCATATTTCATTCACTGTAGTTCTAAGTCATTAAATTGACTTGTATCTTCCAAGCTTTTAATTAATTTTTTCATCATACTTTGTATTTCCCTCTGCAGTATAATGAAGAACTCCACTATGTAGAGCCGTGTCTGAATGGAACATTAGTTCAAGCAGACAGAGCCAACAAAGAGGTAAGAAATGAAAGTAACAAAACAGTGGAGAGCTGGGATGCAGTGGATAACAATGTGCTGTAATGATCTTTCCCTAGTACAATGCATTCCATTATTAAAATTTATTAATTATTCTACTCGTGCCATTTCAAAGGAGTTTTATGTGACTCTATAGTAAGAAAGAAATAATCTCCTAGTCAATTTGGTTGAATAAACTTAATGGAAAATTGCAGGAGTCATTGAAAATATACTGTTAATAAAGTTTGGTAATTATTTTAAGTAAAATATTTCCACCACTTTAAATTGAACTATCAGTCTGTTAACAAAAATTACTGAGGAAGAGATTGCATTCTTAGCTCAAAGAAACACTAAAGTTGAAGCAAAATCTCCAAACAAATGTAATATTATAAGAACAAAAGGATATAGCATTCCAAATTTTTCTGTCAATGTAATAATGTACTCATTAAAGAATGTTCTACAAAAGTGTTCAGATTAGCTTCATCTTGCTAGAATTTTTAGGAAAGAAAAAACATAATGGTGACTACAGTGTGAATTTTATTTGAAGAGAGATTGCAAGTTCTAGATGCAGACCTAAAGATTCAAATGTATGGCCCAGATGTCCTGTGTGGAATTAATCCTACAGTTAACCTTCCGTCATTCTGCAACTGATCAAAATGCAGATTACCCCCCACCCATATGTTACTTAATGTCAGATTTATTTTAATTTAATTGATCAAAAAGTTTTCATGCCACCCAGATGATGCTCAGATTTTAAGAACAGAGCTCAATTTTTCAACGTAACTAGGTAAAAGTTCATATTTTGTTTTTCAGAGTAAACGTTGATATAATTTCTGGTTAGTGAAATTATTTATTTACAGAATAACTTTGTCCTTTGTCTATAAACTGAATAATATATGCAAGGTTTGGGGAAATAATTGAATATGACCTTTTTTCTAGTTGGTTATATTAGTAAGGTAGTTCGTGTTCTTTCCTTGAAAGACCAGAACTAGAAAAAACCTGAGATAGGTGGCATGTAATAGTTTGGTGCATTTGTATATGCCATGAGTTTGCCAATCTTCATTTCTTTCTTATATGTGAGCTTATATGTTCTTATATCATTTTTCTAGACACTGTAATGAAGTTAAAATTTTATTTACCTAAACACTGCAAGGCACAAAAGTTCCATTGTCCCCAGTATAGCTCAGAGTACAAAGTAAAGATTGTCCAAGGAGGTGGACAGCCACGTAATCTTACATGAGTAATTCAGTCATCATGCTCCTGAACCCAGTTAAAAACAGCTTTCTGAAATATCTGATACGGTTGTAAGATGTGATACCTTGTGATTTGACTGTACTGACACAGCAAATTTACTTGGGGGCCTTATCAAAAACTCCCTGAATTAACTGGAAAAGTTTCTCTTGAATTCATGGCTTTTTGGTCAGGCCCATACAAAAAAGATGTCTAAAATGTTGTTCATGTGCACATTCCAAAATTGGTCCAGAGCTATCAGAGTATTTAGCTGTGTTTTGGAACTCATCAGAAATATTCAACTGTTTGGGTTATAAATTTTATTTCTGTGAGTCTCACAGATACACCAGACTACTCCTGTGGTTTTTTTTTTTATTTTTGTGGAATTGCCATTGGTCCATTGTAATATCAGAAAAAAGTAGATAAAATTATACTTTCTCAACCAGTCTTATAAGGTAAATACTCCTTTGCAAGTTCACTGGTAGTAATAATGTCTTTCTTCTCTTTTGTTTATTGAATGATAAAAAGCCCAAGAAAAATATCAAGACAAACACTGTGTTTTGTAGCTTTTCCAAGCAGTCATTATCAGCATGTGACCGTGTTTCTTTACTGGCAAAGTAGAGCAGGAGATTGACAGGCAATGTTTTGATACAATCTATTGTTTCAGTTTACATATGTCTACATGTGCCTGATTTTTTCGAATTCCAACCTAGGCTGAAAATGTAGCTATGTACTTTGTCCAGAACTTTCTATCCTTCATTTTTATGTCAAATATTCTCCTCAATTGAATGGGTGCGAGGATGATCACATCTGTTAGTATAAGCTTTACTAGCACCAAAAGAAATACAAGTATTTTTAAAAAGTTAGAACTCTTCTTCTTTAGCTGTCAAATATCTAGTCTCAAATGATAACTTTAAATAGAAACAATTAAAATTTGCTGTAATGGTATTTCATATTGCTATAGTTTTCTTTATGTGGAAAGAGGAGATGCATGACGCTGATGATTTCAGGGACTGAATTTTTAACAGTTCACTCTACCACTCTTCTTTGTTGCTATTCACAGTCCTGACCTTTGTTAAGGCATGTATCTCTTAGTGCAGCACTGTGGCTGGAAACAAATAGTTTTACCAAACTATTAGCTTATGCTGAAAAAACTTGAATTCCTACCATTTTGGCAGTATATTTCTCCCTGTGTCTCTCTCTCTTTTTTTTTTTTTTTTAACCATAATACATGAATTTCAGTATAAAAAATTCCCATTAAATGACCCTTAAGGAAAAAATCCCTGCTGTGACATACTCAGATGGACACCCCCCTTCTTGCTAACTGCATCTTGCTAGGTTCATCTGACATCACTTGTACCAAATACAGACAGTTCTTAGAAGGAGAGGTAAGAAATTACTCTGAGATGTTTGGAGCTTTTAATCTCACGAGGAAGGCAGCTGTCTCAATAACTGCAAATAAAAATTGCTCTCACAGGATCAGTACCCCAGTCTGTGTTTGTCTTGAAATGATTCATTGAAAAACTACTTTGCTGTCTTTCTGCTAGGCTCAGATGTTTTCAAATTGAATCTTTCCACTCTGAGGAAGTCACTTAGATGTGCTGAATGGCGTTCTTGGAATCATGTTTAATCTGTCAGCTCTAACAAAACAAATAAGAGTAGCTGTCCTTATCACTTGCAGTTCATTTGTAGGGAGCTAAAGGGCAAACCAGGCTTCTCAGCAGAATAAATTGGGTTAAATTATACTGACCTGGGGCTGCCCTGGGGAGAGACCAAGCCCTCCTTTTCAGGGAGAGCAGAATGTGCTGTTTGCTCCTGCTCAGAGTGCTCTGTGGTGCCAGCACAGCCAGCCCCACTCATCCCAAGCCCTGGCCCAGCTCAGCCTTGGCTTTCCAAGGCTCAGCCCTGAGTGGATCCTGAGTTTGCCACCTGCAGCAGCCCCAGGCAGCTGGGCTACAACCAGAGCCTCTCTGCTCCCATGCACAGCCTGCCTGGGTGAAACCAGACCTGGGAGCATCTTCAGGGAGTGGAAAGGTTTTTTGTAGGCTACAGGAAACAGCTTCAGCCTCAGGGTTTATACAGTCTGGGAAATGGTTCTTAGTGGGGTTGGTGCTGAATATTCAGTGGGATTACGGGTAGCTAATAAACATGCTCTTTCACATTCAGGGATGGGTTGCAGGAACCCTTATCCATAATGTTCAGGGAATGTAACAGGCTTCCACAGAGCCAGACTTTCAGAAAATTCAATTAGTCTTAGAAAAGAAAAGGAAGAAAGAAAAAAAAAAAAGCTGTCTGATTTATACATTTTCTTGTTGAAACAATCACTCTTGATCCCCTCCTCACCTCTTCTCTTTGTGGGACAGAAACAGTGTTGTAAACACTGTTAATTCCACACATTGGCTCTAGAACACTTTCCATTATTTTCTGGACCACAGTAGTAAGGGAACTACTTACCTAAAATAAAAAAGTCCACTCTCATTAAAGAATGAAAAGGCATTTAAAGTATTGTAGCTCTCCTATATCCACTCTGTGGGTGACACTTTCCCTTCAGTGATGTATTTTAGTTTCCTGCTGCAAGCACCAGGAAAGATATTACAAAGCCAACTTCAGTTTCATCCCCCTCCTTCTATTTTTCTGTCTTTCAGGTAAGAACATATACCTGACATTAGAGTAAATCTGTACAAAGTGCACACAGAGGAAGGAAGCTGCATTTCTCTCTGAATAACATCCCAGTTATTGATGAAGCATTATTTTCCTCTAGAATATGCTGTCTTTATTTCATTTGCATCTTTACTTAAATTAAGATTCAACTGGAATATCTGAACTGAACTCTTTTCTCACAGCTATATTAGTAAGGGATGAAAAGTTAAGACTTCTTAATTTATATTATAATGGAGCTCAAGTTAGCCAGAGATTCTTGATTCTGCATTGTTTTGTCAAATAAAGAGAAGAAAATGTAGCATCAGTACTTTTACCTTTGCCATGTTCAGCCTGGCTAAATCAATGTTTTGAAGACTGATTGGTACAGATTTACAGTGATTGGTGTAGCAAAAGCAGGAATGTTTTTTCAACAAGCCTAACCCCTAACAAGTTAGGGGTGACTTGATCAAGACCACTCCTTTGTTAAAGCATTAATAAATGTCTGCTGAATTACTGTAGATTTTTGAGGGACATCAAATACATTTATTATCATTGAACATTTTAACGTTTAAAATGCACATCCATGCATTTTTGTGATGGGAAAGGAACAAAGGTTGTTGAAAATATGTTTTCAGCCCTATATCTCCAGCATGTAACATGCTTTTCTTTAAGAAAGTGTGAAGATACTTTGAAAAAAGTAATGTTTCTGAGCATCTCGACCTCTTCCCTGCCAGCTAAAAGAACAGCCAACTAATGCAGACTTGAGTTGTAAATCTTCATTTAACTTCAGGGGTTTTTTACTGCTAGCAACAGCCCACAAGGAGAAGGATAGGATTATTTGTATAATTATTTGCTAGGGTTATTTGTATAATTTGTTTAGAAACTTCCCCAGGTTTTGAGCAAATTGTTCTATTACTTTTCTGCAAAACTGCTGGTTCTGTGAGTGCTTGTTGTGTGTAGCTGTCAGAGCAATGAGGATCTAATGGAACCTTGAATTTCTGTCAGGAACACTTCAGAAAGAGTCACTTCAGCATTCTTCTTTTCAGAAACCTTACTGGACAGAGTTCGCTTGATGCGTTTGTAAAAGACAAAGTTCAAATATATTTGACATATAAAAAGACAACTTCAAATATATTTGTGTTTTGATATGACAGTGATGTGAGTGGTGTTAATATATAAGTGTTAATATATGTGCCACCAGTTTTCCTAAGGTACATGTAGACATCCCAGTACTAGAATTCTTCCAAGACAGAGTGTTTCAACTTTCATTTTACAATAGAAGAATATAGTAATTTGCTTTTGGAATAATTATAATGTCAGTGATAGGGCGGATGTCACTCCGTCTCCACTTATTTCTACAAGTTTTCACAGCCTAGCAATTGTTATAAATTTTTGTGTTGGCACATACCTACAGTGAAGTTTAGTTTAGATATGTGGATATTATAAGCTATCCCTAATTTGCAGAACTTGCTTTAAGTTTCATTTATCACAAAAATTAAATCTGTAATTACATTGGGTACCATAACTGAGGTTGAAATTAATCTGTGATTCTAAATGTGGTTTAGTAATATAAAATATGCAAGGTATATTTGAATTTTACCAGACTATTTTGTAATTTGGCATTAGTGTTAAACAGCTGCTACCTTGAAGTGTATCAATTTGCTATACACAAATTTAAAAAAGAGTGGGAAATAGTTCAGACACTATTCTGTCACCGTCTGCACTTTCTCCACAAATTGCAAACATGTGGAACTGCCTATTTTAATACTAGTTTTCTTGGGCCAAGAGGTTTTCATCTTTGAGAAACTCCATGTTACAATTTACCTACCCCAAAGGAATTGGATGACAATCTGATTTAATGTAACTTCAGATTTAAAGTAACAATATTACAATATACATTCCTCTTTTATATGTTTTTTTAACGTACTGTATATGGGTTGAGGACATTTCTCTGTAAATGTTTCCAGATGAAATATATCATCTTCTAGATGCACAGATAGGCACAGTAACTCCAAACTAAATCAAGAACTTACCCCAGTGTAAATTCAAATGACAGAAATAGACAGATGTAATGTATAACTTCCAAAAAGCTTTTACTTTTCTATGCAATTACCAGAAATTAAATCACCAGAAGACTGATTCAGCAAAGAAGCTGAGTGAAATTGCCAATAAGAGGTTGGTAAATACAAATTTTGCATATTGAGTTTTATTTAAGCAAATTACTTTTGCATATTTATCTATCCATCTCTGTCAGATCTCAAAAAAAATCAACTGCGTTGGTTAGCTGTTAAAAACTCCAAAATATTAAAGTCTCACTGAAGTCTACTCTTATTTTAAAACTGTCAAGCTGCTATAGTCCGTCAAAACTTTCAGTAAGCCCCTGACCACTGAAATTTGGTCTGACTTTTCTATTGCAGTAAGTAATTTACTTAAGAAGAATTTGGTTTTAATCTGAGTGTATTGAATCTTCAGCATCTTCTTTCAGCATTGTAATGATTTTTTTTTTTCCAGAAAAAGCCCCATTGTTTTCCAACACAATGTGTTAGGGAACAGAAGGGGTTAGATAATAATTACTGTAAGGTAATCTGTAACTTCCCTGACCAAGGCTTAGGAATGGGGTGATGCCTAAATGCATTTTACACACGAGATGCACATTTATCTGTCAGTACATGTGGGTAAACCTCCCTGTGACACACAAGTGAATGTCATTCTCCCACCTCACACAAGCCTTCTGTTGGCTTTTTTTCCTTTCCTATTTATTTATTTTTTTTCTTTCCCGATGTAGTCCATCTTCACAAATCTGATAAATCTCTGCCAAGTTTGTCCCAGGACCATTTGGAGTTAGAGCATGCATGGATAGGCATGGGAAGTAATTCTAGAAGTAGCAAAGACTTGCTGTAAAGCTGACAAGGAAACCTGGAGGAATGTAGAACCCATTAATTATGATTTTCTGTAGGAAGCTTGACCTTGTCAGACAGTTAATAGCAAATATCATGCTTTTCCAGTGTAACTGTATAACCCCTGTGCATATATTACTTGTGAACTGTTCCTTTTTGGAATCAGAGGAAAATGCTTTATTCATTGGCTCGAATCCATGATCCTGTACCCAATCTAATTTGGGTATTCCTACTCATCATAAGTGGTACCTTATTTTTGGTAAACATAAGTAGGCTCAAGTAAAATATTTGTGCAAGGTACTGAGACTCCTGTGCAGCATATTGGCTTAACAAGAATGAAATCAAAACTTTGGTGGTTGTATATAAAAATTAAACTCAATTAACTAATTCTAAAGCCCTAAAGTAAATAAAAATAATTTTGAAAATGCATGATTTTCTTCTAGATAAGTGGGAAGAGTAGAGATGGGGACTTGATTTGGGCAGTTTGTGAAAGTAAACTTGCTATTGGTTTCCTTCCATTTTGTCAGTGCCAGAGAGAGATAATATAAAGGGAAACAGGTTTCCAGGACTTCCAGGAGTGGGATCTGCTATAGACCATGGCAAGCTCAACTTACTGAGTGATGCATCTCTGTGTGTGAGGCTTTAGGAAGTGTTTTCATGTTAGAATGCATTAAAGCAACCTGTAGCAAGGTTTTCATGTTAAAATGCATTAAAGCAAGACCTGAGGTCTTGTAATCTGTGTGCCAATTAAAAGGTGAGCCAAGGTCACTGTTGTGACAAGCTTTGTCATGATGCTGGGGAAAAAAAACATTGGTATAATTCTGCAAATGTTTGCTACGGTGAACGTGAATGCTGGGCATTTGGAATTGCCTCAGCTGGCATCTTTATGCTTTTTTGTGTGTCTCTGAGATGGACTGGTTGTCACAGCCCTTACCTGGAATTGCAGAGCTGGAACTGGGTTCTCTCTGTTAGTGTATCATTACCTGCTTTCAGATGTGTTTATTTCCTGCTTTCAGATGCCAAATGAAGATGGCTGTAGTTTGTTCTTTCCCTTTTATTCTTGTTTGAAAAGGAGAAAACTTTGAAAGTTATAGAGTATTCTTATATTATTTTAATGGAGGCCAAAGAACTTCCCCCACGGTTGTGCAGACACTGGACTCTGTTCAGTTTGCTTGGGGAGTGACCACTTTCTGTTTGCTTCCAGAATATAAAAATGTGTCATCTTCTTGTGATCACAGATTCCAGTCAGCTTGTCTAATCTCAATAAACCTTGTGAGGCCATTAGAACAGCCCCTAAGATAAGAGAGCAGAAAAAGGAGTTAACTTGGAATTTCCTGAAAATTGCCACCAAATCAGCAAATAATTCTTCAGGTTTTGTATGGGGTAGATAAATCAGTGTTTCCTTGTTGTAGGCACACATCTTGTGGTAATTGGGAGTGGGGCTGTGGCTGAGCCCCATCCCTGATGGGCTGCAGCTGTGTCACACAGGTGATTGGTATTGAAGGGAATGAGACACGGAGTGCCAAGCACTGACCAACCACAGAGGGGTGAGAGCACACACAGGTGGAATCAATGTGAGATCAAGGGTATAAAAGGTTGTACTGAGGAACAATAAGGAGCAGGTGCCTGAAGCCTTCTTTGGTGTTGGTGGTGGCTTCACTGTCCCTCTGCTATATCTCATTTTGGCTACAAGTCTGACAGCTTCTGCCATAAAGGACAAATTGAGTTTTTGGCCTTCATCTCAGAAGAGGTTTTAAATTGCCTGCAATAACCTAGAGTTGGGAAAGGAAAATCAAATTCTGGCCTGTATTCAGAGTGCCTCCTGTACCTCCCTAACTTCTCCTGTCCTCTGACTCATGAAAAGTGCTCTGAATATGTGTAAACTCCCAAGCACAGATTTGCTAAAGTAAGTTGCTTAACTTGAATTATGTGACTTCCTTAACTCTTAAATCCTAGTGAATCAAAAATAGGAAACTAAGAAGTAACAAAAATGCAAGTTGCTATCATGCTTTGAGAGACAATTTTAACTAATCCCCAAAGAATGAAAACTTAATGTAATTGTCTAACCAATTATGATCCCAAATCCCTATAGTTACTCATTTAACTTTGAGGCTTAAAAAGGGGAATACACTAGAGTGTACTCCAAAAAATGCTTTCAACAGCCTCATTATAAGAGAAATTCCAAGTTCAATCATGATAATTGGTTATGAATTTGTCCTCTTGTTCAGTTATGCCAAAGCCATATGCAACAGTGGTGTGATTTTAATGTTCTGTGTAAGTGTTTCACGACATAGAATATGAAGGACATTGTAAATACCATCCTGGTTTTCTTCTCATTCAAGTTCTGGAAGACCTCATCCTGAATTATCTGCACATGTGGGTTTCTATCTTTATTCTCTTCAGCTCGTGTCTTTCAGACCCTTCTGTATGATCACAGGCACCTCCCCAGCTGAACACTTCTGTGCTTCCTCACATGACTTCTGTGGAGCTCTGACCCTATAATTTTATAATCAGACATCAATGCCTGATTGTCATAATTGTGTGCCTAATTTGCATTCAGAATTACCAAGATTATGCCTGTCAATTAGGTATATGAGTCTGCAATTAGATATTGCACATTCTGGTATTTGCACATGGAAATGAAGCTTACAGTTGCCCGGGAATGTTTGGGCACACATTGGGACAGAGACCTCAGTCAAACAAGGGCTCCAAAATGATAGTAAAAAGAGACTGAGATAAACCAGTTTATTACTAAAAAGAGCTCTTTAAGTTGTAAAGTTGAAGTATGATTTTAGACTCATTAAGAGCTGGGGGACTCCTGCTTTTTGAGATCTGTTTGGTTTCTGAAAGTTGTTGAAAGTGGAATTAAGGTGGTTTATATCTCATTCTGAAATCACGTATTCTTTTTCTTTAAACTGATATTTCAGTGGTATATGTCTTGCCCTGACATTTTTTTCTCTACTAAGTGGGTTGAAATACCCTTTTCTGTTTCGCAGCTCTTTTGTACATCTAGCCAGTTGTGAAGACTGAAATAGCACTTCACAAAAGCATTGCCTCCCCTGTTATTTCCCACAGCACACGTCTTCATTTTTTTCTTGCAAATTAATAGTCTTGTCTTCTTGTGTAGAACAGTTTTTAATAAGTCTAATATTAATATTGACACTGATAAACTGCATTTATACTTCAATGACCTAGTGATTAGACTCTACCATCTTTTAGATCTATGTACTCTCAAAGCTACATTTCAGAAAGAATTATTTTTATTAATTTTTATCAGATTCCAAAAACCTAGAGGGAAAATAGTTAGAAATTATATAAAATTACTCTACGAAGTGAATATATGAAGATCTCTAAATAAAAACACAAACAA
The DNA here is from genome assembly GCA_013396995.1 of Dicaeum eximium. NCBI lineage: Eukaryota > Metazoa > Chordata > Aves > Passeriformes > Dicaeidae > Dicaeum > Dicaeum eximium. Next base: position 766,069 of record VWZP01007285.1, read on the forward strand.
AAAACCGAAACAAAATTATTTGATTGAATAAGTAGCCAAAAATGTATCAAAAATGTGATGTCTTTGCCTTATTATTGTACTAACATATTTAATCTTTAGTGTTACTTGAATTTAGTATTACTTAAATAGTCAAGAAGGATTAACTGGGAATTATTTTGTTGATTAGTGTCATTTAAGCCTAAGATGTAGGTCTAAAGTACTCAGAAGTCCTTAATTATCAACGAGTTTGTTGTAATAACATTCTGACAAATGAAACCTTCTTGTTCATCTTTCAGCATTTCAGGGAACACCTTGACAAACTTTTTGCAAAAGGAATTGGAATGCTGGACATTGCTTTAAATGAAGCTTTCAACATGCTCAATGAAGTAAGTTCATGCTTTTCAGATCCTTTTTGTTTTTCACCTCCTTGTTTTCCCGTTTTTCAACTGAGTTTATATTAATGAAAACGTTTTTAAATGTTTCCTGAAGTATAATCCTGTATTTTGTGGGAAAAATACTGAAGTGTGTTAGTCTGATGGAAGATGAAAATAACTCATCTAAACTAAGTAGCAAAATGTAATTTGATTGAAGGATGTACCTTGGAAATAAGAGCTCAAACCCAAATATTCTCCGAAAAAGTTTGGCTTGACAAGCGTGCCTGCCTTTATGCTGTGTGATCCTAGATTAATTAATGGTTCTAATTCCTGTGTATTCATCTTGAAGGGCAATATTGATTGATTCCTTTCCAGGCATAAAATCCTAAAATGAAAAAAGGAGTATCTTCTTCCACCCACTGCTCATGTGTTCAGTTAGACAGTGTGGAACTAATGCCTGCATGTGGTGCATGCCAAAAATGACAATGGGAAAAGGTGCATGAGGTAAAGGACACTGTAGGCTGTTTGTAGAGGTTTTATGAAGAATTGTGGACACCAAATAGAGTCTTGGGAACCAGAAAAACATTATGAATGCCTCAGTGCAAGAAATGTTCTATGCTAGTCCTCCAAATCTACGTAAATTGGAAAAAAAAAAATGACATTGCAGGAAGTGAAGACCTGAAACAAGATGTGTTTTGATTTGGTTTAAAATCTGTGAGGTTACTGAAGTTATAATGCTGAATGTGGTATAAAAATCTCGTTAGATAATCTGATAGTTCTGAGAATAAAGGGATCTCTGGCATCCCATGTGCTGAGTTGTACCCATGATGAGAGGTCTGTAAGATTATGCTGGACTATGCTACGTGTATTTATGTTCAGATCTCTCCAAAGTGCTGTACTGATTGCTTCTATTTATATTTTAAAAGGAAGTATAGTAGGTTCAATCCTTCTTGCATATAAACTTCCAGAAATGCCAGCATAAATTTTTTTCCATTTTATACAGGCATATCTGCAAAGTCTCTGGGAGATTCAATTAAGCCACCTAGGCCAGTGGAAAAGCTACGAAATCTCCTCTTTCCAGAGTACCACTTTCCATTTTGCAAACCATTTTCCACTTTGTCCACAGGATGTGACCTTTATGTGCCAGAAGCCTAAAGCCTATTCTTTGAATTATAGGTTAACTAAGGATGTCTTTTCTTCATTAAAAAAAAAAAAAAGTGGGTGAATGCGGAGGGGGAAGGAGTGGGTGGTGGTATAGTAAAGGGAAAAAAAAATGAGAAAGCTTTGTGTTACACAAATTGTCTATAAAGATTCTGGTTGGATTTTAAAATGGTTCAGGGGTTACACTAATTAAACTCAGTCAATTTTGCCTTGCAATTACCTTTCAATATTTGCTATGGTTGTCAAGACTTGAAGATGTTTGCTACTGATACCTTTGAAAAGCATGTTTAGAAATCCACTTCCAAATTCTTTCCAATTGTCAATTTATGCAGTGTACATTGTACAGGGTAGGAATACAGAAGTGCTTGGTACAGTAGTTAGACACCTACTATGTCATGTGACAACTGCAATTATCTCTTTTGGTGACAAATGTGCTCTTTGCAGTGATTACCTTTAAAAAAATCATAGCCAATTAAATAAAATTCTTGACATTTCAAAGACTGTTAATCACAACCAACTGCTGTAAATGTCAGGATGCATTGAAATTTTTGCTGCTAACTGATGAATCACTGAGTTAATTGTAGTTCATCATAAGCCCCTTGTCATTGTTATTATTATGGAAAACACTTTCATCACTCTTACTATTCAATAAAATTAAAAGTTTTAGACAAATATGAGAAGATATTACTCATCAAAGCATTTGAATTTAATCCCATTCTTCAAAATATTCAGATAACTGTGTAGAATAATGCAGATGCATACAGAGTGATGTTTTAAAATAAATGTACAAAGGCATTTCCCCTTCACTAATTTCTCTTTTAAGATACCTTGCCACTTCTAAAATGTATTGTCCGTGTGAGGAAGGTATCCCTAGACAAAGTAACTTCACCTTTATGTCAAAATAATGTCTGTAAGATCATGAAGGAATCCCACTTTAATAATTCTGGTTAAGACTGGAAAACCTGTCATGATGGGAGGATTTTAAGGAGTGACTGCCTTGCAAATTACACAGAGGAGTTCTCACCCAGGCAGTGATCACAATACAGTTAACTCTGTAAATCCACATTAGCTGCCCTTTCAGGCAGAATGTTTCTGTTTGCTGAGGTTTCTGCCTGATGAAAAGGAAGCTGATCTTGAGGAGAGAGGCAGGTGATAGAAATGGTTGTTGAATGTGGTTACTCAGATACAAGGCAAAGGCAAAAAAGGCAAAAAAGACAGAAGACTTCTGGAACTCACCACCCACCCTTTCCTACTGCAGGCATTTCTACAAAGATGAAATTTTTAGGATAACTTTTTTAGAAAAGGTGGGTTTTAGAGTTTGGAAAACAGTGAATGTGTAAGAGCAAATAGACTGTGGAAAGCTTAAAAGACAGAGCTGTTGGTAGTCCAAATCCAGCCAGAATGCTCTGAATAATTTTCATGACTGCAGGAGGAGTCAGAGTCCCTGCAAGGTAATTCAGCTATGAACATAGGTACTGCTTTTTGAATGGGACCACCCTATCCTGGGGCACAGCAAGGTTGGTGAGGTGGGACAAGGTAATCCTTGCTTGGCTTTCTCAGCATCAAGAGAGGGCTCATAGGATGGGGCCTTGCCTGACCTCAAATGTGATAATGTACATGAAAACTACAAGTAATTGTAATATCCCATTTTTTTATGTTTTCATAGGTTTTTTTTAAAGTGTTCATACAGAGAAATTAAAAATAAAATAATTTTACAACTTTGCTTTTTTTTTTTTTGCTAAAAAATGGATGTTTCACGAAATACCTTGAATACATAAGGTAATACACTGACAAATAAGAACCTATTCTGCAACCAAGGCAAATGGAGACACATGGATTCACAGTCAGAGCACCAGCTCCAGAAGGAAGATATCAAAGCTTATATTATGACAATGTGTTTGCTCTTTGACAGGAGAAAATCCCATTTGTATAAGGATGAAGCTTCCTTTGCGTATGCCAGAGGATTGCTGATTGCTGTCTGAGTACCTGTGCTCAAGTACTGCCCTTGAAGAGCCTGGATTACTTATGTGTATTCATTTTGGGTAATAGGAGAATCTCAGATTATATAAATATCAACTGGGTTCTCCCAGATAAATATTTTAAGGAAAAAAGCATATGGAATGTAATTCTGAGTGAATATGAATGAATGCCATATGAGTAGTCAAATGTTTCTCAGGAGTTTTGTATGTCCTGTACTGTAGAAAAATCATCATTCATTACTTGTTTTTGTGTAATGTGTTCTTTTAAAATGATATTTAAGTCAAAGCAAACCCTATGGATGCATCAATGCTTATCATCTATCAAAGCAGGAGAATACCATTTTAATTTTGGGTGGTGCTATATTTATGTATGTTTCTTTTTTTTCAATTCACCAAGAACATAAAATCTATGATAAAATGTTTTCAGCCTGAATATTTTTGACTTCTTCTAAGGATGCTAGAGATTTGGCAAAATCCACGTTTGCCCAGTGTGATCCTACCTATCTTCATATAACAGGAATGTGCTGTTCCTAATGATGGTTTCCTTTTGCAGTTCAACCACACAGGACAAGGAAGCATTTGCAGCCAGGCCATAATGTTGATCACTGATGGGGCCGTGGACACGTACGATACGATATTTGCAAAATACAATTGGCCAGACAGAAAAGTAAGTATGTTATCACCTTTGCTGAGTGGAAAACCCAAAGCTTCATGTCCAGTCTAAAGTGTATGTCTGTTGAAAAGTCAGTAACAATCTTTCTAATGATCTAGAAATTATTTTGGATCACTAATTTAAAAAAAAAAAAAAGATGCTTATATGGTATTACCTGAGGATAAGAGATGGCCTTTTACTGTGGTAATGAACTTAGGTTAATAAGATTTCAAGTCACTATTTCCCTCCAGGTTACATTTTTGAGCATTATATAATCCTTCCCCTGAGACACATCGTTAAGCATGAAAAAATTTTCTTTTTTCTCCCAAAATGCACATTAATAATTCAATGCTTTTTCAAGCTAAAGATGGGTATGAACTATGGACAGTGAGTGGCTTACTGTGACAGGAGAAAGAGCAGATGTACTCATTTCTAAATTAAGTATTCTTAATTTCTTCATTTGGCAGAGTGAGGGGTAGAGCTGACTGTTGGTAAGATTTTATTAAAAATGCATTTGGCTCTATTGATCTGTGTAAAGGAATTTGCCCAGAGTTAAATTACCTTGTTATACAACGTGGAAATTTCACAGTACGGCAGAAATGCCTTGAATTTACCCGGTGAGGCAGCTCTAGTGGGTCTTGTGAAAGAATTTTCTTCTACATTTTATCTCCTGCTAAAGCAAGTTTTGGGACTGTTTTAGGAAGTTTTTGTAGTTCTTTGCCATGTTATATGCCTGTGGAAGCAACAACCACACATTTTGAAGCGCAGTTTGAGCAAGTAATTGATTGATGTGGCTGTGCTGCATGGGGTTCTGTATCCTGTGGAGAAAAAAAGTAAAGTACTTGTTTTTATTTTCAGCTCCTAGTCATGTTTCTCTTTTATAAAATTCTATTTGTTTTCAGAATGACTTCTCTAGCTCTGTTTTATGCAAACATAATATCGTTCTGCTGGAAGGAAGGCCTAAAAGCTGAAAGTTTTGTGGCCAGTCCTTCCTCTCTTACTCAATGGGATACCATCTAATTTAAATTGTTAAGCCCTCAAGTATTCCATGAGAACATTTTACTTTATCTAGCAAAAACTGGTGTCGAAGGAGATTCACAGAATCTCTTAGAAGGATGTGTCTCTGATGTGCTGCATTTTATTACTCTTTGGAGTTAGTTCCTCTCTTAAGAAGAGGAGACTGTGGGGAAACTCTTATCGCAAGAAATCAGCAAGGAAAGAATTCTCTGAAAGAGGCAGCTAAGTATTTTCACAAAACATGTGTTGTATATCTTTCATGTGCTAATCCACAGCTCTATCTGAGATAACAACGCTCAGCACAGCTGTTGCAAAAATCAGCAGGAGAGGTTTCCACTGGGAATTCTTCTGCAAAGCCCAGCATGGAGAATCCTGCCTTGTTTAGCAAGGATGTGATGTTCTGGGGAGCAGCTTATAGTTAATATGCAATATTCTGCTCAACTCTCCTAAAAACATTTAATGTATTAACACAGCCTCGTAAATTGTATTTTAAGAAACGTGTATGGGGGGAAAAAGAAAAATTCTAATAGGTTTTTCCTCTTTTCTCCCTGAAATGTTTCAGTATGAAAAATGTAAAAGAGTTCCATATGTATGCTTTAATGCATTAGAGCTTTGAATGTCTTTGAGTTTGTTATTCTAGAAAGGAAGGTTTATTGAAAATGCAATATCCTACATATTTGCAGTGTCAGTGTGCCTAGAAATTATCCATGCCATGCACTTGAGATTCACTGCCATTGCCTTACACCCTCTTTATACTCCCCAAACCTGGTTTTTATATTTATAAATCACACCTTTGAACTGCTTGATAGTTTTTTTTATGTACATCTTTTCCCATATTATCTATGTATTGCCCTGCCATCTTTCTTATAATTTGTTTTTCCTGCATTTTGATACTGGGGTGGATGGTGGTGGAAAAAGCAATAGCTCTAACTGAGGTAAATCCTGAAGCTTGTTTGCCTCAATTACCTGGTCAGCACAGTACAAATTTAAGTTACAGTTGATCTAATGTTAGATAATAGTAAATGGTTTATAATCAGTTGCAACATAAACATCTTGTTCTCTCATAGAAAGGAAAAAAAAATTAATACAACTGTGAAGACTTTAAAAGTTTGTCAGTGAGAATCTCTAAAAATGAGAGAGAATACAAACTTCCAGGATATAAACAACAATCCATATTTTCTTCCTTTTTCCAAGCCATTTATATCTTTGCAGAAAGATCATCTTAAAAAAAATATATATATACAATGTAAACAGGGAAAAAAGCACTTTATTGCATATTATTGGAGATACATTCTGCCTAACAACTGATTAAAAATCATCTTCCTTCTGATAATGCATTGAAATAAAATTGTGATGCAATGATTAGGGGGAATGCAATGAAAGGGAAAAAAATGGCTCCAGTTAAATCTCCAAAGTAGCTTAAATTAAACAATTGATTTTTTGGAAGGAAATCAGCCTGATTTTTTGTATAAACTAGGAAATTATAACCATCAAAAGACTATTAAAAATCATCTTCTGGACTGTTTCCTTGAAAGAAGGAATGCTTTCATTTTACTAGATTTTTATGACTCTCTGTCTTCCTCAGCAAAAGAAAAAAAAACAACAAAAATATTTCCCTATATTTACTTAGTGTCTTCTGCTACTTTAAATGTAAATCTAGTAGATGTTATTTTTATAACACACTATATTTTATTTATATGACTAGTTGTTAACATCTATTTCCTTTTTTTTTTATGAGGCCATACATGCAATCTTAAGGAGCTGATTCTCACGCATTAGAAATGAGTTTGTGCTATATACATAATTTTTCTCATTCATGAAACCTACATTCAGTACTTTCAAATTTCCGTGATTCATTCAAGACAACTCTGCCACGTGAACTACCAAAAAGGGAATAATTAATCCACAAGAGTAAATAAATCTACACATCTCATATAAAAGCCCAGCTTTTCATCAAGTAGCAGAAATAAATATTTAAAAGGAGTAGTACCAAGGAAGTGTTTGTTTACAATGAGAGCTTTATTATAGTTGCATTAATTTTATTTTTTTAAGATGTCTTATTTCAGGAGAAAGTGTTTAAGTCTCAAAATATCTTTGTGATGTCAGTTGTACCAGAATCATGCTTTTATTTGATGTTATTGATCCTATTATGGGATCCAAATGTATTATCCAAGAAACCAAGCAAAATATTGCACTTAGGTATTTCTCCAGGTCCTTTATTCTGATTCACAAGGATGGAAGGCCATGGGTAGGGGAGGCAGGCAGAAGATGTGTGACTGCATTGAAAGGCAGTGCTTCAAGTCTGCTCCCAGAAAATAGTACCACTAATGATCTTTTCTTAAATAAAGCTCTCCTACTTCCTTTCCAGTGGAAAATTCCAACAATAACTAAGAAAATTCCATGGAGATTAATCTTGTGAATGTTGCTGAAATGCCTTAGCGCATCAAGAAATGAAATTATGATGAGATTGGAGATATTAACAGAGCTTCAAGGTTTGTCAGGTCCTCAGCTGAAAGCCATTTTAATCACTAATTGAAAATTAGTAAACTTGGAACAGAAAGTATCTACTTAAACATTATTTAACATATTTTGTAATTTTAAATACAGCAAGACTGTTCTCAGAATGCTATGATATTGCAAAGGAAAATAATGCAGTAAATTCTTTTGCATGAATGTGTGAGGGAACAATTTTAAACCCTATTAACTCACTGGCAACTCCATGAAGTGTCATGATGTTTTTCTCCACTGGCTAAAATGACCCAGTGCCTGCATATTTGAGGGTCTTTTTCTCTCCTCCATTTCCTCATTGTTTTTATGTGGCTGTCAAGTTCTGCCCTTCTACAAAACCCATCTACTCCTTGTTTTGGAGAAGCCTAAAAGCATTTCTACCATAAACATGATTGAGACCAGAGTCTAAAATCTCGTTGAGATCAAGGGGAAATCAGTATTTCAGTTTGGGTACAGACTTCTAGTTTTCTTTTTGGGTCAATGCAGCACTGAGGTGGTCAAGGAAGATGTCAGCTTTGGGACCTTTCATGATTTATGGCAACCAGAAATATTCTGCTCCCTTGGCCTGGGAGATCTTTGCTACATGATGTTGTACCATATGTAAAACCTGGAAAGGAAAGCAAAAGAATCATTGAATCATTTGAGCTTTATCCTCCCCTTTGGGTGTGTCTTTGAGTCTGAAAAGCATTTGCTTTCATAATTATATGAAATAGCTATATACTGTGGGAGATACATGCAAAACCGGAAGCACTAATTCCTCACTAAGTCAAGTCAAATGGAAACCAAAATCCCACCTAAAGTTTCCTAATTTTCTAGAATCAAATCCAGCTAGAGAATCTGGGGTAAAAATACCTCTGTATCCAGTTACCTTGCTAGTTATTCTGCAGCCTTTCTTTTTCTGGGCAAGTAACAGGGAATAGAACTTCATCTGTCTGTCTCTGATTATTCTGAGGGCTCTGGGTAGAATTAATTTTGTATGGCACAGAAATATTTTCTTTATGCTTATGAAACATTACAACGAGGCAGAGATTTAAGATGGTTTCTATCCCTGCTAAGACTTCAAGTAGAGTGAATATAAAGCATAACTGCAATAACATCTTTATTCCAACTGCTAAATGATTATGGTGTAGAAAGACCTAACAGCCAATGCTGTCTGTGTCTGAATGGAACTGTTGAAATTACAACATAAATAGTTCCATGACTTTTAAGTGTTTATACCTACTCTTACATCTGCTTTATAGGAAAAGTTTCACAGTCTGGCAGGTCTCTGGATCTACATACAGTACTTATAATTGAATCCAGAGAGCAACACCTTGAAATTAGCTGGATTTAGATTTGATTTCATAATAGAATACTAGATTTGCAGGCAATAATAATCAGTAAATAGCTCTTTAATTATGTGGGACTTTCATGCATACTTTTACAGGATCAGTATTTATAGTACATTTAATAATGTATGGCTTTCTTAAATATTTAAGAAAATACTTGGTCGTTCCTGGTGAGAACTGTTCACTTGGTCATTAAAGCTCTTAATATCAATCTGCTCATTTATATTAGAGATCTATGAAATAAATATTTACATTTAATTGCTCTGCCTTTTTTTGGTGAGTTTATTTAGCGATCCACAATCTTCAGGCTTCAGGTGCTGTAGATATGAAATAAATGTCTGAGCTTTGGTTATATGTAAAACACGGCACGAAAACTATCCTAAATAAATTAATGGCTGCTGTGAAAACAGGCCACAAGGGGAGGGGGTGGCAAGTCATTTTTCTCTTCATGCCTGCCATCCATAGGGCTACAACCCTTCCTGCAGATCCTTCACCCAGGCTGTAGCTTGGGAACGTGGCAGAGCTGGCAGCATTCGTAGAGGGAATTGAATGTCTCGTGAGCAGCCCTGTCTGGATGCCATTAAAGTGATTTTCTGTCTGAACAGCCTGATGTACTTTGGAGCAGATGTCATTGCTGCTACACAAACCTGGTGCTTTATTACTGGTTATCTCAAGAACAAAAGAAGGTCCAGACATTGTGTAGGCCTTTCAAGCTATGATGTAACTTGCTTTAATTACTTACCTTTTTAGGCACTCCTGTAGTATGATAAAAGATGGGGTATGAGATCAAACAGAAGTTTTTGATTTCAGAATGAAGAGAAACAACTTGTCACAGCTAGATTCCTGCCCAAATTGTGATTTCATTTTGTAAAAAAAAGTTGAAAAAAGATTTTATTTTGCCTTATTACTTCTCCTCTTAGTGAGAAAAATAGGTCCTGTTTCGGTGAATATTTTCTTTTGGTCAAAACTACCATAATGATTTCTACAAATTTGCCACTAGTATTTTTACTTGAATTGTTTTATGTGACACTCAGAGTAGTTAAGACCTCTTTTTCAGTCACTTGTCAATTTAATTTGCTATGAAGAAACTTATCCTCCAGTGTTTAAATGGAAAAAATGGAGAGATTTTTTGTTTGTGAAGATAAAGGTAATTAAGTATTATCCTCAGGGTATATATGGATTGCCAGAGGAAGGATTACTGCTTCTTGTATACAGTCATTTGTTGGCTAGAATCATGGGAGGGGCTAATGTTTTCTGAATGTTTGAAGAATTTTAGATAGAATGATAATTTGCCCATTGAAAATCCATATTCAAAGTGCCCTTACCATGCTAATATTTGTAATATAATCAGAAATAGATAAAGAAGTGAATCAGCTGTGAGTCATACAGAACACCTTACAAGTAAGGAACAGTCTAAATGGAGAATAATCCACAATTTGGAATAGATTATCCAAAGTGTTCTTTGGAAACTCATGAGTATCGGTAACACAAAAATGATTCCTTTTCCTTGTAAAAAAGAAGTTAGCTTTTATGTGGTATTTAGACATAGAGAGATCCAAAATTTGAGATAAAGTAGGTGCCCATAAAATGTGCCTAGATGACTACAAGTAATCACTATTTGCTTCTGGCAGAAAAAATCCCTTGTCCCTGAAATGTTTGGCTGATAGCCACGATTAACAAAAGAGCCCAAAACATAATACGTAAATATCATAATAAGAAGCTGATATATTAGGGATTCTGTTTACTAAAATAAACCAAACAACCCAACCTTCTCCTGATATTTTATGTGCTGTAAGGTCTTAGTTTTTCAAAATTAAGTTCCGTGCCAGAAGCAAGACACTTAAAGTAGGTTTGGTAATTGCACAAAAATGCCTATTTTGTTCTGTGGACTATGTGTATTCTTGAGGTAATGTTTTTTTATGAAGCACTGTGTCATCTGCTTAAGGTAATGGCAAGATCCTTTATTTCTTCAAGTTCTTTAACAGCATAATAAAAACTGTGTTTTAGTTTGTGTGGTTTAAACTGAGAGATGCTGCAGTTATCCTAAAAGCCATGATTCAGTTTATGGACTGTTTTTAACTCTCTTTATAATGTATGCATCTTCTTAAAGATTACAGACAGAAAAGAGATGTTGAAGTTTGTCAGAGCTGTTCTATTTTAGATGAGTATCAAGAGTATCTGTAAAATATCAAGAATGTATATTGTTAATTGTGAGTGACCCGTAACCAGAAAGGTGACCATAGCTGCAAATATAAAACCTATTTGGTTGCATTGGACAATAAAGGGATAATACAGTACTCCAAACAATTATTTTGGATTAATACGATTTAAAAAATAAGTATAGATAGTAAAAAAAAAAGTTAAAGTTATGTTGGATTGAACATCTTAAATTTCCTGTTTTAAAGTTTGCCTTTTAGAAAGAGTTGAAATAATGTGATTTTATATTAAACTTTACAGCCAAGAGTAATAGTGAAAACTAAGCTGGTGCAAGAGATAGAACTAGGATTATGTTCACTCTGGTTCCTCCATCAATAGCCTGAAATTAGGATATAATAGATCTGCAAACTTGCTTAGTAGGTGTTTTCTGATCTGTAGAGCACAAGTTACTGAGTGGAAACTTTTCAATGACTTTACAAACAGGGAAGACTGAAAAATTCACATGTATTTTTGGAGTAAGTTTTAAAAAATTGTACTTATGATGTCCTGTTATAACCCTATTTTTAAATGTAAGATTAAGCTTGAGTCAAAACCAGTATTGTGTAGCAGACAAGCACTTTAATAGGATTAAAGATTTTTTTTATGACTAAGAGGAATGGCCTCAGTTTGATGCATGAGTAGAAGAGAGTGCAATTGTGAGGTTTAAACAGGAAAATAGGTTCTTGCATCTTTTCCTAACCAATAGCTCAGATTCCTTCTGGTGAGGTATGGCAATTCCAACAGCGGTAAGCAGCTGGTGAGCACCCTGGAAAACTACGAACCACACAAAAAAATAACTGTTTTCAGACATTTTCATCTGAGTTCTGAATTATATTTCTACCTTGTTTGTAGGATCCATTCTTAGTTCATTCCTGTATCATTTTTCCCTCACACACTCCTATTTTCTGTAACTCGCTGTATTAAAATAAGCCATAGTGTGTTGTTTCATTACGCAGGGAAACTTTAACTTCTGTTGGATATTTACATTAAGTTGAGAAGTTTGGTAAATTGCATGTTTAAATATCAAATCTCAGGAGATGTTTGGAGAGGGAGTGTTACAAAGAGAGGAAGTTAAATGTTTGGTATAGTATTCTCTTGCTGGCATCCCGTTACATACAGCAAATGGTATTTCTTGCTCATTTCACTGCGAGAGGCCAAATTCTGCTGGTTTGGAAGTACAACAGACGTTGTTTATATGAAATTATTATTCATATATACCATTTTCCCAGAGTACCTCTGTTATCCTTGGTGGTGTCTGGCTGTGGAACAATCCCTCAATGCATGCACATATATCAAGGCAGTACGAAAGATTCATTCCATGCAGGGGCTCATATATGTCTAGTTTAGTATTCATTTCAGGGAAATGCTTACATATGTGAGTTATTACATCCCTGCTAACCAAAGCAATGGATTCAGGCATACATTAAAGCGCTTTACTGAATTAAGAACTAAACAAGTTATCCAAACAATCCCATCTTTAGAACTCTGTTGTGGGTCTGCTGATTCTTTCTGAGTGGTTGAATCTTTAACTTTGTTAGTGGTTATGCATTTTATAGAATACCTATTTAAAGAGCACTGTTTGTTTATCTCACTGTATTTATACCTACTTCTTCTAAACTGGCATAACAGCTTTAACTGCGTTCTGAGACTTCTGCAGAACATGGCAGCCTCTGTAGACTTAACTTTTGTGTTCTGTTCCCATGTGCAGACATCTGCTGCAAAACTGATAAAAACCTATTCTTTTCTATGAGGTTCTAAATTCCATCATCCCATAATCCTCTCTAGCACCCTTACCATAATTGTCTCTGTGCAGAGCTGACAGAATGGGATTTGCACATCTGAATAAATACGTTCTCTTTCTATGGGATATCATTTGTGCACTCACTTCTGTTAAGATTTCAGTTCAGTCACAGAGGTTTCCCTTACAAAGCTTCTTGAAAGCTTTTTGTTGGATCCCAACACTGAAGCTGAGTTTAGTGCATTGTTAGAAGACAGAAGTCTTTATTCTGCCATTTTACGTCATTGGACGTATCTTGAAAAAACATGAAGGATTTTGAATCATCTGGGACTTGTTATTGAAGAAGGCTTCAAAATCCATTGTAGTAGTAAAATGTATATGCCAATGACTGCTGTCTGGCATGCTATTATGAAAATAGGAGCAGCTATAAATATTTATAAAACATTTTGAAATATGTGTTATATGGAGGTTCATAAAGTAGAACACCTACATAGCCTGGACAAGTCAAGACAGAAGCCACTTAAGGGTTTGTTTTCCTGGAAAATTTATTTCTCAAATTGTACAGTCAAGTTCCTTTGCTCTCGTGCTTCAATAGGATCTGGAAATATTCAGCAACTTCTGGTAACATTTTTATGTTCACATCACCTATTTTAAAAATAAGTAGAAACAACTTATCCCTGTGTGAGGAAAATGCCACAAACACCCTTAGAAAGATGACTACTTGCTGTTGTCATGATGCCTAAAGGAAAATTTGGAAATTTGTATGAATGGCAACAACAGACAAATATTCCATGCAAGCTGTGCAATCCTCTTGGCAAGACTAAAATATGATGGTGCTGTAAAACAAAAAGTAATTTTCTAAGAGTTTTCAATCAAATGGTTCAGTGATGAATCCTCTGATGAAGGAGAATTCTTTGGGGTTTTAATAATGTCTAAGGTAGTATTGGGTATTGTCTGTTTCTGTGCTTTTTGGCTGATTAGTAATACAAGATAGTATTCATACAACCACGAAGAAGGTTTCCTAAGAATAAAAAGCAAAAGATAGAACAATACTGGGCTTTCAGTGAATCATGTTTCCTTCTAAAACTTTAACTGTTGCTAAAAAAAAATTTAAAAAATTCCTAGGCATTTTGTCTATTCTATTAGCTTAATCTCCAAGAGTGCAATTAAATTAGTATACATTTGTTGAGTTTGCTCATCTTGTGAAAAAGAAATGGCCGACTTTTTCATAAAGTGCGAGTTTTGTCCAAAGACTGAAACATCTGTGGTAGGGATGGGTAAAAACTGTAAACATTTGCTTTGGCTAAGTTTGCATCATGTTAGGGGGTGAGTTTTCATAAAATATTCATGCTACCAAGTTTTATAGGCACAAAAATTCATGGAAGATGAATTTCATCCTGTGTGCAAAAGGACTCTGGTTAGACTATCTTTCTGTCCATCCATTTCTTGTCACTTGTAATTGAAAAACAGCCCCTCATCAGTCCCCAGTTTGTGGGAGCACCACCACTGAAACCTTTTTGCAGTTGTACTGCTGGCAATTTTGAGTGGGAACCACAGAATCTGTCTAGGGAATACAGTTAGTCTGAGATTCCCATTGTTTTCTAGTGTAGAATGGTTTGTATGGAAAGGTATAAACAGCCCACCTTTCAGAAATTATTCTGGACTTTTATTGGGAGGTCTGGCACGTGGGCAGCGCGCACTGCCTGGGATGGGATCCATACATCAATGCTGGGTGTGCAGCTCCCCTGGAAGGATTTCCTCAGAAAACAGCTCTAAGTAGAGATCAGTACAAGTTTTGTTTTCTCTTTGTCTCTCACACAGGGGGCAATGTTTGCCAAGACAAAAGATCCTGTTAGCTGCCTTGTGAAATAAGTTTTCTTTGCTGGAGGTAGTTTCTAGCACTGCCTTGTGTGTTATTCAGTGTGATCCTGTCAAAATAGGAGTTATGTTCTATTCTGGGGCTATGTGCCTGACTTATCACTGATTCCATGATGAGTAGTACCCATGGTATTTATATAGCCAACGGAACTGTTTAGAATTTTTTTGAAAAGCGTGACAGAACTCAGTCCATAGTAGAAATTTAGCTTATATATGATTTTGACAAAAAATGATATCAGCATAATTCTAATAACTGTGATAGTAATTTCTAAAAAAATATTTTGATGCCTTTAAGCAACCAAACACAAATTTTTAGCAAATATTCAAATGTGTACACAAAAGGCATGAGAAAACTGTGAGTACAGAGTTTTTAGCACCATATCTGATAATACTGAATTTTTGGCTAAAAATTCTACTGGCTGGCTAAGTACATTTTGACACATGGCACCCCATTTTGAAACAAGCTGTTTTATTTTGGCTGACCTAAATTCTCCTTAAAAGGCTGTGTATGGAAACTAGAGATGAGCCAGACATCTGAGGATGCCTTTGTGGTACGTCATGTTTGTGCCATTTCAGACAGAAAAATGCACTTGGCTCTGAATCCGTGTGCAGCAAGCAATAATTAATAAGCCATTGGACCATCAGTGTAACTGGTGGGTGCTTCCCTATGGTTTTAACAATAATCAGTTGTGTGCAAAGGTGAGTAGCAAAATTAATTCCTTGACTGTGCTCCGCTTGCATTATCAATAGGAAATAATAAATAAAATTTTCAAAATCATAGTTTGGTTCATAATAAAATCCCCCACATACCTTCCCCATGGCTGGACTGAGGTCAGGCCATTTTTGGTCACATAGCAGCAAGGATGTATGAAATGTATTTTCATCCCTCTGCCCCTTCACAAAAGTAGCTCAAAATGGTCTCTTCTCCCAGGCAAGCAGATGACAGTCATTAATCGTTGGCAACCAGTCAGAACAGACTTCTCAGCTGACAAATATTGAACCTTTAAGGGCATTAGAAAATTCCTTTCCTGAATCCCTCCATCAAGCTCCAGAATCCACCAAGGGAACTCTGATGGGAATTGTGTCGCTCTGCACCAGAGCAGCTTTCAGATGTGCTCTGCCAGAGACTCACTTCCAGAACTACTAAGAATTATCTTTAAGAATAACTGGTTAGCAGGGATGGGCAGGATCTGTGCACGATGGAAACCACAGGGACTCTCAGGAAAAGGAGAGGAATTCAGCACAAAAGTGCTTGTGTTGTGTAAATAACCACAGCAGGTTTTGCTGAGGAGGGGGAAAGTGTTTGAACTTGAGCTCAGCTCTAGGGCTTGTAATGTTGCCATAGTCCATGCATTTCCAAACCTTCATAATTCATTAGAAAACTGACCCTCATTTATTGAGAAATAGATGAGTAAACACCTGGTTTAGTTGTGGTTTAGTGTGCTGTTTTTTAAATGTTGGAACATTTAATAGCCATAAGGGAATGTTAAAGTAAAGAAAGCCACACAGGTATGTTAGAAATACCTGTAATGAACTTTATGTTCATTTATATACATACAAATACTAATAAACTTTTTTTTTTTTTCTGCAAATGTACAGATCTAGCATTTCCAAAAGATAGTGGCTCAACAAAAGAGATGCATTTTTCTCCTCTCTCCAAAGTGATTTATTAATGGGTTGTTGAGTGGCAAAAGAGCCTGGTGTTCACTCCCACATTAATATTTAATCAAGTGTTAACAGCACTACAGTATCTACATGATCCAGAGCTGGTCACAGGAGCTGTGCCAGTACAAAGTGTAGTTGCCCTTAGAGTGAGGTTGGATTATGAAATTAGAAGCATGGGCAAGATTATCATGTCATCAAAAGCAGCTGTCTTTGTACTTGTGTTTTTCTCCATTTATTTTGCTGATTTAATAGTAAAAAGTTCTATGTGGGTTTAATTGTCTGTGTAGGACTGCTCAGACTGTAATATATTTCCCACTAGAGAAGTTTCTTTTGTGGCATAGGTTCTTGCAAAAAGTTTTCTGAAACAGCATTCTGAAAAAAGACTTTTGAAAATTAGTCTACACTGTGCATGTGCATGTATGCCTCTAAGTTTTGGAAGAGGTACATGAAAAATTAATAAGATTTTAGAAGGAACTTTTGTACAACAGTGTAATTTTATAGCTGGATGTTTTCATTTATTCTCTAGTGTGTTGACTGAGTGTAAACATGAAGTGTTACATTCCTTATGCACGTGCAGAAGTGTCTTTACCATGGCTGCAGATTTGGACCCAGTTTTAAGTTCTGCAGTGTTTTTGTTATTTTGATTTGTGTTATTTTGGGTTTTGTTATTGTTGTTTTGTTTGTTTGTTTGTTTGTTTGTTTGTTGTTTTCTCCATTGATTTAACTATCTGATGAGTCTGTAACTGATAGAAACACAGGATCCTAAGGGCTGGACTGTGAAAGCCTCTCCAACTCCTCATGCTCACGTTAGAAGCCCTTTGTCAATGGAATATTAAATTATTCCTGTATTGCTGAATGCTCTTAACATGCTCTCAGTGTGCATTAAGTAGCTGATGTATTCTGTTCAAATAATGCCTGTACTGCATGGCAGACACAAACAAGCAGTTCCAGTATTTCTTTGATGCTTGCTTGTTGTTTGTCATAAACGTTTGTAATATTTTAGGAGTGTTGTAGTGTGCTAATTACAAAAGTAGGCAAGATCCTATGATACAAATAAAAATGTAAGAGAATCTGGGCTGCCTCACAAAATGTAGGGCTTAAAAAAAGTCTAGAACACTCTGAAATGGGACAAGGAATTGTCTCCCTTCAAGATAACTTGAGTCTTAAGCTTCCTTATCCTATGATTTATAAGTCTGGATCGTAATCTCAACATTAAATAGAATCTGAGAGATGCTAATATTTTATCATATTTATCAATTCCACTGCATTTCACCTGTCAGCGCTGAACAAATTTCAGGAAAACATAGAAGAGATTCCTTTATGTAAACATGTCATTGGCAAATCTCTTACATTTTTTTCCCCTATAACTGCCACAGTCATTGCTGTTTGTATGACAGAAGCTGTTAATAAATTAGGCCCTGAGCCTCTTGATGGCAGTGTATTTCCTTCTTGAGTTCATGGGCTTTACAGAACATTTATGTCTCATTACAGCCGCTACAGCAGTTTATGCCCTAATAAATCAAGGGAGCTTTGCAGAGATGATCTTGACAGTAATGAATCTTTCTGTTGGCATTTCCACTTCACAGACACAAATAATGAAGCAAAACTGCCCCATCTGGCCACTCAGTGAGAGTCAGATCTCAGCGGGAAGCTGTTTTCTGGAGCATGACAAAGGTCACTGTGTGCAGCAGGAGTGAGCGGTAGCAGGTTGTGCCGTGAGTGACAGCGTAGGATGAAGCCATTTGTGAGCTTTTATCATTATAATTACATTTGTTAGCCCTGCTGCCAAGATTCAACCCGCCCTTCTACCCAGTCCGTGGGCTCTTGATTCCTGCAGTTTATTTGGGAGCTGTTGGTTATTGCACAGGGATTGATTTCATCTGCCCAATCAGCTGCTGAAGTGGTGTTATTAAAATCTCTCACAGTAATATTTTTTTTAAAAATTTCTGAAAATGTACTGCCTCGAAAGAGCACAAACTGGCAAAATATGCTGTATGCCAGCTGTAAATGAGCAGACACACCAGGATCACTGTGATTTAGGAGCATATGGAAGAAATGCAGGATATGTCATCTCACATTGGCTGGTGGGTCCTCTGAGCCTCCTGTGTAGCCTTTGGCAGAATGTGAGCAGGTGATCCTTCCACCTGTTCTAAAATCCTCAGGTCTTGGCTCTGGCATTATTGTTATGCTATTCATTTGTTAATAAGGTCCTTGCAGCACAGAACTTGGATATACACCAAGAATCCCTGAAGGAGTTTTCCAGGGCTCTTCACAGAGCATCCTTCCCCATTTTGGTTTTCCACAGCTCAGCATTAAACAGTGCTCCACAGCATCTCTATTTTAAATCATATTTATCTCATTTTTATATTTTCCTGCTTGATAAGATGGTTGGGTCTAATTTCTTCCTTTGGTAAGATAAAGTACTTTCTCCTGGCTTAGTTTGAGGTTTTTACATCAAACAACAGAATTGAAAATAGAGTCTTCTGTCAGATGGGAGTTTGGGGTTGCTTTAATTTGTTAACTTTTTATTTTTTCCCCCTTCTAGTTCATGCCCTCTTTCTTCCTTTCCAGCAGTGTGTTAGTCCTGCACACGTGGTGTGTGGCTGTGGCTTGCTGACATTCCAGAGCCACCACGTGTCACTGAGGAGATGTCACCCAGGTCCCTGCATGGCTCAGTTCTCCTCGTGTTTTGGGTTTGCACACAGAATAATTCAAGTGTCTGTAGGTGCATACAGACATTGCTCTGCCTTGAATTTTTTTTAAGTTCTGAAATGCTGTTGTTTCTGTAGGCATAAGTCAGCAAATAATTTGATTTCAATTTACATGTGGCAGTTGTCCCTTCAGCTACAGTGCATGTCTGTACTGTGAAGTGCAGGTGTACTTGCAGGCTGCATGTTTAGGGATGTCTCTTCCTTCTCAGGAATGCAGTTATCCATTCTGTATGAACAACATGACACAACAAGGATTTTTTATTTGGGAAGTCTAAAAGTTATTCTTTCCAAGTTATTTTACAAGGGTTATGTTGCACTGTGAGAATGCAATTGCCTGAGTACAAACCTGTGAGAATACAGACACAGCCACAGGCTGTGGGAAGTACCAAGTGTTTTTAATGAACACAGGTCTGTAGGGACTCACTTCTATTTTAAAGAATATTAATAATTAAGTTTAAGGAAGAAGTATATTTCCATGAGATTGATGTGCCAGGTAGAAGACATCTCTCAAAAATAATTCTAAGAATGAGGAGGTTAGGTTTAAATCTACAGTTCAGACAGAAAATGCCAAATTCCCATGCAGAAGAAACCAAAAATTTAAAGTAATTATTTTTTCGGTTGAGAGTAAAGGTAGATGTGAATGAACATACAACAGCAAGTGCTGTAATCCTCCTCTGACACGTGGTGAGACTCCTGGTGCAGATGGTGAAATTAGTAATGTCTTTTGTGAGAGAGGAGCTGGTGTTCCAGGAAAATGCTGGAGGTGGCACACTTGGAGCTGCAGACAGAGGAAGCTGCACCAGTACTTGCTCCTCTCCACCTTTGGTTGCCAACTTTGCTTTGCCTTCCTCACCTCTGTCCTGAGCTCAGTGATTGCCCTCTCACCCTGTTCCACCCCTGAACTCCCCAGGCCTGGGATTCTTCTCTTCCTGCTGCTTCCTGTTGGAATCTTGTTTCAATTGCACATTGATATTTCTCCCTGTCTCTCCTCATCCTGTGTCTGTTAGGGAAGCCTTTTCTAATTCAGGCCATTATTCTTTTTTCTTTTTTTCTTTCTTTCTTTCTTACTTTTTTTTTTTTTGGCTAAAAATCTGTTGGTTTGTTGTTTGTTTTTCTTTTCCCTTGATAACTCCAACAATCATATCTGTATTCAGATTTATTAAAATTTATTTCAAAGCAAAGTATTTCTTGTGCAGGACAGAGGAAAATTAAGTGTTGACGTTCCTTTTTAGTAGCAGCATACAAATGTTCCCAATTGATACAAGCATTGAAAAGCTTCAGGCAACTTTCTTGCTCTTTAAGAACAAGAAGCAAATGTACAAATCCTGGGCTATTTGCATGCTTTTCCTGTTCTATCCTTTCTGTTTTTCCTTTTCTTTCCATACATGAAGACTGGCAAGTTAAAAGATTATACCTTTCAACTGCACTCTTGACAGATATTTATCCGTGGCTCTTATTTTGTCTGTCTTGTGATGGGACTCACTACAAAATTTCAATACCTTGCCAGCATCTGTGAAATGGAGGGAAGGAAAAATACTTCTGCAGTTTTTGTGTCATAACAACTGATAACAATCAGTTTTGATGGCTTTATACCACGCTACCTTTTGTAGTACAGCATCACTTCAGTCTGCTTTTTCTTCCATTCAGGTGTTTTTATCCACTGAGTGCTGATGTGCTGACCTGTGGGAAATGTGTGGGATTGGTGCTGCTTGTTCCATCAGCTGTGGTGGTTATCAAGTTTCTCTGTAAATTCAGTTTCTTTTAGTTCTTTCAGTTTCAAAGTTGAAGGGGAGGCTCAAAGAAAGTTCATAAAATCAGTGTTGCATTGGTTCCTTTGGTTTATATATTTTCTGGCTTTCACCAAAGTATTGCCATTTGTTGACTCCAATTCTGAGTGAGAAATGCATTTCTTTCAAAAAATTATGGGCTGGTGCCTTAGAGAAAGACCATTTTTTTAAATACAGCTTTTAAATTTTACTGTCCCAAAAAAGTATTTAAAATCAAAGCACTTTAGCTACTATTCCATTAGCAGCTTAAACCAATCTAAGACTATGGTGCTGTTATTATATGTGATACCACACAAAAATGTAGAAATAACACAGATAATACAATAATAATAATAATTATTATTATATTTGTGAGTCTAAGGTATAATGGTGCCCTTTATCTTTAGTATGTTGTTACTCATGGCAGTCTATGGTTTTGAAAAGAAAAATTCTCTGCTGGTAATATTAATAATGTTCATGTTTGACTTAAGGAAATGTTATGTGTGGTTGTTGCATTAAGATGGTTTATGCTGCAAGACCTGAAAGTAAAAATAGAATGCCTGATTTTTTTATTACTAGGAGATATATTTTCAGCTATATTAAAAGGACTGTTTAGGAACTGTCTAGTGAAGTAACTAAGAAATGGTAGAGTAAAATGATCCAAAGCTGCAGTTGTTTTGCAGGAATACATGAAAGTGATCATGGGAGAGAGACTCACTGACTTTATATTATTTGCTGTTGTGACCAGTTTATGTCCTGTTTTCAGTTGAAAATCTCTGATTCTAAACCAGGTGTGGTGTGGACCAGGTGTAGTCACCTTCATTCCTCACAAGAGATACAGGAGATTTATCCCTAGAAACACCCAGGTGCATTCAAGAACAATTGTGAGTGTACAGGTGTGGTGCCTCTCAGAGGTTGGGCTAATGAGACACTCAAACCTGAATTTTCTGGGCTGTATCTGTTTGGTGTCATGCCTCAAACCATGTGGAACAATAGTAGTAAATGCTACACTAAATTTACACCCTAACTGGAGTACACACTGGTTGTACAAGTCAAATTGTTGTTCAGTTCAAAGATAGTATTTCCATTTAAATTAGTAGGAGTTGTCCAATGTGACCTTTGGAAAGAGGTTTATACCATGCTAATCTCTGTTATGAAATGTTAGTCTTATTATTTTAGTTGTTTTAAATATGCATTGGTTTAAGTGGGTTTTTATTAGCAGTATTTATTCCAAGTTAGAAAGTGGATGTCTAACAAAACTCTCACTGTAAGAATGTTTGGAAATGTATGCAAAGGTTTTCACAACAGCACTGTGTTTTTGTATATCCTATTTTAAAGTGCCTGCTGGCAGGAAAACCATTCCACTCATCTCCAGGAGATCAGGGAGTCAATATTCCTTCCCTTATAACACACATTCTGAACATGGTTTGAGGGTATTAGGTTAATCACACCCGATCTTGGAGAAATTTCTGTGTTCAGAGCTCTTTTAAATACATATTTATGATGTTCTTTATTTTATGGTGTACTTAAGACATCTGAAAAACCACTGTAGCTTCAAGCTATTTTACTTTCCAGCTGGCAGGAAAATTAGTATAAGGAAAAGCAGTAATTGCAATTAAGCTAAGATCAGATTATGACTAATTTGAAATATTGGCAACCTAAAAATATTTCTCCCTTTCCCTGTTTAAATTGCATGATAAATACATTATTTGCTCTGCTTACAGTTCAATAATTTGTATTTGCTTGCAAAAAAGCTAAATTTGTTTGCTACTATTTCTTCTAGGATAGAGAAAATAGATGTTTCTTCACCGTCTCCTAATACATGCTCCCTGATGAAAACATACAGAATCCTTGAGATGTGTGTAGATTTGGCAGCCTTGAAATGCAGAAATGTTCCATTAAATTTGTAAATTGAGTTTGGGCTGTGAGATATTTCTAAATCATCAAGTATTAGTATATAATTCTGCTATTATAATTTCTCTGAAGAAGGATTTATATTATTTGTGATTTTTTTTCTCTTTCTACTGCATTTAAAAAAAAATTCTTTTATATATTTTGTCAAGTCAATGAGATGACTTATAACTTTTAAAAATCCTTTTATCCTGAGAGAAATTTTTGAAAAATGCTGAAAAACCTCTACAAATTCGAAGATCATTAAATCAATCCCTTAATATTAGGATTTATCAACAACTGAGTAAGATGTTACAGGTAGGAGGCTTTTTCTTCCTTTATCCCAGGTCCCATCTGTCTGAGGGTGTCTTAGGTGCTCTGCTTGATGGTTGGAAGAGATGGAACAGAGCTGGTTCTCTGCTGGTTTAGTTTTTCATCCTACCACCCACTTTAGCAAGTTTCTGAAGCATCCAAGTTCTTTCTTCCCCATTTCTGCCTGGCCCTGTATTCCCTGAGCTGTCACTTGAGCATGGCCTCAGAGAGCTGAAGGGTTTTGGATAGATTGCCTGATCAATAGAACAATTCTACAAAGATGCCTGGAATAAAAGGAAGATGGTGCCTGTATTGTACTCTGATATTCAGCTGGAAAAGCTTCCTTGGTGATTACCATTAGCATATTCCTGAAAGCAAACTTTCTGCAGAACTGATGCTCATAATCTCTGGTTCAAAGCATGAATTAAAATAACATTAATAGAAGTTAATACACTAAGGCAAATGCACTGCTTGCATATCAGAGGGCTTGCTGCTGCATCTAATTAGAACAGCTTTTCAAATTTTAATCTATTAATAAATTACTTTGCATGCACATTAAGATGTTAATATTCATATTTGATTTGATTTTCTGTTGTTAACACTCATGAAGCTTTTTTTTAAAATTGATTGAAGGAGATGACTATGTCTGCATCTCACCATTGTTTATTTAAAGCATTAGTTTAATTAATAGAAGTAAAATTGCTCATTACCTATACAGGAATACTTTCAGGGGGTTTTTCTACATCTGTTTTCTTGCATGTTTTTCAGACCCAACACTTTTGTTCCAGGCTTTTTTTTTTCAGGTGAGTTTTGTTTACTCTTCATTTATACACCATCATGATCATCAAGAGGGATGCATGCTAAAGGGAAAATTAAACTGAGCAGTAAATAAGGCAGCATGTACATTAGAAGATCATGTTACCATGTAAACTTGGTTAACCTTTCTTTTATGAGACCTGTAAATGGGTGATGCTACCCTTGGCACCCAAGGGAAAACACTCAGGGATGCAGCCCAGGCAGGTCCTCTCAAGAATGTAAAAGTATCTGCAAGAGCAGAGGTGCAAGTTCTGCCATTTGTCCTCCCTCCCATACCAGAAAAAGCTGGAAACATCATTGGATGACTTCCTGTGAGCTGAAGGTGGAGACTTGCCATGTCCTTTTCCTGTGAGCTCAGTGAGCACTTGGGAAGTCTCTGCACTTTGTAGGGAGCAGGCTCTTAAGGCATTCTGTTGATGCTTCTCTTTTTAGGTGGTACCTTCTCATCTTATACAGGTTTAGAGAAAGTTTTATGCACAGTTTTGCACCTTAGTCTGCTTTTGTTGTAAATTGATGTGGCTCCAATTTCTTTTGGATTACATCCTTTGCAAGAGACAAACTTTCCACACTGGGACTGACTGCAGTCATAAAACAAAATAGGGGAGGAACCAGTGCCAGCTGTGAAAGAACACATGAATACAGCATGTATTCCTTCTTATATTAGATCTTTCCACGTGAGAGCATTATCTTTTATCTTTCATCTGTAAGGCTTATGAAGAAATGCCTAAATAGGGAAGTCCTCAAACCCTTTCCATTTTCCTCAAGTTTTGGACTAAAGGGTGCATACAGAAGTAGTGACACTCATAAATGTCAGCAGGCTGAGGAGCCACTGTGCAGAGTGAGAATCTTAACCATGGCTTTGAGCACTGCTATACAGCATAATCCAGTCTGGAAATGAGATGACAGGCTGCTGGTTCTCTGTGTGTAGTCTTATCTTACATTTTGAACTGATTTCTGCTGTGCTTGGCTGGCTTTGGAGCACAGAGCACAGATTTAACCATAAAGTGTGTTCTCAGTGTGCAAGGAAGGCCTCGAAAGAAAGTGAATAATATAATGTTTTGGTATTTTTTGTTGAGTAGGCAAAGTTTCACTCCATGCTGTGTGGTATCACTGTGTAGTATAATATAAGATATCAACATCTGCACCTGACTGCTTAAAGGTTTGCTCAGCTTTTTAAAATGGTTTAGGTATCTCTGCATCTCTTTAAGAATCAAAAGCCAAAAGGACACCAGTTCATGCTGTGACACAGTGTTGACTTACTCCTGTTCATTTTTCCTGGAAAACTCACTTCCCTCTGCTGCACCAGAAAGGACTGGGAGGAGTGTTCCTCACTGGAACCCTGGGCTGACATCAGCCATTTCCCAGCTGTCCTGGGGGGAGCAGCTGGGATGATGTTTAGGAATTATGAATGCTTAACCTGTTCATAGTTCTGCACAGTGGCTAATTACTCCTTTTATGTGCATTTAGTGACATTTTTAAAAGCTCTCAGGAATACTGCACAGTGGATGCTGTTTTTGAGGGTCACAATATCACTTATGTGTACTCTCAGGTACCTTTGAAAAGCAGTTCTTAATTCAGAGTGGGAAATCTTACTCTTCCATCTTTTTCTTGTAAGCCAAATGGAAAGAAAACCCTTTCTTTTCATAACATATAGTTATGATACTGATGCATTTTTAGCTGCACATTTTGACTGTCTGCAGCTTCACAATTTCTGCATCCTTTAGAAATTTTTAGAACATAATGTATTAATTGGCAGCGATGTATTTTCTATTCTTTTAGCAAAAGCATCAAACGATAAAGAAAAATCCTGCACCTTATCACATGCTGTTTTAACAGTAGACTTATATTTGAATATTCAAAGTTTCTTTGTCTTGTGGTCTGGTTTGATGTGTATCTCATTCTACTGTGTAGGAAGGTATACATAAAAATAAAAATAGTAGTAAATACATGCGTGCCATTAGATGTGCTGGGAATTGGCTGGAGTGGCTGTACAAAAGTTGAAAGGGAAGTGTTGAAATGTGAAAAGAGGGAGAGAAGAATCCAAAAAAGGGAATAAGAAAGTCATCATGACTATTGGGAAAGGACTGAACATACAGTCATCACTTTGTTGACAATGAGAGATCCAGAAAGGAATTCCAAACAAGCTATCCCATCTGTGCAGCATTAACAAGAGAAAAGGCAAGAAAAATGAAGGAAAATGCATTTAAAAAGGGGCTTTTATTTTTACTTACATGTGTGTGTTTCTTGGAAAATCAGTGCCCTCTGTGCACTGCCACTGCACTGAGTTCAGGGGACAAAAGTGGTGCTTGAAAATGACTTTTTTTGTCACTTTCCATGTGAAACAAAGTATGGGCAAAAAGAAATGAGAGACACGATAAAGTTTTCACAGTTTGGTGAGAGGGATGTGATAGGGTACAGCTCATTTTCATGTTTCTTAATAAGCATGAGGTTTGCAACAATAATATAATCAGTGCCAACTGCTTCAAATAACTCCCTTCTGTCTTTTCTCCATTTTACTATGGCCAGACTTAATTTCCTCCTGATGGAGAGCAACCCATCCCTGTCTGTATTTTTTCATCTATAAGCTACAGAATTATTTAAACAAAATGGCACTAGCTGGCCATTACTAAGCTACTATTAGGAGGAATTTGTTACAAATTGCTCGTTAGTAATTGTATTGTTAATAATTAGCTGATATTTTTAAAGAAATTTGAACAGTTAAAGGATTGATAACGTGTAAAAGACTTGTTCTGTGGGGCAGCACAAATTTGTAGTTTTTCAAGGAAAACCTACTTGAATATTTACCTTTGTCTCACAGTTAGTTGGATTGTGTGTCATAGAACAGAAAGATTTTTTTTACGTCCCTCCCTTTGGCAATAGAGGAGGTTAGATTCGTGTATTTTGTATTTGTAAATTTTCACATTCTTAACTGCAATTTTTCTTAGTAGGAACAAAATTGAGCTTAAGTGAAAAGGGGAAAAATGTTTTCCTGTGTTGGCAAACAATATTTCTTCATTTGTAAAGTAAGAAAATATTTATTTAATGCTATACATTTAATAGCTTAATTTTCCATGTGATGCTGTACTGTGGCAAAGAAATAGAATTTGGTAACTTATTGTATTGCATTTACTTTGACATTGTCATGTTTCATTGAGTAATTTCTATAGAAACTGTTACATCCATAATGTATTAACTGTAACTTTGCCGTCTACTGAAAAAGAGAATTTATTACTCTGTTCATTCGAGTCTTGCTGGAGCCTGGGTTGGGTGTAAGTGAAATAAAAATAAGGTATCAGGATCTCAACAAATGGAGCACCAGAGGAATATATAAATTATTTTCTGTGGTTTCTTATATTACAAATTCAAGAAGGGAGAAGTTAAATTTTGACTCAGACAGGTCCTGGGGATTTGGGATAGACTCGAGTCAGAACTCGTCTTGTCTTTGGGAATATTGAAGGGAATGGCTATCTTATGTAAAAAGAACAGAATGCAGCAGTATTTATCTGTTTTCATCATCTTTTTACTCACTTTGTTGCTATATTTGCTGGTAAAAAGTTTTTTTAAGAATCCCCAATCCTTCTAGTAATTTTTTGATGATTCTACTTGTAATTTTTAATATACATAAAAATGTGAATATATATATATAAATATTAAAATATATAAATATAACATCTTTTTTTAGGAAATGCAAACCTTTTCTAGTTCTCCACAGTAGGCAAAATCGTTGACTTGTTTCTCTAATACTTTTGTGTTTTTCCTAAGTTAAAATAATGCTTTTAGTTCTTGCTAAAAATTTGATTTTGATTTAGTTTCATATATAGCAAAAGGTTACAATGTTTACAACCACCCAAAAGCAGCATATTCTTGTCAGCAGCCTGATTTGAAGTGGCACAATGGAGCTGTTCCTGCATTAACCTAAATTTGCTTAGTTTCATGAGTGAGGTGCTCAGAGTGGAGAGGACAGGCTGCTCATTGCCTGTGGATGCAAAATTCCACTGTTCAGTACAACACTTGGAGCACTGCTCACTGTCAGTGAAAGAATTTTTCAATTTGTATTTGTTCTTCATTAGTTTATAATGTTACAATTATATTCAGGACAAACACATGTTTTATTTGGCTTACCATCATTCTTTCTCATGTTTCTGATTTTGTCTTGTTTGATATATATGCAGTCTTAAAAAGAGAAACATATTTATATGGATGGTAAAAATCAAATGTTTCAAATTTTAATAGGGAGGTGAAAATTAAAACTAGAATGAAATGCTCTGGTTCTGAATCTCACATAGAAAATTGTCTTCTTTAAAAGAGCACTGGAATTCATCAATTACAAATTATATTCTCCGTATAAATGAAGTTTTGTGCCTATTAAACATTTTTATTAGAAGAATTTTTCTCTGTAGGCTTTTATGATAAACTTAACAAAATATATCTTCTAAATATTCTAAAATATCTTCTAAATGTTTTGATCGCCGTTGAAATTTTCACTTGACCAGATCGTAGTGACAATAATGCATGTTCAGTTTTATGGAATGTTTGTATCTGAAGTCCTCAAAATAATTTCTTTTTATTTCTGGCTTATGGACAGAGAAAATGCATTGCAGAGAGTTAGAAATTCATGATGCTTAAAATTGATGGAGTGGCAATATGGCCAGGATCACATTCCATTGGTAATGACTACACAACAGTAACAGAGGCAGGGGTGCAACACGGCTGCAGCTTTGATTACAGAGCTGAGGAAACTCTCCAGCAGACAGTGTAGTTGTTTAAGTGCATTACTCACATGTTCTTCCTGGAACTCCTTGTACTGAAGTGGTTTTGATCTTAAACTTTGCTGAACCCTGCAGCCCAATGGAGCCCCTTTACCACTGGTAATCGCCCTCCAGTCCCAAGGTGCCAAAGGTGATTCTCCGGTGGCCACAGTTAGAGTGGGGAGCAGAGAGAATGCTCACGAGGGCTAGCATTCCCCTGGGACAGTTGTGGTTATGGAGGAACCCTGCTGTCCTACCTGGGCAAGCCAGGAGCTCCTCTGAGCCCTGGGAGAAGGTGGCACTGCCAGCTGCAGCTCACACACTGAACTTTCTCTGCTGTGGCAATGACACCACGCCAAGTTCTTGTGGCCTGCCAGGGCATTATTGACGTTTAGGGGAGGACTTGGGGTGCTTTCTGAGGGTACAAGCAATGGCAGCAGTGCAGCCAGGCAGTGCAGGGCAGGCTGGAGGCCTCCTGCCCTGGCAGATCTGGGAGTGCTGCATGAGGTGTGCAAGAGCTGGCGCAGGTCCTGCGGGGAGCCCGGGGCTGCCTCCCGCAGCTGCTCTGCTCTTGTGCTTCCACTGTGGCTTTGCTGCTGCTGTGCTCTGACCTTGCTAGATTAAAAAGTGCTAGAGTATTCTGTTCATGTGCAGCTCCTTCTACTCTGCCTGAAGCATAAACCTGCTCTGGCCCTTTTCTGACTGCTGGGTTGGATTTTGGTGGGAGAAGGCGGCAGCTCTGGTGGGGAGATGACAGGGGGATAGGTGACTTTCTGTTGACTTATCCTACAAACCCAGAAATAGGTTCTGATTGAGCCAAAAGGCTTTAAGAGGGTATTCCTGTTAGTTTTCAGTATTTTGCATTTCCTGCAAAGCTTGATTTATTTTTATTTAATTGTTTAGATTTTTAGGGTTTATTTATTTTATTGATTTATAGCCATAATGGGGGAGCCCAGAGCAGACACATCTCTCACTCCTTTGGCATGGAGTGTGGCACTGGGATTTTCCCTGCCACAGCCACAGGCTGCTGCTCTCTCCAGCTGATTTATCACCCTTTCCTCTGCCTTGCCCCAGCCCAGTCTGAGCCCATGTCTGTGAACAGGGTAAACTCAAGCTAGGCTTGTGAGGAGACTGTCAGGCATTTGATGATCAACTCAGAATACCTTGTAATGCCCTGTTCAGCACCTTGTGCTCCTTCAGCAGCCTTGAGCATGTTCAGCTGCCAGGATATTCATTGGGTAGTTTCTACTGGCTACTGCAATTGCTGTGATACTGTAATTTCCAGTTTCTGTTTTTCTGCTGTCATTTAGAAAACTGTGCACAGTCCAGATTGGGATTTTATGGTCTGCTGCCCCCTTGGACAGTCTTTTTCTATTTTGATGGAGAGAAGCTTTGAAAATGCCTGTGATCTAGAGAGTCTATAGTAGGTGCTTGGCAATGATGCTATCACAATAAGTGAAAAATTGATAGGGGTCATTGCTCCCTTGATAATGGATGAAAATAATGCAAACTTGCACAGGGCAGAGGAAAAGCAAATAGCCCAAACTGCATATAACAGATCAGGAGTTCTCACTGGTATGTTAGTGTAGAGCTCAAGTTTTACATTGCATGCTTGACATTTTGAGGGAGTAAGAGGGCAGAAGGAAGTGCCTGGGTTAGTACTTATTACTTGTGGATGGGGAGCCTTGTCCTGCAGGAGCTTTGCTCATAAAGGGTGGAGGGAGAACTGTGCTTTCCTAGTGGCTCCCTGAAATATATGGACAGGAGCCTGTTTAAAAGGGTTATGTGATGATAAAATAACAGTGGGAGATTTTTCAAACCCAATGTTCTTGTGATTAGATGCAAAGTAGTTTTGACTAATTCTTTAAGCTGGAAATGGGTCACCAGGTAAATACTGTCACTGAAACAAGCAGTGTTTTGTCACTTTGGGAAGGTGGGATGAGGACTTGAAGGGGGATTGCAGAGTAGTGGGAAGTGCTCGAGGCTGTAAAAGCAGGTAATTTTCAACTTTTGTGGGTTTGATTCATGCTGGCATGTACTAAGCCTTTGCTCAGCCTCCAAATTATGTTTCCTTTGTTTTTTTTTTTTTCTTTTGCACACTTAAAACTGTTTCTTCTGCAAGGTTACAAAAAAAAGAGGAAAAAATAGTGCCTCTTTATCTTTCATGTGACTTTTACATATTTTGGTTTTAATTTCTTTATTCATATTACTTACAGGTTTTACTTAAATAGTAAATATTTACATATGCTTTTTGCTTAAAAAGGCATTATTCAGAAATTAAGACCCCTTTATAGTAGATGTCATTAAAAAATCGTGGCTCACTAATCCCAAAATGAGGTGAAGATATATCTTAAAAGATACTGCTACATTGCTGCAGTCAATGGAAGATTACCCAATGTTCACATATTAATGTCCACTGTAAATTCAATTAATTAGCAAGTAATTTAAAGAGAAGTGCAATTAATGTTCATTAATTACTCATTATTATGAAGCCTACATTAAATACAAAACCAAGCACAATTGATTCAGTTTTAACTTTCTTTTTATTTCTCTTTTGACATTGTTTCTGTTTTATGACAGGGTACAGCTGTGATCCTGAAAAGGCTTAAGTGTGTGCTTAGCTTTGTGCACTGGGAATATTCTGAGAGCCTTCTGTGAAAAGCATTTTAATTTCTGACCTTGTCTGTTTACTTGTGTTTGACTTTGCCACTTCCATAAGTAATTTCACTAAGTCCTGACACCTTTTAACCTTACTGTCCTCATGAACTGCCTAAATTTTGTTTGAGCTCAGGGTGCCTAGAAATCAAATCTGGCACCACACACTCATGATGGAAGGATAGTGATAGGGGAAACCATTTGAATATTCCGCATTACATAATTTTTAGAAATAATATGATGGCATTAACAAACCTTTAGGACAAAGTTGTGTGTCAGGAGACTGAATTTCTCATTAGCTCACGTATCACTGGCAGTTTGACCTCAAGATGGGATGAAGGCACTGGAAGATGAATCCCCTCAGGATGCAGAGATTGCATCAGAAAGTGATGCAGGATCTGAGATCTTTCTCTGCTTCAGTATATGCCCAGCAGCTGGAGTATCTGAGACAGCTTAAGGCCTTTCTCTGCTTGTTCTTTGCAGGGAAAAATAAAATCAGAAAGAAAACGTGCCATTTCTGTCTAACTTTTTGAGAGTGGATGAAAAACCAGGTACGCAGCAGGCATATATGGCTCAGTGGCCTTAAAATGTTCCTGAAAAGCTTCCCAGATGAACAGACAAGGAAGGACTGGGTGGAGAATTTAGGTTTGTACAGTGTATTTGTGGAAAAAAAAAATTCCAGGTGATTAAATGAAATATTTGTCTATATCTGTGCAAAATCTCAGGACCCACGTTTATGAATTCTGGTCTAAAGCCCTTGTCCCACTGTTGGTCACTATTTGCAATAATTATTTGATATAGTACATGTAGTTGCCAACTAGAAAAAAAGTTTGTGCTTTGCAGAAATCTTCCCAACTTTCTTTGTCTTTTAATCTATTTCCTGCAAAAAATTCTGTGTATATCTAGCTACATATTTACCTAAGTTTATTTGGGAGCCGGATACCACAACCTCTAGATTTTTAGAGAAATTTCTCATTCAAGTTCCCCTGTGATACTTTGTGACTGTAATCTACTTTGTAAAGTCAAATGAAAATTTGTTAGGAGTGTTTGTGGTGAGGAACTTTGTGAAAAACTTTGTACTGTTCCCTTTATGTGTTCTGCTCCTTGGCTACACCCAAATGTTGTGTTTTGTGAATTTTGAATTTTGGGGATTGGAAACACTCTAAATACTATATATATATATATATATGTATATATATGTATATATATATATGAAATCTGTGCCATGCTTAAAACACAGAATATTTGAACAAGTAAGAGGCATTGACGATTCTGGCTTAGAAATGAGATCTTGTGAATTCTGCTCCTGCCTTGTTTTCAGGGCAACACACTGCTTAGAGCCTTTGAGCTTTTGTGTATCTTGGCCTTCTTTTAAATGGAGGGATGAATAAACCCACCAAATTTGCACATTTTTTTGCAGTTCTGTCTGTGTAAGTTCATTTTATTTAACTTCTTGGTACCCCAGTTGAATGGGCAACATCTGGGGTGTCTGACCATGAAATGGTACATGCAGGCTGTGTCAGTGGAGCCAAAGTTTTGCGTGTGAGTTTCAATATACGATGGAAATGCATAAATAGTTGGCTGTAGAGTTTAGATTAGTGGCCCATTTGATTCTGAGATCTCTACAGCTACCAGAGACAAAAATCACCTTAAAAAATAACAAAAATAAACCTGACACTGAATGGATAAACCTGAACAAAATGTCTTTGATTGGAGCATTTGGGATGGCTGCCAGGCTGGACTTTGAGATGTTTATAGTGGGTTATGTGTTGATTGAGGAGAGGAGCATGAAAGGTGCAGTTTTAGCACCCCCAACCTATGCCAAAGTATGCAAGAAGGTGGGGACTGCTGTTTGGACAGGGGACAGATCAATTAAATCTTTTAAGACAGGATGCTTTAAAATGCATGTTTGTAAGTTAAGACATAATCTAAACATTTTATTCACAGGAGATTCTGAAGTTTTATCCAGCTGGTGAGTTCTTGGTGGGGAATCAGCATTGAAACAGACTCTGCCAGGTCTTCAGCAGTTCATTTATTTTCAGCCTTGTAGCTTTTGAATTGGTTGAGCATTTGAAATTCTTTGCCCCCTGCTAATTGGAGACCGTAAGGAGATGTGGTGATGCAGCTCTTTTCAGTTTCAGATCAGACACAATTTAAGTTTGATTTATTCAAACACATTTTTAGCCCTTTTAATGAAATAAATCCTGACAAAATGTCATGGTTGAATTGTAATCTTAACTAGAAATACAGTTTTAACATACTGATTTGTACTCCTAAACAAAATCAAAGGTTAAAAAGGGCTTATTATTTAAAAAAAGAGATAGACACTGGCAAAGGAAAAACCAAGAGTAGATACATTATTTCCTCTAGCCCTTAGAGATAAACAATTCACCTGTTTCAGTAGTTTTATCAAACAGTGAAACCTGGACTGAAAATCAGCTGTTACCCATTTTGTTTGTGAAGTGGCTCTAGAGTTAGTAAATTGAAACACATTGATAAACCAAAGTTTTGATCAATGGCTATTTTTATATGGAAATGATATTTATATGGAAACAAAGTTTTATAGCAATGAGCAGGGTGAGGCTGAACAGTCTGCTTTGAGATCTTGGAAATAAACTTAAAACTGAAGAATGGCTGAAAAGTGAATTGAACTAAGGATTTCTTTTTAAGACTTTGGAAGAAAATACCACATTCATACAATCAGATAGGAAGCTCAAATCTGCTTTATTAGACAGCTTAAAGGCTAAAGTAGTCCTAAAAAATCCAATGGAAATAAAATTTACCAGATAAATTATTATTGCTGAAAACAAATTGCAGTAAGAAAGTAACATGAATCCATGACTGCTTGCTTAAAATAGCTGTCAAAAGAATAGAACACACAATAATTTGAATATTTTTATAACAAATTCACATATAGGTTCACTGGTCAGTACTGAGTACCAGTATCTAGGCATAGGTCACACTAAAATTCAAACACTGAAGTACTTCTTTCTTTTGCTATTTTCATTTGCTTAAATCCTTTCAAGTGGAACCATATTCTTTAATTCTTCTGTGAAGAATATTGGCATCTTAATTTTAAAATAGTGGTTACTTAAAAAAACCCATTAGTTATAAATTTTTTTTTTATTTAACATGCAGGAAAGTGGATCAGTGTTATTGTGAAGTAAGGCAGAAATAGCACCAACTACTTAAAATATATTTCTCTCTTGTATTGTCACACTGGTTAATGTTCATACCCACATGCTGCTCTGATAGTCACAAACATTCCTGGTAGACACAAATTCTGTTTTTTCATACTGTTCTCTGTTTCTGTGATGTTTAGTAATAATGTGTATTCATATAAAAAGACAGCCCCAAATGGGAAAATTAGCTCTTTATTTACTGAGTAACTGTGACTAGGATATTAGACAGACCTGTGCAGACACTCTGTGTATTACCAGCAGGAAAAATAAGAGATTTTAGGCCTTTGAATCCCAGATCCCTGCATTATTCTTTATTGTCTGGGTGTCAGTTTTCTGAGTGGTGTAAAACTCAACCAGTATCTCCTGAGGCAAAATGTCAATGAATTCACCCATCCAATTATTGAGCTTTCTATAAATTTGTTATTACATTTTTATTATATAGGTAATAATAAAATGCCTTGGGCACCCTTGCATAAAATAGCTAAACCAATATTAAGTTGCCAGCAGAACAGCAAACTCTTTTCCTGTCTGTGTGTGTTTGAGGGACTCTCTTTGCTCAAAGTCTCCATAATAAGATGGCTCTTCCATTATGTTTTTATGAAGGTCATTGGTTCTGGGCAATTTCAGGCAGATGGTGGAACAAGAGTTTCTAATGTAAAATGCTCTATTGCAAACCTCTTTTGAATTAAGGTCAGGGCAGCTTCAACACTTTTACAAGTGGAGTAATCCATCTGAGACTCTAAAGTAGACACTGTTCAAATTATTGGGATTGAAAGATTCAACCTTCATTTTGGAGTTAATGTAGAAATTATAGTCTATATTGGCCTGTACTGTTGAACTGAGTCAAATGCTTTTCTGAGTGGAATATGTTGCCATAACCTGATTTTCAGAAAATGAGTGATGGTAGAAAGGGTAACATCTGAACAAATGGTTGCAGTTCCCTGGCCAGCTGCCATGCAGAAATGTCCCTTTGCAGGGCTCAGCTGCTGCTGCAGGGGCTGGGGGAGCCAGGGGCAGCTCCCGTGTCCCCGATGGGTGTGACAAACCAGGAATACACACACGGAAAGGAACAGATCCTTTTCTGTACATAAACTGACTTCCTTCAAGTGTACTGGCATCATGTGGGTTTTCTCCTGATTCCACATCAGCCAGAAAAGTGTCAGCCTTGTCCTAATCTCCCTCTGACAGTGGCCCAGATAATCAACAGCACTGGCTGGCTGAGGAGAGGGTTGAGACACAACTGAGACTAATGGCTCCATGTGCACAATCACAACAAACAAAGGAAAGCACTTCAGTGCATGTGCAGCTCTCCTGCAATACTAACATTTTTGGGATGGTTAGAGACCTCTTGTACATCTCTTGTCTAAGGAATGCATTGAATTTTGTTTTACACTTATATACTTAATCTATTCCCAGTGATGCTTTCAGAAAAATGTTACTTGAGGAAATTTGCGGTTATGGGAAATTACAGAATTCTAGAAACATACCTCATCTTAGAAAATGTCTGACAGTGAACAATTACACTGAAAGATGATGTTAAGAGTTAGGAATAGGAACATTGTAGGAGAAGGCACTTGGCAGTAAAAACTCCTCAACAGCTCTCCGGGAAAAAAAGGGGTTTTGGAAAGGGCATGATGATTGGTGTGTGGCTTGTATTTGCAGTAAGTGTTACCTGAATATGGGGAGTGCTTTCTGTCCACTCTAAACTGCATCACTAGGGCCATTGGGTTGATCTGATAATGAAATCTGGAGTGTCAAAGTTGGCAGCTGTAAACTGAGGGATGACAGTGTCTGTGTGCTGTCTCAAATGAATGCACTGTTATTTGAAAGTTGTAATTATTCTTCTGTGAGATTCCTGTACTTGAGTGAGCTTTATACATGTTCTGGTTCAGTAAAACTCTGGACTCTATCTCATTTATTGGATTGCAGCATAGTGGATCTTAAAATGATGCAGAGTTTTATTAAAATGGATGATCTTCAAGTAAACTTTTTTTTAGTTTGAATAAATGAATAAAAATTAGTTGTCCAGAAAAATCTGAGAAAATAAATTCTGCTTTCAGTGACTGTAATGGTATCATAATTGTGTGCTTCACTTCCACACTATGTCTGACATCAGAGTAAATGTTACAAGGACTAAATAATGAAGGTGCTTTTCTATCCACAGCCTCATCTTCATTGCTCCTTCTTCCAGGGAACCATATGAAGGATTTACAAATATATGTTGTATCTTTGTAGCACAGAGAGCACCACAGCTTAAGCGTGGCAATATTGAGAAGTGTCTATTAATAAGATTTTGAATGAGTTTCTTTGGAATTTCACATGCAGGTATCCTTATCCTTGTACCTTCCAAGGAGATTAAACTGATAAGATCAGAATTTATACTCTGAATTAAGTTTCCATGTATTGGTTTATTCAAGAGTAGCTGTTGTTTTCAGTTCAGATATCTTTATTTCAGGTCAGTGTTTAGGTATAGCAGTCCTTAAGTGCTGTGTGTGATGTGACAGGAAGCAGTACAGACACCAAATGTTTTTCCTGTGGAGGGAAAGGCAGTGGCCAGCCCAAAGGAATTGTGGAGTTAGACATAAGAACAAGAAGGGGATGATGGACAGATTGACAGGCAATTTTAGTGGAGCTACATTTGGTTTTTTTTGCTCTGGCATCAGCCAGGGTTCCTGGAGTTTCATTGCCCCCAGCTGGCCATTCCTTTTCCTCTGGTACCCACCTGCATTTCTTCTCTCTCAGGGCCAGGGTGGAGCTCCATCCTGGGGATTTCCATTTCTTTTCCCTCTGTGCCAGCTGTCCCTACTGCAGGGCCCCCAGCACTGCTGCACCCTTGGGTTCACCTGGGCAGAGATTTAATTCCATGTGTTCAATGTTGTCTGGCTTAA
This sequence comes from Dicaeum eximium, assembly GCA_013396995.1. NCBI lineage: Eukaryota > Metazoa > Chordata > Aves > Passeriformes > Dicaeidae > Dicaeum > Dicaeum eximium. The sequence continues at coordinate 803,512 of VWZP01007285.1, forward strand.
TTAACCTGATTCTACCTTTGGTTGAATAACCCCTTTTTCTCTTTTGACTGTCTCATTAAAAGATTGAATAAAATCTGTCTTAATTTGTTGCACATTATTTTTCCCTTTCCTGAGGCACACTTTTTAGAGAAAGCTTGCATGTCCACATGTTCTGTTCCCTCTTCTGTGTTTTTGTCTTTGCTTGTTGCTCTCATTTTATATGAAGTCATGTGTAGATATATGTATGATGTCATATATATATATAACGTAGAGAATAAGATAAAAATTTTAGGTTCATATATTGACTTCCTAATCTTTTCTATGATTGCATTTTGTTTGTGTCTCAGCTGGGCACTGTGTCCCTGTCTTACCTGACATTGCATTAATGATGTTTATTCTTTTCATCACACTAAAAGCTCTCAATGTCTCATTTTCAGTGCAGTTTACAATTTTTACAGCTCTGCCCTGTACAGTTCTCAGAAATACTGTCTTCCTTCTGCAGTAAGGTATTTTATTCTCTAATCATGTCTTTGTCTTGTTTTCTAACTTTCATTCTTTCTCTTGTTTTCTTGGCACTGAGGGCATTACTCTGTTCTTTTGTCTTTACATCCCAACTCCAAGAGTCTCATTTTCTGCAACATTAAGCAACTGCATTAAAAAGTTATGGAATGATTAGAGGGATTTTAGATATTTAAAATTATTCCATGTGTTACAAATGTTCTAGAGTTTGGAATTGCTGATTTGATTTTAGATCTTGTAATGGGCATTGTGATGGAGGCAGTAAAATGTCAGAACAGGGGGCTTTTTGAATAGATTCAGTTTTACTCTCCAGAAAAGATTGCTCAAAGGAAAAATAAATACAGTGATGTAGCATGTCAGGAAGATTTTTAAGAAATCTGTTGCTCAGTGTCAAAAATCTTCCTGCAAAATGAATTATTTTTATACTTTAAATTTGGAGTTCCCTATTTTTCACCACTAACTTAATTTTCCTGTGTTCCTAATGTCAAATGCAAGTTCAGTGTAAGTGTGCTGGTGCTCACTGTCCTCATTTTGGTTCTCAGTTCTCCTTCTCCCCATGTTTCCCTAAAAAAAGGGAGAGGAAGCCCTTTGTTTAAGGCTACATGTTATAGGAACGAAGAGTGTTTATAGAGTATTCATCTGTTTTTTCTTCTCCATGATACATATGGTGACATCACTGCATACTTTTAGATGGTTTGGACAATGTGAAACCAGCAGTGAAAATGGAGAGAGCAAACAGAGCATGTTTTTATAATTAACTGCAGGACTTCAAGCATAGTTTGTGATTCACGTTAGAGAAAAAAGCTAACTTAGTTCTGAACTCAGAGGATGGACCTCTCTATGCTGCCTTTCATATTTAATGTCCACAGAAGTTCAGGTCTTCATTCTTTGTTCTCTCTAGTATCAGGTTTAAAAAAGCCAAAACATTTCTTTATAAACACCTTCACTGCTGTTGTTTATGTTTAGCAAGCAAATATTGGAACATGGATGAATTCAAACTGAGAGGTGAAACCCCTCAGTGTTTTGTTACTGTTCTAAAAGGGTTAGCCACAGTACCTGGAGTCACCCACAGGTAAAATCCTTAAATGAGTTGTTCAGGATGCAGTCAGAGAAGAATGATGAAGCAAACCTGTTTCTTTTTTATTTAACTAAGATGGCCATTATGTTACAATGTCTGTAGTCTTATGTAAAACGCATTTTACTATTGGATGACATTCTCAGTTATAGTGCTTCTAAAATTACCTAGGGTAGCTAATGGTAAAGTAAAAAAAAAAAAACCAGTTCTTGTGTACATGCAGGTTTCCTCCCTATCACAGACCTTTCTAGCTGTCTCAGGCCCTGCAGTACACACCAAGTCCAGCTAAAGCTTTTTTCCATTTCTCCTGTGCACAGGTAGAGCTGAATAACCATTTCCTTTATCTTGCATTCATGTCAAGTATGTATTGCCATTTCTTTTAGGTACATCCAGCAAAAATTATTTTTTTTTATTGCAGTAGATTGCCATTTTTGACCCACAATGAATTTCTTTCAGAAATCTAGATCTATTTCTGGTGCTCCACTAAGCTCTTCCTCATCTTTCATTCATAAATTAGAACTTTCTCTCCTAATGATACACTTATTTGACACAAATTTAATGCTGTTAATTTCAGACTGTTTCTGTCGCTCCCAAAAAGTATTTGGAATTCTCACAGAATCACTGGGTTGGAAGAGACCTTTAGGATCACTGGGTCCAACCCAGCCCTAACACCTCAACTAAACCATGGCACCCAGTGCCACATCCAGGCTTTTCTTAAACACACCCAGGGATGGCACCTCCACCACCTCCCTGGGCAGAACATTCCAGTACTTTTTCACCCTTTCCATAAAAAACTTTTTCCTGATATTGAATCTATGTTTCCCTTGGTGCAGCTTGATCGGTGTCCTTATTCTGTCAGTTGCTGCCTGGAGAAAGAGCCCAACCCCACCTGAGCACAGGCACCTTTCAGGGATTGTAGAGAGTGACAAGGTCACCTCTGAGTCTCCTTTTCTCCAGGCTGAGCACCCCCAGCTCCCTCAGTCGTTCCTCACAGGGTTTGTGTTCCCAGCCCCTCACCAGCCTTGTTGCCTCCTCTGAACATGTTCAAGGGTCTCAAGGTCCTTCCCAAACTGAGGGGCCAGAACTGGACACAGCACTCAAGGTGCCCCTCACCAGTGCCGAGTACAGGGGCAGAATGACCTCCCTGCTCCTGCTGGCCACACTATTCCTGATACAGGCCAGGATGCCATTGGTCTTCTAATTCTATATTCCAAGGGGCATGGAATGACTTCCAGCTTCATGTCATTTGATAAATTTTTGAGGCTTCTCTTCGTCTAAATCCTCAATCAAATGATTAAATTGCACTTGGTACTGGCTGGATCTCTCCCCGCTTTTCCAAATTCTTTTCCTAACCTGACCTTAATAAATCCACTTTGAGAGCACATCTGTCTGAGAAGTGCATTCACCTTATGTTCATTTCATTAGGCCTGGAGTCCTTAGAGGGAAACAGCATCACTGAGCATGCAATGTGCTGTGCCTTATTTTTGTCAGGCCCAGTTGGAAGCTCTCAGGGATGCTGCCCGTGAGCCCAGGATTGGTGAGGATGGCCATACTTCTGAAAATATTGAGAGAATTTGATCAGGATATTTTTCTCCTCCTCTTTTTTCCTTGTTATGAAAGGAAATAAGCTTGGTTAAACAGAATTACTTTTCGATTGATGTTGGCTGTTTCTTTCCACGTTATTGTGTTCTATATGATTGTGAATTAATTGTTTAATCACTTTTGCTAATGACTTTTTGGGTAGCAAAATTTAGGAAGTGATTCTACAAATTTCTTTCCTTAATTTTGAAAATATTTAAAAATTAGTTTCCTTTTTCTTGTCCTTGGCCTTTCCTTTGCTACCCACAGATCTTAAAAAATATTCACTCATGTTTTAAAGATTATTTGATTCGTTTCTCCAACAATACATGGGAAATTTTATCAGGCTTCATTGATTGAAACACGTATTACTTATCCACCATTTTCTCCAAATATGACCTCAGCTCCTAATCCCATGGTTAAAAAATGCTTGTGTCATAGTAACTACTCAAATTAAACTGTCTGGTGAAGGCTGAAATAAATAAACCTTTAACTAAATGAATTTTCTCTGCAGTTGCGTTCCATACAATTCTCGTTAGGATTTGCTTGCATACACATTTTGTTATGGCTTGGGCCTCACATGTACTTGCTGAACAAAGAAAATGTTTTTGACTGTAAAAATTTGAATTTAGATTATGATCCTACATCCAAGGTGTCCTCTGGCCAAGTATTCCTGATTAGTAAAGAGAAATTTTGCATTGGCCCTTATTATTCCAGGGTATATATTCAACTGGCACAGTGCTGCTCAGGTCAGCTGGGTTATGGTCATGGTTTACAAAACATTTAAAAATGTGGCCTGTGAATCACAGCATCCTAGAGTATTTTGGAATACGGTTAACTCTAACAGAAGAGAGTTCTTACACTATTTAGTGGTTTAAAGATGATACCTGCTATCCTCAGTTTCACGTGGAAGAGAGTTGGCAGGTGGTGTAGATTAGACAAAAAAGAATGTAATAGTCTCTTTTTGATTCCACAAGTCTGAGTGAATTCTCTGCAAGTATCACTTTCTATTCTGCTGCCTCAAAGATCATACTTATTGTCACACTGCACATGTTTGGAGAGCAGGAGATGGAGTGAAACTTTCTGTATTTTTCCCCAAGTAGGATTGTTTTGAAAAATCGGCTGTCCTTTCTGTCATGTGAATTCCACTCTTTAATGTGATTCCTCTGAATTTACCTGTTTTCCAGAAGAAAGTCACAATTTTTCTAAGATTAGACAAATTGGAAGAAATAAATCGTAAGGTCAAAAGACCATGCACTTACCTTTAGCCTGTAAATGATGCTGCAAATTTTGGTGACCTGGTTAAATTCAAGGGTTAAACAAAGTGCTGTACACTGTTTCTGTCTTCAGACATTTGTTCTGTATCCATGGACTTATTTTAATGTAAATAGTCACCTCGACAGCTGTGTCCCCTTAAGCACATTTTATTTAGCAGCTGGATTATACACGTCACTTGGCAGCCATGGATTTTCAATTTTTCCCCATGCCAAGGGGGCAGCTGGAATAATTTGAGTGCTCATTAATTTGGGAGAAATATGAGCTGCAAGTCAGACAACGTGAGTCTTCTGTGTGGTGTTGTACAAGGATAAGCGGATCAGGGTAGAAGCAATTTGCCCTGTCCCAAGGGGGTCTTCGTTTTTTAATAAGCTGGTTATGAAAATTCTATTTCTTTGCAGTTTAAAGAGTCTAATTAGAGCCTGTAATTTCTCTCATATAACTGCAGTGGATGAAGGTTAACATTAGGCCTCCAGAGTGTTTTCACATTCATTTACAGACTTAAATCAGGTAATAGTTTGTAGCTAATTAGAATGGTGTATTAAATATTTAGTTTGACTTCACTTAACTGTGAGAATACATGGATGCTGTAGGGCTACAAAAATTATAAAGAAGAATTACATTTAATTTTTAATCAAAGATAAAGGCATAGCAATTTTAATACTGACTGGTACACTGTGACAGTCTGAGCAGCAATTACCTTCAGTTGGTTAAAATGTCAAGGTAAAGGAATTTCATGTCTATGTTCTTGCTGTAGCACTTTGGAGGTTCAAACAATTCATGGATGTATATACATAATGTCTGAAGGATTAAATATTTTTAAGCATAGCTGACAGTTTTTGTGTAAAATCTCATTCATTTTTCTATCCACTAACTCAGCATTTTCAGAAAGATTTTCTTAAAGAAGTTGTAGTGTTTCTGCTCACAGGAAGTCCAACAATAAGCACACATTCCTACCAGAGTTTGCCTAACAGTGGGTCTGCTGTTCCACCAGAGCAGATCTGCATTTACAGCCTCTTCTGCTTTGGCTGATTTTGTATTTCAATGAACTAGTAAAGTAATCCTAAAATTCTATCCAAAAACCTTTTCCTGTTCTTGTAACTCTTCAGTTTTGTTTTCAGGCACATGGTGTGATTTTTGGGGCTGTCCTGTGCAGGCCCAGGACCTGGACTCTGATAATCCTCGTGGATCCCTTCCAACTCACATTCTATGATTCTGTTACATCTACAATTTGCAAAATTCCTTGCATTCTCTGAGTACACCTCATACAGTTTTCTGTGCTACATTATGACAATCTTCCTGTTGAAAATTGAATTCTTAGAACCTGAACCTTTTGCTGCTGAAGTCAGTATAAAACCTGTCATAAAATTCAGCTGTACAGAACCAAACATAGGCTTACAAAGTGGAGATGAGCACCACATTGACTTTTACCTGGAATGCTTGGTTCAAAGCACAAGCCAGGGGGATTTGTGTCTCCTTGTAGTGAAGGAAAGCTTGCTCAATTCAAGCCTGCATGAAAAGAGGCAGATATCCTGAGCCATGAAAGACAGCACCTCACTTCAAAACAATTCTGTAAAGCTTCTGCAAATGGATCGTATTTTATTAAACTGGACATTTTAGTAATGCCTCTTGGTCAGAGCAGGAGTGGCTATGGATTGAATTTCTCTGGCTTTATTTTAATGTTTTTTTTTTTTTGTGTGAAATTTATTCTACAAAGCAATTTTGTTGATTAAATATGGAGCATCCAACTATTGCTACACACCTGCATGATACAAAATGACATAGCACAGATGTAGCTGTGATGTACCAGAGAGCCCAGAAGCGCCTTACACCTTTTAGAATTATCCTCTACAGTCTGATGTCTACCAAACAAAAATGACATTCTGTTAACTTTTATCCAGTGAAATCTGTGATGCCTTTTTACCCCTTTGCAAGACCCATATTTATTTCCAGTGGGAGCTGTGTGTGCTAATTCCCTTGACTGTGAGCACCCTGGTACTACTGCGTGTTTGCTTGTGAGCTAATGCCATTTTAGTTCAGACTGAACCTTCAGCTGCTCATCTTCCCAAGCTTTCCCACAGTTTCAGAGAGCAGATTTCTTGTCCCATAAACTAAGTGCACGTCCCCTTTGTCTTGTCTCATGGGTCACTTATATCCTCAGAAACTGGTCTGGACAGCAGTGAAATCCCTTGTTCATTTGTGAACAAAGCTGTGGGTCTAAAACTGGAATAGCAAAAGTGGTGAAATGCTTCAAACTGAAAAGGGAAGAGTCCTGATAAAGTGAAGAGGTCAACAAATAATTGAGACAAAATAAAGAAGAAATATATTGTATATTTGACAGAGAAAAAAAGAAAGAAAGAAAGAAAAATGTGTCTGTAACCTCAAAATAGTCAAACCTTTCTGACTGTCAGCTTGTTCAGGCCTCAGATTCTTGGCTCATGATCTGTAGCTTTAATCTCAAGTTTCCTCTCCAGCATTTTTTGGATGCTAGAAGCTCCAATACAGATTGGTAGAAAATCAGTGATAAAACTTCTAAATATCACCTTATTTTCTTACGCTGCTTTCCCAGTTGCCAATTTTTATAAAATGGTTTATGACTGCAATAATCCCCTCAACATCAGCTGTTATGGGAGATAATAGCTGGTTGTCAGAGCATTAACCACCCTTGACTTCACTTTGGGCCATTATGTAACAAAAGAATGAACTGGTGGTAAAGTTGCCAGGTGTATTAAATTATATGATGAATTATAGAGACTCTGTAGTGGGGATTAGTGTCCAAAAGAGACTAGTGGAGATTGCCAAACCCATTATCTGATAGGACTGCAGGCTGGACAAAATCCCAAGGGTGAAAGGCCAGTGCTTTATCCATTATGTCATCCTCTAATCTGTGTCTGCACCATGCACAGTGAAGTACGCTGTAAATGAGTTACCATTGTTCTGTGCTACATCCTGGAACTGTGGAATAGCAGCAGTGGAGACCTTGGCAGTATTTGGTTACTTAGAATTTAGTCTGATTTTGATCTTTTCTCATGGATTCATGCAAAAAAATAGCTGATATACAATAAAGTTGAGCAGAGTAGTAGCAGGAATGGGATGATTCTGCTTTTTCCACAGGAGCTTCGATTAGGTCCAAGAAAGTTGGTTATGTCACGGCTTCTGCTCTAATCCCTTCCCCTTCTCTCCATCCAGACAAATTAATTTGTTTAGGCTGCTATTTTGAATTTAAGGAAGAAAATGTATGTTCTGCATTTCAGCAAATCCTCCAGGATTTTGAAGAATGTCAGTATTAGGTACAGCTGAGTTACGCCTGAGTGGTTCATTTAGGCTTGACTTGTTAATGGTTTGCTATGACTGACCTAGAATCTTGCAAACCAAGAATGAAATAAAAAATTTCCTTTGCTTTTCAGATGATAGCACAGAATTTGTTCCTAGCTCCAATAAATCTATTTCATTTTACTTTGAAATAGTGTTATGATACAAAACTGATGTCAGGTACCATTTGAAAGTTTAAAAAGCAAGTTAAAATTTTCTTCTCCCTCCTATACCCCCTGTAATTGACATCATTGTACCATGGTTGGATGTAGAGTTGAATGATATAAAAAGCAGAATAAATAACTTTTTTAAAACTCAGGAAAATATTTCTAAAATAGTTCTTCAGTAATAATTTGTAGTACTTACACAATATTTGAAGGTGCTGTTTAAAGATTTTATTCACATTCTTTATATCACTGAAATATTTATAACACAACCCATTGGGCTCAAAGTAATTTCTTACAGTTATAGGTCATGCTGAAAATAGAAGTTACATTGAAGGCAATAAGTTGCTTTGGGGTAATCTCAGGTTTTTGGGTTTTTCTGAAGAGTAGTCTTTGGGATGTCATTTCCTAGACATGATCTTAGCCAAAAAGCTTAATATTCTCAAAATCTGTGAAGATTGTGTTTACTGGATTGGCTTGTTAAGCTGCTAAGAAGAATTTAGTACATTCAAGCTGCCCATTGTTGTACCACACTTGGTACATTATTGGTTGCCTATTTGACACCATTAACGTGCTGCACACTAAGCAGGAAAGAGAGCTGGAAAGGATTGCATGCTTATTAGACCTATTTTGTGAAAGTTTTTTGTTTTGCTTTTAAATACCATCTCTTAAATGGTTATTTAATAGCACTTAACCTGTTTGCTCTGCCACATCTTTACCTGTTATTTATAGTTAAGCTCCTGCTGTGCTGTTTGTGCCCCCTGTGAAGGAACTGATCTTATTCAGTGCCGCATAACCAAAAATCAAGGATGTGTAAAATAGCTAAAAACTTGTGTCCCATGTAAAAATCCTGCCTTGTTTGTTTTTTTTTTTTTCACAGCTGTGTCAAGCATCAAACTATTTTAGGGAAACAATAAGCCCTGTACTAATGAGCCTTGAGCTGGACTCTTTCTCGTCACCTCCTCTGTCCTTGCAGAGTGTAAAACAGCATAATCTCATCTCTCCCTGCTAGCAATATTTCTTACCTATTGGGTGAATTTTCACAGTGGGAAATTATTCTTTGTAAATCCTCAGTTGCATTGTAATTTTCTGTAAAGTATGTCAGCACATTTTCAGGGCTAGAAGAAATATCCTCACTTGATGTCTCATGTAAAACTTGTGGCTTTGAGTTTCCCAGAAGTAGCTCCCTGCAGCTCTAGACCTTGAGAGCAGATCCAGAAATGCTCCTCACAGGTGAGTGTGACACAGGGCTGCTGTCCCCTGACCCCAAGGGATTATCTGCAGCACCTATTCCCTTTTCTCCTGCACGAATTTTCTGAGGTAGGGATATGCTCTAGGTCAGGAGGTTTTGGGGATGTGGATGTTTGGGGAAGCAGGGCTCAGCTCTTTGATGAGTGTTTTTCTTGCAGCCTTTGCTCACAACATCTTGTTTTCCAGTGATGTAAATGGTTCAGTTATGTGGGGTTTATTTTTGCTAACTGTCCCATCAGTTTTTAGGGTACAATATATGTAGTTTCAATATCACTATAATACAAAATGTTATTATAAAATTGTCTGGGTACAGTGTGCGATTGCAGGAAGGAAAAAAACATGAGGAAATGTATAAATGTAAACTTTCCCAGAAGAGGAATTTTGAATACTACAGGAGGAAAATTAACAATGAAGAATCATTTACTGAGTAACTTAACATTTCAGGATTCAATTTCATGAGGTAATGTCTTCAATTTCATGGCTTCCTTGCTCTGAGTGCGCTGTAAGTTGAGGCTTTCAGCACCTCACAGGGCAAAGGTCTCTAATAGGACACAAGATATTGAGGTAGTGCTGTCTTATGTTTCATCACAGGGCTTTGCACCCCTCCCCAATAGAATTTTGTGTGCTCATTTAGATCATTGTCTTCATAGAATTTCCCGTTAACTTATCAATGCAAACAGATCCTCAAGTTGTTTGTTTGGGTTTTTTTCTTTTTTTTTTTTTTTTTACTACTTCATAATGAAAAATGAACTGAAGTTTAAAAAAAGCTATGAAAACATTTAGAGATAAATTGAAGGTTCAAGAGTGACTTTTTATTTCACTTTTCCCATTCCTGTTCACAGCCCTGTATGTTATGCCCTTTGCAACAATCAGATGCACTGAACACACTCAGAATTCATGTTTATTTTTGGATTGATTTGTGTGTGTATCAGTTAAAGTTAGTACCTACAATGCATCTCACATTGATACACTTTACAAGTTGAACATTTTTCCCTTTTCAGATTTGGAAAGGTTTCTTGGGCAAAGACCTTGGGGTCTGTTCAGATGTTTTTGTTGTGGATCTTACTGATGAGTGACTCCAGTATGACTCAAAATCTTTTATGGCTGCATCCAGACTGTTCCTCACAGGAAAATGTGGGGTTGTGCCATCTGCTTAACACAGGGACCAACAGAAGCACCAATTCCCCCTTTTCCCACTGCTGCCTTCTGAGGTCAGGTGTACAAAAGGATTCTGCAGAGAGGGGACGAGGAGGATGAGATTGTGTGGAGAAGAGTGGCATTGAAGATAAATCTGGAAGTGGTGACAAGCACAGTGTAATGTTGGGTGGGAACCCTGAGCTGCCTGTAAAAAGGTCTCACCTTGAGAGCCCTTGTAACAGTTAAATCAATTTTTTTTGTGAGGCTGCTTAGGAGTTCAGACAATCACTGAATCTCACACTGATCCATTGTTCCCAGTCAGTCCATTTGCTCCTCTATGCAGAGAACAGCTGAGGTGTTCCTGGACCACCATAGATTATCACTGTGGGAACTTGAATTTTGTCCCTACATCCCACTTAAATTCCATAGCTCTTGCCACAGGATTATTTTTATTTCTTGTTGAGCCAGAAAGGAAAGACTGTTTTGCTGAAGGTGTCTATGAAATAGTTTGCAGCTGCAAGCAGAGGTCTGCACTGTCAGCTTCAAGCAGAAGTCCCATTTCCCCTCCCACACAGCATTTTAAGTTTCTGGAAATACTGTTTTACCAGCTGTTTGGCACGAAGATGTGAATTCACAGTTTCATTGTGTAGAATCTTGCAGATTGACTTGTCTTGCCTAACAGAGAGGGAGAAGGTCCCTATTCCCTTCCCTGAGCTGCTGGTTTAATGAAGTTTCAGAGGTGAGGACAGTTCAGGGACTGCAGATTAGCCCACACATAATGGATGAAACTGTTCAATGCATGTTTCAGATGGAGGGGTTGGCACTGACAGAGCTGTCATTTGAGTCCTCATTCTCAGCTTTCCTCACTAATGGTCGAGTGTATGCATCTCTGAGATTTTAGATAAACCTTCTGTCCGGAGTTTAAAGGTTCAATCTTCAGAATATTCCCTGGCTGTAAAAGCAACAAATTTACTAACAATACTCCCTTATTCTTCAAAATTTGAGGGGCTGCTGCAAAGAGTAGAAAACAACCCCTTATGCAGTCCAAACCACGACCTGTGCCTAGGTAAGGCAACAAGGCTGGAAAACCAGAGATAAAAATAAGATAAAAATACCAATAATGTATGCAGTTATATATCTGCTTTTGATTTGAGTGTTTTACTCAGTGTAAGATTTGTGTTCAGTTTTGTCTGAACTACTGAGCTTGGAGGTTTGATGCCTTAATGTTGGTTAATTCTGCTGTGTAGATGGGAGTAGTTGCCAACACAGCTTGTGACAGCTGCTGGCCTGTTGGGCTTCTCACTGGTTTGCTGTGGACTACTGGCTTGGACCAGAGTACACAGTCTTGCACACAGAAGGTGGCCATCAGAAAATGCACTGTTTAAATTAGTTGGTTGTGTAATATGAATTTGATTCCAAGGTTTGGAACCATTTGAGCTTTTGCAGCAATCTTTTAGTGAGAAGAGGAACTGAATGGAGTCTCTTTCCAGGGAGTGACCCTTCCAGGTCAGGAATGAGACATAATAAGAAGGTAACATATGGGAGGTTTCTACAGCTGCTGTTTTAAATATAATTAAAATTCATCAATCTTAAATGGTATTCTTCACCATTCAACGCTTGCTTCAGAAAAATACGAAGTGAGAAAGTCACAAGCTCTAATAAAATTTCTAGTTCCATTGTCCTTTCAGTTTCTTTCAGCTCTCACTCCATATTCTGTGAACATTGGCTTAAAAATGTTCTGCTGTCTATGGCCCCTACTGTGCAGAAACAACAAGTATAATTGAAAAGGGTAAAGGTTCAAGATTTTGCTCTTGGAGTAAGCTTTGCTTTGTGTTCACTGCATCTGATATCTACTATTTTCAGTTTTGTAGCTAGGACATAGAAATTCAAGACTAATGCATCTGCCTGAGAATATTTTCTTTCTCCAAACCTAATAGTTCATGATAAGCCTTAATATAGTTGATATAATACTCTGCAGGTCAGACACAGAAAATACTTTGGTTCAGGTATCTCTTTCAAGTATCTTGTAAAGCTTTCAAAATTATCCAGAGCTGAAGGGCTCTCTTTCTAGAATGTTTTTTTGCCAGAAAGGTACTTACACCCTCTAAGGCTGATTCTTTCTCCGATGGAAGTGGTCTCTTGATTCAGTCACAACACCTGGATATTCAAAGGTGTTTTTCTCATTTGGCTTTTACTCAGTTACCCAAAGCATATGTAGACTGTGTAAATGTTACTGGATCTTCTGGGATGTGCCCATAACAGCTTTGAATTTACTCAGCCTCCCTTGACTGAAACATTCTCTCCATATGGATTCAAAGGAAGTTTCAGTGTCCTAACATCATGCCATACCATAAGATACCAACATAGTTGTGTGTCTGCATAGTGCATGTGCCTATTAAAGCTGATAGTTTCTATGTTGTTATTTCCTTCAAGGTCCAATACAAACAACAGAATGAGACAGACACACCCTATACTTCCTCATCTATTATTAATTGCAGAGATTTCAATAATTTCCCTCAGTGCTATACATATTTATCAGCAGACTACACAATATTAGTGCTATATGTGGGTTGTTTGTGTAAAATAAGCATTTCATGCAGTCATTTTGCAGAGCAGGACTGATTTGACACACTTTCCGTTCAGTTAACTCACATATACAAGAAAATTTGGTGGTCACTATTAATAGCTTTACTTACCAACATATATCTTGCCTGGGATCTGAGGATATGGATGGATATTAAATCTGGTCCCTAATGTCTACTCAGTGTACAGTGACAATTTCAGTGGTTATTACAAGGCTGTGTGTCCTGTTTTGCACCATAAATAGCCCATCACTGCACAGGTCTCTTCCATGGACAGCAGTTGAAGTAGTTGGAACTTATCTGGCCAAACTAATGTAATCTTTCTGTAATACTAACTTAGTTGTATTTTTATCTGCAGTAAATTATTTGTATCTGCAGTAAACAAATCTGTGGCCACAGTAACTTTTTTCCTGTTTATTGGTGTTATACATCCAGAATTATCACATAGAATACCTATCCAGAAGACTAAAACTAGTATGAAAGGTGTGTAGAACCAAGCTTGTTTTGAAAAATGGGATTTAGAATGCAGAATTATTCATGCAAGTTTCAGTCCTAATAATTTATTACCTAAGCCAGTGCTGTGGTCTGTGAAAGTAGAAAATAAAATCTTTGTTTTATAAGAAAGGGCTGCCCAGGGAGGTGGTGGAGTCTCCATCCTTGGAGGTGTTTAAGCAAATCCTGGATGTGGCGCTCAGGGCCGTGCTCTGATTCACAAGGTGGTGCTGGGTCATGGGTTGGACTCTGATCTCAAAGGTCTTTTCCAACTCAGCTCATCCTGTGATTCTGTGATACTTCTGCAGTGCATGGTTAATGCTTTTCACTGCAAGCTCACAGTGAATCGAGTTTATGCTGATGGTTCAATGACCTGATCAAATGAAATTTTTAGAAGTAGAGGAATTATCAGAATTGTTTTCCATCAGAACTGGTCTTGAGGATTTTTCTCACTATTCTGAATGAAGTATTAAACAATATTTTCAATGCCTATTAATGTGTCTTTAAGGTCAATGTAGAAGGAAAACTCTGAAGCATCAGTGGCTTTAATTTTAACTAAAATACCTTCCTGTGATGCTGTCGTGGGTATTTTTTTACAATACTACCATAGAATACTAGAATACCAATAGAATACTAGGCATTCTATTAATTCATGAGCAATATAGAAATGGTATTTTAAATTATGGTGTGACTTGTGTTTCACTAGATAAAAGACTTTTTGCTTCATGCTATCTGTGGTAAACATCACTTTGTAACATGTACCATAGAAAGTGTGTAGAGAAAAGTACCCAATACCTTGGGATAGGGGAGGAAACAGCACTTCATAAATTTGGATCACTCACCTTCTAGCTCTCTCTTTTACAGATTCCTTTATTTTTGCAAGTAATTACAATTAGCAGGTTTTTATCATGCTTAAAATATTTTCTAGCAAAACTGCTAAATGCTAAGTAAATTAGATATAGAACATATACTCAGCAAAAAATCATTAAATACTTGCAACAGTATCCCAGAGACAGCCCATTCCTCATGATGACCCATGTTACCAGTTTGTTGAAATTTTATTTTTTGTAGGTTATTTTGCTGCCTGTGCCTGTTATCATGCTTACTGCTCCTCTGTTTAGATAAGGCTGGTCTCGTTTTATTAGGAACATAGTCTAGTTTGATTTTTTTATAGATTAAAGCAGGTCATTAAGTATAAATCTCTCAGAGTATTCAGTCTCATCATAGGCTATTTTCAAGCATCATTTGCAGGAAGATAAAACATGACAGTGATTTATGCTGTATTTTGAGACTATAAATCTCACTGTGCACTTTCATGTGTCTTTGCAGAACAAAGAATTTCTTTATTAATGCTCTCATAGTAATCAACAAAGTATAAAAGCACCATTCTTTTGTTTAATATTGTGTTCTTTAGGGTCTTAGAGTTGGATTATGCAGACTGTTGGACTCAAACTTGCAACACTACACCATCAGTGTGTAGACTTTTTAAACCATATAAATCACAATTCTGTTCTGTGCATATTTTATGTTTGAGAGACTGGAAAAGGTTTTGTGATTGGAATCTGGTCTCTAGGCATGATGATAACACAAAGCACTATGTATGCCTAGAAACAGGATGTGGCCATTAAGAAAATGGAAAAAAGGGCAGTGAGAAAATAGGGTGTCACAAGTGACAGTAAAGAGGGAGACTTTCAGAGTATTTTAAAACTACTTCTGTGGGGAAAAAACAACCTATGGGAACTTAGTAAAAAGTTGGTTTATTTTACAAATATTATCATTTGTGAATGGTGAATGAGGAAAAATGCTAATGGGAAAAAATATATATTTTTTTTTAAATTTGAAAATGAATTATATGATATTAAAGTGCTGCCTCTGAGTACCTGTCTCTGTGTTGACAATGATATTGTGTCTCATGAACCTTGAAAACTGAGGGGAATTAGCTTGCCTAGTGTTGCAGATTCTTTATCTACAGAAGTATTTGCTAGTTAAGTGCCTTCTCCCCTACATAATAACAATTTTCTGAATTCATAAGTGCAGAACAGATTTGTCTGAAACATACCATTTTGTACTCCAATGGTTTTAGTTTATTCTTAATTACACATTAAGCATAACTGTAGTTAAAGGTCAGATATTAGACACATTCAAAAAGATCAACCATTCTATTACACAGAACATTTTGTCAGGATGACATTACTGGCAGAAATATTTTTTTTAACCTACTGTACTGCTTAACCAGTGATACTTTCTGAGAAAGGGTTTCTCCGGTGAATTACACATCTGGATCTGAAGTTCTACTGGATGTTTTAAACGCAGTATTCATTGATTTATTTTTGCATTTTACTTTCAGGTCCGTATTTTTACCTATCTGATTGGAAGAGAAGCTGCATTTGCTGATAACCTGAAGTGGATGGCCTGTGCTAACAAAGGTTGGTTAACCTCCTGTGAAATCCTTGTTTCCAAAACCCCTGAGCTGAGCCTTCCTGCACATCCTACCCTTCCACAGTTATGGTGTCACTGGCACCTGATCACAGAGGACGGGTTGTTTTCTTTTTCCCAGAAAATGAAAACACTTAATTATCTTGTAACATACAATTTAAAGAGCAAAAACCTCCAGTTTGAAATTTTCTTCCTTAAAATATGTATGAAGCTTTTGAACTACGTGGTCTTAAATTTTTGTTCAGAGAACAAACTAATTTCAAAGCATTTATTCTCTTCTATCTGATATTACTCAGAGTGAGTTTGGTTTCTAAGAACATTGGGTACAAGTCCTGCTGAGTTAGGCACGGTATGTAAAACACCAGACATCCTGCCCCTTGAGGAACTGACAGTGTAATTGAAAAAAACTGGTTTATATCCTTTAAGGAAAAGAGCATTAAAACATTTAAGATGCTGAGATGCTGCAGTTATAGGCTTGACTAGTTTAAGTAGGAATGAGTCAGGAAAAAAACAGCCCCAAACCCCAATTAATCTTCAGGTTTTCCTTTTTCTTTCCTCTTGGAAAAAAAAAAATTCTTTTTTTCCATTGTGCCACATTACATTATGATGAATTGCATCAGGTGCTATCCATTTAGTCATTATTTCTTTAACTACCGTTATGTCCAGCTGATGGAAATTACTCAGTTTGAAGTCTTGTCTTAATCAGCTAATATTACACATAATTTAGTTTAAATAATAGTACAAGAATCCTTTGAAGTATCTTTTTTGAAGACAATTTAATCAACAAAATCTTTTAACTTTTTAGCCCAGCTCCACAAATTCATAAAGAAACTCAGAAATTAGGACCAGGCAATGGAGTCTGCCTTGGTAGATCATCTGGTCCACGTCTTCCTTATTCCCAGAGGGGAAAAGTGGTCACCTTTGTCATTCTTCAGGACTACTTTGTTCTTTTCAGAGCCATGTTGCTTTGAGTCAGAGTCTTACTCATATGAATCAACTAAACAGCTTAATGACTGTTATTTCTATAAATTTATTTCCCTCTCAGTTTAATAGTTACAATACCTGCTCTCTGATAGCTTATAATGTAAAAAACCTTCTACCTCTGATCATTGATTAAATATTTTTCTTTCAGCTTTGAAAATCACAATTGGAAACAGCATGTCATGGTCAGACAGTCCAGGTTTAGATTTTTTCTTGCAGTTTTCACTTAGAGCTTGTCCATTTTATTTCAGTGAAATGAGGGATTACAGCACAACAGATGAGGAGTGTAGTAAAGCTGGTCTAAAGACTGGCTGAATAGCAGGACTGCAGTTTACTCCTTGTGTGGGTGGGCCAAAATATGTTGTTGTCACTGAGGGTGAATGACCCTAAAATCAATTTTCTTTGCAGTGATTTTCCCCTTGGAAGCACAGCCTAGATGAAGTCTGTTTGCAAGGTTTCCAGCTGACTGGACTATGCCCAGCAGCCCTTTCCTTCAAAACAGGTCACAGGGGAAATCCACACTACCTTGCAAAAACTTCTGTAGCTGCTGATTGTGAAACCTTGAAAAACCCCAAGCATGTTTTTATGTTACATTTTTCTGTTTAAGTAGGGCGTATCTAGAGGGAGCTTGCTTAATGAAGCAAAACACCAAACCATTTAAAATACCTTAAAACATTCAAGATCCCCAAAATCCCTCTTGAGCGGTTTGTGAAATTTGCAGTGATTTACTCTTCTGTATCAGAAGCAAGTTCATATTAAGGAAAACAGGATTTACTAAGCTTCTGAAGTGAACAAAGGTGGAAATTTCCTAGTGCTGAGTGTGCATGTGCCAGATGTTAGCATTAACATCTAGAATTTAGAAATGACAGGCACTGCCTTTCCCTCAGCATCACTTCCAGCAGAAAGCTGTAGAGATAAAGCTGAGAGTTAATGCATTACTTGCTAACAAAACAGCTGGGGTTATTTTATCCCCCCCCCCGCACAGTAAAATTCACTATTGCAGTGGCAATTTGACAACCTCTGTTTTACTTGGTTTTTTAAACATTTTGTCCCGGGTCATCACTGTGCTTAGCATGTTATAAAATGGACAAAGGATTGGATTTATCAGTGCAGAGAATCAGAGGCTGAGAAAGGAGGATGAGAAAGCAACGCAGAGAAAAACGCTTGGTGCATCAGAGCTGCTGGTGGCTCCAGCTCAGGCAGAGGACAGATCAGCCCCCAGGCAGGCTGTGCCCCAGCTGGAGCAGTTTCTGGGCTGTTGTATCAGCAGAGGAAGCCCCTGTGACACCCATCCCCATCATTAGCGTGACCCCAGCCCCTCCTGCGCTGGGGCTCTGGGGTGGCAGCCAGCCAGCCCCGAGCCTGTTCACCTGCTCCAGGGGCTTCCTGGGGGGGAAGAACTCCATGGGAGTTTTACAGCTGCACTGAAAACAATGAATTCACTCCTCAGGCCTTACCCAGAGGATTTTTTAATTCTGCTGTTTTATTAGTTGCAGGAGTGTTGCAGCTCTTTTCGCACAGCGCCCAGGAAAACGAAAAGTACTGCGCTCCATGTAAAAATCACTTTGGAGGCGTTTTGAAAAGTTATCAGACTAATGGTGGACATTTTAGAGGAAAAACAAGCCAAACATGCAGGGACTGGGTAATGGGGAAAGGCAGCCCACATGCAGAGCATAAGTGTCTGTCTTTTACCACATTATTATACATCTCTCATGCTTGTCATTACCAAATCTTACCCATTTCCTTCATGAGTTTTCTCCTACTGGGGAGGGAAAAAAAGGTAGTGCTGACTGTGAGGGGGCTCTGAGGTGGCATAATTCACACACCAGGGAACTGAGAAGCAGGTGCTGGAATGCAAAAACTGAGGCACGGGTTTGCTGCTATTGCTGACATGGCCTGGGCAGCTGCGCTCAAGGATGTCAGAGCAAGACTTTATCTGGTGATTAAACCTGGCTGTAGGGACAGTAAGGGTTTTAATTCCCTGGGGTATCTCTGATCTCTAGATAAGAGATGTAAACTCAGTGTAGGAAGGTAATTCTTGTGAGTTACATATAGGTAGAAACAAATGAATTGTCAAAAAAACTAAATATAAATTAAAAAATTGACTAAAAGCATGTTACCTAATGCCTTTCCTAGCTGTAATATAGTAACTTTTGGCAGAGTTTTCCCATTAGGAGAAGATTGATAAATATTTTCATTTGTCTTTGAAATGTTTATTTCTTTACTAAGTTTATATAAAATTAATTCCGACTGTCTGTCTCTTTTAGTCTTAGGAAATTAGGCTAAAACCTGTTTTCTCTATTTTGCAGTTTAGACATATGATTTGCAATACTACAACAAGGAATGAATCCTTTGTCTGTAACATGCTGCCTAGAGATTTCTTTTTAAGTTGTGATATGGCAACATTCTCAGAAATACTGCAAAGAGAAATAAACAGAAAACAACAAAAAAAAGTTCTGTTACAAAAGTAATGCCCATCCCTACTTACAAAGAAGTGCTCAAATCGGTGTCTCTGCTCACATTGGCTGTACCTGGCCCACAGGGGTCTCTTCAAAAAGAAGAAAGTGCTGTAGTACCAGTGTTTTGTAACCTATATACACCTGAATGGCACAATGCTGCTGTTTCAGATTGGATTCTGTCTTCTGTTTATTTTTTCTTTTTGTTTGAGTAATCTAGCTAAATTTTTTTGCTTGTAATTGTGACATAAAAATATTTCAGGAGACAATCAGAAAGGATGCTCATTTTTCAGCTATGCATTCTTTATCTCAGAGGTAATTTATAGGCTGTAATTAAAGAATTTTCCAGACATAGGCATCCAGGAGCTTCTTAAATGAGTCTTTAAGGTTTTGGTTTTAATGAAGCGTGATAATAAAAAGAGTTAACTGATTGTGATTCTAAAGTGTATGGATAACAAAATACTGCTTGACTTGAAAAGTCTTGTCTATCACCTTAGATACAATACAAACTTTTTCAAGTACTAAATCTCCTCTGACTTTTCAGACATAACAGTATCACTTTATATATATCTATATAAGTTATATATGTCACATAATATGCTCATGTATATTAAGTATCTGAGTGCAGGTGTGATCATATTGTTCACTGGGTACTACTCAGTGCCAACAGATCTCTGCTTCAAATGTCATTCTGAAAAGAGGTATATCAAAATTCAGTCACTCTGAACTGGAAAATGTAGGTCCTAAATGTAAAATAAGTGATCCACACAGTTGTGGAGTGTTTTGGATTCCTGATGAAAAGCCTTATAAACCACAGTGTGTACATGTACTTGTGTTTATATACAATTTATGGGGTTCTCTCTGTAAATAGTTGGCCCCTAAATGTATTTTGACTATGTATTTACATTTTCACCAAAGTAAAAGGACCAAATACTGAAGTGTTGCTCATTACTCACAGGACAGAGAAACCTCTTCTTTGAGGTCCCAAAATTGGAGCAGGCAGCATTTCAGAAAGCGTAACTTATACATTGCTTTTCCTCATGAGTCTTCCACTCATTCAAGAAAGCACACAATATTTTGGGATTTTTTTTTAACCATAAACATAGGATTCTGCTTTCTGAAGTACAGAATTCCTAATTAAACTTATGACAGTTGTTTTACTCTGTGGCTGAAAAAGCTCTTAGAACCTTAAGGCAAATGATAGCCCTGTTCAAAAGTAAGAGATAAACCTTAATATTATGTGTAGTAGTCATTTAACACCCTCACAAAATACTGGACTCAATAGAAAAAAAAAATCAAATAAATAAAATTCCTTAAACAGAATATTGGATATTTTAACAGCATGGAGACTATGCTGTGAGTAAGAATGTCATACTAGGAATAATTGAGATCATACTACAATCAAAACATTGATTTTGTATTGTTTGACTTATTGGCTGGTGTATTGATTCAGAAAGTTCTAGATTCAGACAGACCATTTTTACTGTCCCGCCAAAATTGGCCCATCTCCAAAAACACAGCTCAGAAGTTCTTTGCAGCTGCCATGTTTGCTGCTGAAGCCTAATAAAGTTTAATATTGCAGCTCCACCGAAGTTGTGATCTTGTCAAATGATTGAAATTGTAGTGAGGCCTCTTTCATGTTGGTCTTTTCTCATTAAGGGAAAGTAAATGAAGGCAAGTGATGCATTTAAATAAGGCCTGATGAAATTTTAGCCTTGAAATTTGTCAGTCCTTCATCACTCTTGCATGATGTGGGCTCCAGATGCCAAGTTTGTGATGTATAAAGATACTTGACATCCAAGCACTGAAAAGGGAGTGGTGACAGCTCAGACAGCTGAGGCCTCTGCTGTTCTCAATGCTGCCAGGTTGGAAGAGATGCTTTACAGGATTAACAAGGCTGTGATCACCTAACCAAACAATTCTAGTTGTAGTCTACGTTTTCTGTGATCCGACATATTTGTAGATATTGCTTTTTTAATTTCAGTCACATTGTGTAGGGATGAATGTTTCAGAGCAGTGACCATTCTGTTACTGTAGTTCTGCTCCATCATGTTTCTTGAAATGGGAAAGAGTGGGTGAGATACAGTTGGGCAAAGATAATACCAGTTCTAAATTTTAAAGCAGACAGCATTAAAAGAAAAAAGCCCAAATCATTAAACAAAAAAAAAAAGTGGTCTGGAAATAAAAGTTTAATACAGACAGTGCAGTGGTTCATAGCAGTGTTGGAAACCTGGTCTTGAAGGCTGGCCAAAGGTTTCACAGACATCTGTTTTCACCAATTATTACCGTTTGAGGCTGCTTCTGATGAAACATTCCTCCTTTGGATCTTTTCTTTGGAAATAAGGAATAACCATGACAGACATAAACCACATCATACTTCTTCCTGAAAACTTCCTTTATTTGTTCTCCCAGGTTGATAACTTGGGACTGTGTGTTTTCCCAGGGTTTTTCACTCAGATCTCCACCTTGGCTGACGTGCAAGAGAATGTTATGGAATATCTCCATGTGCTCAGCCGACCAAAGGTGATTGACCAGGAGCACGACGTGGTGTGGACTGAAGCATACATTGACAGCACTGTAAGTCTGCATGAAAAAGCAAAAATACTCTGCTAGAAACACTCATTATGAATCTGCTTTCTGTTGCTGGAGTGTGCTGGGTCAGTGTAAGAATTGAGATTTGACATGCTACAAGCAAGTAATTCAATATTAGTGAGCTTCAGCAGATATTTATACATTGTAATTGCACAGAAAATACTGAAACAAATGTAAGTTACAGAATAATTTGGAAGTTTATGATGTCTAAGCCTACATTTATTTTATTAATCAAATATGGGCATTGATTGTATTGAGTATATTGATTATATTGAGTAAACGTTTTTTCTATATGTTTTAAAACATGTCAATGAATATGTGGGTATACAGACACAGACTGACAAGAATCAATAGTTTTAGTGTAGAAAGGTGAGTCAACATCCAGAGGTCAGCTGTGATATCTTGGGGAAGAATATTGAGAAGATTCTGCCTTTTAAAGTGTATTGAATGGGTGATATGTTAAAATAATTGTCATATTTATCCAATTTTAACTTGACATTCCTGTGAAATATTAGAGTTAAAGCATTTTCTATTATGCAGTGACTGAGCTCTTGTGATACTTCTGTAGCACATGTGGTAAATCATCAGATTTGCAGGTAAAGGTTGTTCATTTTCATGGATTGTTCTGAAACAGAGTTTTATCTATTTTCTTTTGCTTATATATTTCCTTTGTTCTGATTAAAATATTTTGGTTGGTATATTATCCACAGAACAAGAGTTTGTTCAAATGTCTGCCATTTAGTACAGGAGAAGCCAAGTATTCAGTATAATGGATAGAAGATCACAAGTTACTCATGACACAGATGTTCCTTTCTTTCTGTTTTAAATTTTTACTGGATGAGTAAGGTGGTAGAATCTCACCAGCTTCACTCTGGTATCTGGTGGGTTTTGTTTGTTTCGAGTCTCTGTTGCTTCTAGATGGCTCAGTCTTAAATCTATACAAAACCACCCTGGGAATGGAGCTTTTATTTAATTTTCACAATTGTTTAGGCCTTTTCTAGTCTTCATTTGTGGCCATGGGTAATGTAAAATAAATACTTAAACTGCAGTTATAAAGGAGAAACAAAAAGTGAATTGCTTTTGAGGCAATTACCTTACCTCCATTTCCTTTTTAAAAAGAATGTATTAATCAAGTCTCCCCTTTGCTCTCTTTTATTGAACTGTAAGATGAGATGAACAGAAAATATGTGTTATTACAGTACCTTCAGGGCATCCCATGAAATGGGGAGATGACCAGGAGAACCCTGTACTCATTCGCTTTTTTTTTAAACCCTTGAAGTAATCGGTGTGTGAATGTTGAAAGGAATTTGTGTATTTGCTAGAGAGAGTAGCAGGAAGACACTCAGGTAAGTGGTGTCCTGGTGCAACTCTCTTCCTTTGCCAATGAATTGTTCACTGAAATATTGTAAACACAATCTTCCTCCTTTCTCAATACCAAGTCGTCCCCTCTACCCACCAACAAATTAAAAATTGCTGTCTCAGAATTAATTTGACACTTTACTCTTGGTTTTGTCTGTTAATCTCTGTTTCCTTGACCTTTGCAGGGAGAAAAATACTCATAAAAATTAGTCTAACTTTCAGTGATTCTCCTGTAGGTTATGGAAAAGCTAAGGGAAATTAACAACTCAATGTTGTGTGAAACGCTAAGTGAATACAGCAGGGGTGAGTAAAAACGAGTGAATTTAAGAACACTAGAGGGAGTGTAGAGAGGGGAATCTTGAGAAAACCAGAAAATCAAAGACAATGGAGCTGTTACAATCTTGAATAATAGAACTGCTTAAATCCAAACAAAAGGTCTTTTGATGCAGTCAAAACACTTCCAGGTTCTTCATCTTTTCTTTTCCTGCTCTCTTGACTAAACTAATCAATGTCACTGTGAGCAAACACACACACACACACATATATATACACACACACACACATATATATACACACACACACACACATATATATACATACACACACACACACATATATATATATATATACGTGTGCACTCATGTACGTACATGCACACATTTATTTTAAGTGTATGAAAGCTCCCTTCAGGACCCTAATGGGTTGGATTCCATAAGAAAAATTGAAGAATAAAATACCATTATCTACGTAGTTGCAAACTACCTTTTCCTCCCTCCTCCATAATTCTTCCCACAAAAAAACCCAAACAAACAAACAAAAAACAGGCAAAGGAACAGGATAAATTAGGGTAGTCACATACAAAACTTGAAAATAGGAATGAGCCAAGTTCTTTGCAGAGATGCAGCAGAAATTATAGGAAGCTCACACCTTTCAACTGTCACATCAGAATCCAAACATTTTGTGCATGAAAATTTATATTCAAGGATCCAGTTCTTCTGACAGAGGAGAATTATGAACCAGTTCCAGGGAGGTAGTATATTTGTGTGTAAATATATACATACATGGACAGAGTTATAAGAGAAGGTCCTCCAGACTGAAAGCTGTTACACTGGGCATATTTTTCTGTCCAGGGCTTTCTGGTGAGGTATTAAAATTCTGTTTAGTGCTTCTTCCATTCACACAGTTTTCTTCATGTTCAATGCACAGAAGAGCTTTTATAAAGTAACAAAAAAAGAATAGTGCCCCATTTCCACTAGCCTCTATTCCCAGAGATATCTTCAAATGCTTTTTGAGGCACAAGTTAATTGTGCTATTATAATAAGTGGGTATATTTAGCATTTCTATAACAGTAAAGGTTCCTCAGGCCTCTCTTTCAAAAAAGTAACTTCTAGATTGCAGTATTGGTAGGTGTTAAAATGCATCAGTGTGTTCAGAATGTTCACCTACATCTCAAGTTAGTAAATATTGGTAATCACTGCAGAGCTGAATGTCAGCAAGTGTCATTAATCAGCAGCTGAGATAAGAAAATTTACACACAGTGATTTTTTTTTTAATACACTAAGAACTAGAAATCTGTGTTGCTTTTTTTCCAATCCCACTTTGGATTTGGTAACATGCTCTAACCTTCCCTTTGCAGCCAGCATCTCTTAATCTCTGAGAATTTACAACTCTTTATCAGAGAATGTCATCACCTCCAAGTGCTTTTGAGGCTGCTGTGGGAATTTCCTTTTCTCTCTTTGGCATTTGAGTGAATTGGGTTAGGGAAGAAAAACCCCATGCATAGATATCAGGCCTTCCATCAGGTAGGCTTGTTCATAAAATGAGATTCTTCGAGCTCTGTGTTGTCTCCTGCAGATCTCAGTGGTCTTTTGAAGGTTCTGATGTGGGAGAAAAGTAGAAAGTTGCCCAGGAAATGCCTTTGTATCAGCACAGCAGTTTGGATTAATTTTCCTGTAAAAGTACAACAGTTCTGACCATTTCACCTTGAAGCTTCTGTGAGAACACAATTGTAGTTCAAAGTTAGCAGGGACAGTCTGACCTGACTGCACTGGGACCTGGTAGATCTGGGACAGCTGGTCAGTGCCCTTACTTGGGCACACTTTTAAAAACCTGTAAAAACAGGCTATGCACACATTTATAGGGAGGTGCAATATCTCTTTTTGCTGGTGATTAGTGCACTGTCTGTGGAAATCTTCATTGACAGTCTCATAAAAAAGAAAGCATTTGAGCCAAGGCTTTTATGAGTTCTGTGGCCCAAAATTTTCAGTTGCTATAATTAAGTACTCTAATTTTCTCCCAAACAGTTCTAATCTGTTTGTTTTACTGCTGGATCTAGAATAAATGAATTATCATGAAACACATGAACTGTTTCAAATTCAGTAAGATCTGTGTCAACTGTCAAAACATAATGAGTTCTGGAGATAGTCAATGAATGAACCTCTAAACTCAATAGAATTAATGCACTCCAATTGTCTTTCAGATGCAGCTCAAAACAACAACAAGTGTTGTTCTTTTATGTTGGAAAATGAACATCTGATTTACTCCTGCTCAGCAGCAGAGTGCTCATCACTGCAGGGAATGTTGTGCCATTTATATTGTGCTTAGATCCCACATTCACAACACTGGGTGCGGTTGTACCCAGTAAAACACAGACAGATTGAGACCCCTGAAATCAAAACTGGGGCATGCACATGAAAATAAAACCCATAAGGACCTAGTGGGGATATGGACATTTAAAATAAGAATGATGATTCCATGGAAACAGAGTGCATGCAAATAAGGCTTCATCACAGGGAGCACCTATGCACACATTATGTGTTCAGGAATGTGTATCTTTCAGCTTTTTGAAGGAAACTCCTTCTTTTGATAAATTACATGTTTGTTTTCCTCCACTGCTAATGCTGGAACTTACAGTATTAAGGCAATTTCCAATGATTGCATTAAGCAAAGAATATTACTACAGAGAGCTAATTGCTAGTTGTCAAAGTCACAGAAAAACTGTTGTAAGGAAATAGCAATACTTAGTTTAATGAATTAACACTTTTCGTGTGTATTGCTCTACATGGTATTTACACTGTAAAATGCTATAAGTGATACATCAAAAAGATGTTTAAAACACCAAAACCAAAAGTCCTGCACTTAAAGAGGAACATAAAATTTCCTGCTGGGGATGTGGAACATGGAATGCCATCTGTATTACATGGCACTGAGAAAACTGATTATGTTTGGACCTCTATTTCATAGCAGATGGGTTCATTAAATTTAATAGCCTCCAGAGCCTTTAGAAACAGTGTTAAAAACATGTGGAACATGCTGAGACACTTCACTTCTCGCCCTGCAGTCATTATAACTCTGGCACAGACTATAAATATTGCACTACTTTATTTCCATTGAATCGGATTACTATTATAATTATTTTTCATAGGGTACATTTACATGAGAAATGCAATTTGTTCTCTTCAAACTTCGAGATATGCAGTTGATGTCTTTAAATGCATTTTACAGTTCTTTGCACTTGGAGGCTTTTATATAGAATTTATTTTTATCTCCCTGCGACATCAGGAAGCAGCTGTAATGCCACAGCAAAGCTGGGCCTTAAGCAGCTCTGCTCCCAGTGTGGTGCAAATAAGACAAGCTTTAGGTCAAACCATCCAAGGGACATGGCAGGAGTGTTACATCTTGGCTTTTAGCTATATATTGCCAAAAGATTCTCTTTTCTAGTATTATTTTATATGATGAGGTAACTTCAGTTTGACCTTACTCTCTGTTCATCTTTTATCACTGGATGAAAGAGAGATTAAATATCTAATTTTGAATCAGATTAGTTCCTACAGAAATATTGCTTTAAACAAAATAAAGTCTTATCTCTTTTTAAAATATTCTCATTATTTCAAAGATAAAGGATTGTTTTACTATTTAGTTTTTTATTTTAAATAATGCTTTCAATGAAAACAGGTAAGTTTTACCATGTTTAAGTGCTTTGACATGCCTAACCTTTTCCTACATCTTCATTTACTATGTGTTCTGATGCTTAAACTAAATTATGGTTGAAGAAATTGTCATCTTTTATCACAATTTTTTTCAGAAAATAACTGTTTCCCAATAACCATATCAACTTGTTCTTGTACAATGTAATTATCTTCTCTTTCCACTTCCTTTCCCACAGAGTCCTGTGACTATCCACTATGCCTTTCCCTGTTTTTCTAAGGTCACTCTTGGTTTTGGGTTGTACCAATCATTTTAATGTGGATTTTCTCCTTCTTCAAATCACTGACTTCACCTCCAATTTTGCCACTGACCACTGCTGATATTATTATCATGACCTGCCAATTTTAGTAAATCTCCAAAGTCCTGCTGCAGTAGATGATGGATGATTACAGGATTAAATAACGATTCATTCCTCATATAATTTACATTTAAATAATAGGTAAGAATCACCAGTTGCTTAGAAAGGGCAGAGAGGGAAAAGGTATAGTAAGACAGGGTAGGTCAATGAAATAATTGATTGCTGGTCTTTCAAACAGTAATGTCCACTTCTACAGATTTCCCACACAAGTGTCTAGGTCTCAGGAGCCATGGAGTTCCTGCTTGTGTTTGGATAAACTTGATTTCATGGAATTCTATTAGGAAGAAATTTATCCTAATATCCAATCTAAACCTCCCCTGGTGCAACTTGAGACTGTTTCCTCTTGTCCTGTCACTTGCCACACTTGGAGAAGAGAGTGACCCCTGTCTGGCTACAATCTCCTTTCAGGTGTTGTAGAGTGATAAGGTCCCCCCTGAGCCTCCTTTTCTCCAGACTGAACACCCCCAGCTAGTCCCAAGGAGATTTGTGCTCCAGCCCCTTCCCCAGCTCCATTGTCCTTCTCAGGACACTCCAGCACCTCAATATCTTCTGTGCAGTGAGGGGCCCAAAACTGAACCCAGGATTTGAGCTGTGGCCCCAAGAGTGCTCAGTACAAGGGGACAATCAGTGCCCTGGTCCTGCTGGCCACACTATTGGTGACACAGCCAGGATGCCACTGGCCTTCCTGGCCACCTGAGCTCAGCTTTGCCTTTTTTTGACTTACAACCCAATGTCCTTTTCCACTGGGCAGCTTTCCAGCCCTTCTGCCTCAAACCTGGAGTGCTGTGTGGGGTTGTTGTGACCCAGAGGCAGGATCCACCTTTACCCTGTTGAACCTCACCCCACTGGTCTTGGCCCATTGATCCAGCCTGCCCAGATCCTCTGCAGAGCCCTCCTGCCCTCCAGCAGATCAACACTCCCACCTAACCTGGAGTCATCTGCAAATTTACTGAGGGTGCCCTCCATCCCCTCACCCAGAGCATTGATGAAGACATTAAACAAGACTGGCCCTAGTGCTGATCCCAGGAGAACAGTGCTGCTGCCAGCTGGATGTAACTCCATTCCCCACCACTCTCTGGGCCCAGGCACCCAGCCAGTGCTTTACCCAACAAACAGTGCACTTGTCCAAGCCATGAGCAGCCTGCTGCTCCAGGAGAATGCTGTGGGAAAGGGTCAAAGGCTTTCCCTCTCTGACCCTTGCTCTAGAGAGGTGTGATGTTTTGTAACTTGCAGTCAACTGGGTCCTCCCTGGTTAGCCAGAACTGCTGATAAATAATTGAAACTGGCTTCTGAGATGAAAACTGATTGGAGGTATTTGAATAAGAACCCATAGAATTACAAATGTCTGTAGGTTTCACCTGCTGGATGTTCTCCCACCAGTTACTATGTACAAATTACAAAGAATTGCTCTGCTGTTGAATTTGATTAACAGGTATATTCGTGCCAAAAGGGTGTTGGTCCCATTTGCAGACACCTGCACACTAGAGATAGAGCAGCTTGGGACATTTCCAGCTGGGATCTGCCATGATTTACAGGGCCTTTGACTAAGAGAACAGAAAATGCTTTGCATTTCCACCTTATTTCACAGGGAATTTTCTGGTTTTGTTGTGACACAGAAATAAGATCAAAAGGTGACAAGACACTAACTAGAGAAAGAATTTGTTTCTACATCCCTATGTGCTGTGGTGAATCCAGCATTTAGGGGGACAGGTCTATGCTGAGTGGAAATTACTTAAAGACACTCACAACTGCCCATGTTTTATTTTACTGCCTCTACTCTGAGTGAAATTGAGTTAATTATAAGGAAATTGTAGGTATTTTGTCAGATATATGATCATTTTCCAGTGTGTTTTTGTCTGTAGTTTTCACATAACAGAGTTTTTAAGGTAAATGATAATGTAGGAAAGCAATGAATTTAGTGTAATGTACTAAATTCTATTCTTTGATCTCATATTTATAATTCCTTGACTTTCTGGAAGGAGGAAGGCAGTGAAGATGAAATGTAATTTATCTGCACTGCTGGAGTAAAAACCTGCAATAATAAGAAAGGCTTATTAAATTATTGGTACTATTTGAGCTTTGCTGCAGTGGCAGAATTCAGTGCACAAAAGGAGAACAGAGAATAAAAGGAAATAATCTTTTCTTTGTCTATTGTTCTGCAGATATGGAAGTCTTTAGTTATTTATAGCTCTTCCTTTTGTACAATCAGGAGTTTTCACAGACAATTCAGTCATATGCACAATAAGCATAAATGTTGAAGTTCATGTTTATCACAGTCATTATGACTAGTATTTTCTTAGAAGTTAGTAATTTGCAGAGAAATTATTCAGAAATATACTCTATTCTACAAGGAATATCACGATGTTTCTCACTGATGTTATTGCTTCTTGACAACAAGGTCTTTGGCCTTGGTCCACACCCCTGTATTTTGTCAGGTCAGATCTTTCCAAGCAGGCATTTCCATGAAAGTTCAGTTTCAAGAACATCTATCCAGTTGGTAAATGATCTTCAGCAACATCAGTGCCATCAGGAGAAAGTTTAGAAGTACTCAGAAGTATTTTCTCTGGAATTCATTACAGCCATTTCACCTGTCCTGATGTCAGTTTTTGGGGGTAGGAAAATGTATTCGCCCTAAATATTAGTTTACATTTGCTACTTCTAGGAAAATCATTCAAATGTGCAAGGGCTCTCTAGTAAGAGTTACCACAAGGACTCTACAGGGCCGTTGCATTTAAGCACTTCTTTTACAGATTAGGATTTTTCTTTTTCTTTTTTTTTTACACTACCTTTTATTTAGTGGCACATAAATACTACAACAGCATACACATTAGAATGAATATACTAATATGAAAAACAAGTACAAATTACAGAACTTTCTCCTGTCTTTTTGTTCTGTTGCAGCCAATGAACCCTGTCTAATAATAAAGGCCTCAGATTTCTATGTTGACAGGTTTATTCCATAAAACTGTCCAAAAAAGTGAAAGTAAACTACCTAAGTCAGCTATATGCTTGTATTCCATATGGGTTACATTTATTGATTATTATTCTTCCTTATTTTACTCTCTAGTAAATCAGTAGTATCTCTCTTATGTACCTGGAGTTAACTGATGTAAACCAGAACACATATTCATTGTGTCAGTTAAGAAAAGAAAAAAAAAAAATCTTAGTTTAAGGTGCTTGGATTATACTTCTCTTCTGAGGGACCACTCTAATGTTTTGTATTAAAGCCTTGAAACCTCAGAATCAACAACAAATTGTCTTTGTAGGAAAAATAAGTTTAACCTTCCTTGTCTCCTTCACCAAATTTTTATGGACATTTGTTCCTGGTTTCCGGGAGTATCCTTCTTCCCTGACAAAGCAGAACAGCACTTTTAAAAATCTACCTGAGCTTAGTGCCTGGGCTTCATGTAGTATTTTTATGCACTGTTTTTGCACATAATTTTTCCTTCTTTTTCTTTAGGCTTCATCTGAACTTTTTCAGATGTGCCTTGAGATGGACTCATCACTGTTTTGCCCTTTCAGAGGCAAATTGATAAACGAGAGAAAAGATAATTTGAAAGGGAATGAGGCTGTTTCAAAGGTTTGAAGCTTCTCGTTTAATTGTTGTGTATAAGCTGCATTTCCTGCTGGTTTCTGGTGCCCTTGATCTATTATTGTATCTGTGGACTTCTTCTTCTCAGCAAATGAAATGATCCTAATATTTTTTGTGCAGCCCTTTTTCCTCTGAAATCTTCTCCTGTTGTTTATCAGCTCAAACGATGGTACGAGCGCACGGTGTCTCTTGTTCTGCCCTCAGCCTCCTGCTCCACACAGAGCAGTTCTGGGCCATTGCTCACTGACATTGCCTTCAAGGTGCTTTGTGCCAGCTAAATACAAAATCTGTACAAGATTTGTGCTCATTCAGAACCGATTCGTGGGGGAGAAAAATACCCAATAAAATACAATAATTATTCTGAATGTATTTGTTAGGCAGCTAAGCAGATTGTTCCCTCTGAAAATGTCCAATATTTTAATTCTAAAAGATAATTGGTTCCAACACTTAGAGCCTTGTACTGCTTCCAGTCTTTGCATCAAAATTCTAGAATCAAGAAGTTAATTTCAAAATATTTTTGAAGGACTTGTCTTGAAGCAAGGAAGAGAAAGAGTAAGTTCCATTATTACAACCTCCCCTCCTTCAAACCCAGCTCCATTTTCCTTCCCTTTGATATTCCTAGAATCTTTTGCAGCACAGATTCATTTCTTACAAGATGAATTTAGTCCTCTAGTTATCAAAAGCAGACAGATTACTTTAATTGTAAACACAGTCTTATTGATGAGATTCTCCTTATTGATGATGATTTTTTTCCCTAGGCCTGATTTTTCTGGTCATGTTCTTGTATGCTGAATTTCAGACATTTTAAATCAATCAGTTATTTTTCAATTTTTCCCCATGTGTTGTGTGCTAAATATTTCACAGTAGTTTTGCAGGTGTCTTGTTTTGCCCTGGTATTAGCTAAAGCTTGCTTTTTCAATTACAAGTTCATTTATTTCATCATAAAGTTAAAAAAAAAAATCAGCAACTGCCACAATAAGAAGCTTAAATGCAGATAATGGAAAGCAAAATCATCTTGAATTAAATATTGCAAATAACTCCTGTCAATCCTCTGATGTCAGGGCAGTTTTTTTACAGAATACAAAGATTTTTATTCTTAATCCTGAATCCTTGACACAATATTATGTGTAAACTTTTTAATGGTCACTTTTGTCTTCATACCTGTAAATAGTGTCCCCTGCAAATAAGAAAATGTTTAGTTCTACAGGAAACTGCTTGACATAAGAAATTTCCTGTCTGTTTCTTCATTTCACATTTTGTGATCATAGTCCAAAATGCTGGGAGCTTGAAATGGTGCTATTTGCATGTAAATGTCAGCAAAAGATTCTTCTTTATTAAATGCAAGATCCACGAGGTAAAACTGCCTGGTATGACTTGTGCTTAATTGCAACTTTCAAAGCTAAGTTATAAAAACCTTTTGTCATGGTAAAATCTTCACTCCTGTGAGGCTGTGAGCTCCATACAGCAAAGGAGAAATTATCTTGGGTTTCTAAGAGTCCTAAAAGGCACAGATTGTTTGTGACAGTAGGGGAAGAGGGACAGAGAGCAATGGAATGGAAAATGAGCTGGATACCCCTTCCACTGCTCCTGGCTGAGCAGGGCTCTGGGCACACAGAAGAAATGGCATTACTTTGTGAAAAAAAGATGGAGGAAAACCAATGATTTGGGAAAATTCAACTATGCATGTTCTTGTAGCCATTCCCTTCTTGGGCTGTGTTGGATGATTGCAAAACAGACTGCAGAGGAGCACATCTCT
This sequence comes from Dicaeum eximium, assembly GCA_013396995.1. Classification (NCBI taxonomy): domain Eukaryota; kingdom Metazoa; phylum Chordata; class Aves; order Passeriformes; family Dicaeidae; genus Dicaeum; species Dicaeum eximium. The sequence goes on from VWZP01007285.1 coordinate 836,393, forward strand.
TCTAGAAGTACAATCCCATTTAATACAATCAGAGTAACATGATAAAAATCACAAACATAATTAGTAAACCTGACTTTTTAGAAGACATTCGGGCTTGCTTTACACATTCATTAGATCAGCACGCTTTCATCTATCCTCAGAAAGGAGTTCTCTTTAGATGTTGCTCTTACACTGATATGTAGAGCAAGTGAGAATTAATACAGTGCAAGATCAAAACCCCCCTAAACTCATTGCAGGATCCTCCTTGACTCTGACAGTTACTGTGTGAGACTCTTGCTCGGGTTGCCTTTGAGGCCAGTGTCAATTTTACTGTGAGAGAAGGAGCATGTGTGACTGGCTCCTAAGAGGATTTATGACCAAGAATTGATTATTTGTTTCTATGAGGACAGTCGAAGAACCTGCCCTTTTTCCAAATGTGGAAGGGCCTTTCTGTGAGATGAACAAATGAAGGAGTGTGTGTTTATGCATCTTCTGAGGCTGATTCCTTTTTCCTTCCTTCTCTTCCTCCCTTCCTTTTTTGTAAGAGATAAAAAGACTATACAATAAATATACAAATTTTAATGTAAATCATTTCACTTAGTATCAGTGATGTGTATCTTACAACCCTTAGTTTTGAGTTGTTTATATTTTAAAAATTATTTCAATTTGATGCATTAATGTTTGTACAGTTTTTAATTAGAAAGGATATATCTACTACATAGCAGACAAGAGAATAGTTCTATCAGTAACTTCTATAGGGAAATAGTAATGTTTATACAGAATATATGTTTGCACATATAAGCAGAATTAATTATGGACAAATATTTCATGCTTAGGAGTATTTAGCTATTGGTGTAATAATGAAAATAGGATTCACTGCCTTTACACACAAGCATGAGGCCAGAATTTTGATCATGGTGTGTGGAATGTTAATGAAGAGTGGTTCATTAATTGTTTCTGCTGCTTTGATTTGCAATCATGTGGCTAATCTCTACAAATAGCATAATTCTTTAAAAATATTTATTAATAAAATTTTAACCAAACTTTTCATTTAAAATAATCAGCTGGGTTAGTTTAAGTATAATCTTTCCTGTAAATATTTTGCTTTCATTAAAAAGAGAACAGTTAGTTTATGCAAATAAAATAATCCCAGGCACAGACTCACAGAATATGTGAGTATGGATTTCTTTTCTAGTAATTTCCACATGAAGTTCAGAGAGCAGATGCAGACAGATATGACTTTAATAACTGCATTAAAAGTTGAGAATATTTAGATCCTTTTTTGTGCTGATTCTCATTTTAAAAACAAGATTCCTAGACTGCTTTAGGAATTCTTCAGTCATTTGCATTAATAAGCAGTTAGTGTATTTTAGAAAAGATATCAAATATTTTAGAAAAGGTATAAATCTTCAAAGAGTGGAGCCATTTTGTTACAAAGTTCTTAAGTGTATGTAATTTTTTATTTTGCTATTTCTTAATTTTAATCCAATGCCTTTACAGCTACTGTGTGTTCTCTTTTTCATATTTCACAGAAGCTAAATTCCTTCCATTCTGTCATCTACAGGAATACTTTCTAAAGAGAGAACTGGAATTGCAGGTTTTATCTATGTTTTATGACTCTCTTCTCCATAGCAACATTTAAGTTTCCTCTGATGAGCGTACTTTGCATGCAGAGCACAATCTATCCTTGAGTAAAATGCTGTAGTTACTGAAAAATATGTGGTAGCACAGTAAAACAATTACGTGAACAATGAAGGATTTGGTGTTAAATCCCTTGAAAAAATCAAGTGCATTTCCTTAGCAATGTTGGCCTAGTAAGCTGCAGTTAATGTTACTCTTCTAATATTTATACTGAAATCTTAATGTCAGGAACATCCCAGTAGGAGGCTGAGTTTTATTTCTTCCTCTGTGTGTGAGTATCATTTTCTATGATGCCTGTAGTACTTAGATGGGGGCAATAAGTGCACAGATTCCAAAAGAAAAATTATCAAAATCATAATATTTAAATGCTGCATCTAATAGCAACTGAGTAAGTAGATTTTAAAGCAGAAAGTTTGCATTTTCTGCTCAAAACTGAGAATTGCAATATTCTTCCTGTTCTTTCCCAAGTTTTTGCTATTTATGGGAAGAGATGAGGAAACCTGCTAGCAATGTATGAAATGCTTTGCATTTTCTCCATGTTTGCCACAGCACTTCATATCTTTCCTGAAAATATATTTTTAAAAAGTAAAAGTTCTAATCCATATGTCCCGTGTCAAAAGAGTCAGTATGTGACATGTACGAAATGAAAATGAACAATAGAAACATCATAAGTTTACCAATGCATTAAGGTTAAATTTAGTGCAGCTCAGAAGGTATTTATAGAAATTTCTGCATTATCAAAACCTTATCCAGACTTGCTGATTATTTACTGACATGTTTGCAGTTACTCTCTATTGATTTGTATTGTACCTGATTTTGGAACAATCAAGTCAGAGGGCTGTTTTTCTGTGACTGGTGACTTTTAAAATCTTGGCAGGAGGACTGTGGGAATGAGGTCAGTGAATGCAAAATCAGAGTTTTCATTTCTTTGTCAAAGTTTTAACATAAGTAAATTGCAATAATATACTTTTATAACAATAACTCCATGAAATCATTAGAAACATGGAAATGGAAAGTTAATACCATAATGGTATATATTATTTTTGTTTCATTAGTAATAGAAGCTGTTGGCTTTGATATAGTAAGAAACTACTGAGTATAATTTGCTTTTGCAGAAGATTTTTTTGCTATTCTTCAAACAAACATAAGGTTGAATTCTGATCCAACAGAACAATGTCTATAATTCCACTGTGTTTTCCTTCAAAACTTCTAGACCTGCTTTCTTGTAAATCCAGGACATGCAGCTACATAAAGTGTTGAATGAATTGTTGAAACAGCTCTAATATATTTTAACCTTTTTCTTCTTGATCATCATGAAATAATTTACAAAATCAGGCTTTATGAAGTTCTTTTGACAAAGGTGAAAAGACATTACCCTTTTATGAGGCACTTACCAAGACTATTGGTCCTATAACTTATTCTTCCTGCTCTAAAGACAGTATTTCAGATCTCTGGAGTTTTGTTTGGTTCAATAATGTTGGTCTCACGGGTATCTGATACAAAATATAGTGCAAAGTCCTTGACAGAGGATCCCTTTCCCTGTCTTGGGGTTTTTTACCATGTTAGTATTGTCTAATTTTTCTTTTCCTGGTAATACCAAACACATTTCCATGAAGGGCTCAAAACAATACTAGATTATTTGCAAATGTGGAAAGCATGACAGTGTGTGCAACAGCAGTACTGAGAAACCTCCTGTGGTTATTTATTCTGTTCTACATTGTGTGGCAGGACCCCGAGCTGACCTGAATTGAGACGTGGAATTCTCAACATGTCTTCCTGGCATAAAGCATATTGTGAACCTCAGGGGCCTCCAACTTCAGAGTCACTTTTATACAATACAAAATAGAATATGTAAGAAAATGTAGAAAATGTATTTAGTAAAGATTTTTTTTTTTTTGCTAAAAGGAGTTTGAAAACAAATCCCACTACTTTTTAACCCGTATTCTTGCAATGCTCCATGCTTTAGTCTTGCTCTTTAATCAAAGAATATTTTTAGGTTGTGGCAAAATCTGCATAATTCCATCAAGATCCTTAAGTCTGCTTCTTTAAATCAGAAAATTCTCTTAGGTTTCCCCTGGTGCCTACAGGTTTGCAGGCTCCTGTCTCTGCTGTACCTGGCAGGACAGCAAAGGTCTCTTCCTAAGCAGCTTCGTGGAGCAAGGTCCAATTTCCTTCCGAGGGCTCCTCCTGACCCACAGCTGGATGAGCCAGGAGCCAGCACATGGCCAGGTGTCCTCCCTGCACTTCAGCCACAAGGATTGTAACAAAACCTGCTTTACCCAGGTGGCAAACCAGGGGCAAGTAAAACAGATCTGTCATGTGTATTGCTCAGGGACAAGCACCTGAGGGAGGAAGAGACACTTATGGAAAACAAATAGGAGCAAGAGGTACTTTGGTGTGGCTGGAGCTGAATAAAACCACCAAAAGGGCACAGTTTGCCAGGGCTGTAGGTAGAATAGAAGTACCTGCAGTGCAGGAGGGCCAGGGAAAGATCACACAGCTTGCTGCAAAGATGCCTCTTGGCAGGGCTTGAAGCAAACCACACAATCAGAGGTACCTGCTGGGTTTTGCACACAGGCAGGCAGCTCTTACACTGTTCAATAAAGGGTCAGACCAAGGAGTATTACTATTATTGTTAGGAAAATTATTTGTTTCCTATGGCCTCCCAGAAGGGTAATGTCAGACGAAACTCCACAGTTTATTTCAAAGGAATTTGTAGCAAATATTAAACTGACTTGCTGACATATAGGACCTTGCAACAGCCAAGGCTCAAATCAGCAATAGGATGAAAATTTATCTGATGGGAACAAAGACTTTTTTTTTTTAATTGTTGTTTTATTTTTTATTGAGGAAAGACCTTGAACCTGGATTTTTAAGCTTAGGTGAAATGTGTCGAGAATCCCAGCCCTGGAAAAAACGTGATTCTCTCGTCTGCTGACTTTATTATTCTTTATCAGGGTTGTGGCTACTAATATTTCAGAGAATGGAAATGCTCTTGATTTTATAAAAGGTTATAAATTGGATTGACTAACTGAATTCAGCAGCAGATAATGAAGAGCTCTAGTTTGTAAATGCTTATTAATGTGCTCATGAAAATAATCTGAGTAAAAGCAAAAGGAGACATTTTGTATTCAAAAGTGTGATGCATCTAGTTTGTGTTGTAGTTCTCAATAGGAAATCCTCACTTCATCTGAATGTAACTCCCTCACTTGGCAAAACTTGACAAAGCTACACGTAGCTGACTGTATTTGGCAAATTAAAAAAAAAAAATTAAAATATTGCAACTTTCTCCTTTTGTTTGAATGTAAAAAAAGAAAAGGTTTCCACTTGTCAGAGTCAAAGTAATTAACCAAGTCAAAGACTAACAAGTAGTTAAACCTTCAGAAATGCTTTAAACTGCTCTAGCCTGTTATACAGGATTTGGGTCATGTATTTACAATTCACAGATATCTGCGATTTCTGCAGTGACCCATTTATAGTGTTCAGTGTAGTAATTTATTTTTTAAAAAGGCTTTTTTTGAAACACATACAGGTCATACTTTAATGTGATCATGGTTTGTATTTTGATATTGGATCACTGCAGTTCTAGGATGAAAGAATTTTACTTGTAGCAATTCTTCCTACCATGACTTTTGTTACATTTTATGTTGTGAAAACTGAGAAATTGTGGCTGCTTGCTCCCAGTATTTGTGAATTAGACATCATGTGACAGCTCCCTTCCATGACATATACCATGTGGATATTAGCTTTTTTAACAGAAGACTGTGTTCAAGTTTGGTGGTTTTTTTCCTCTATTTGTTTTCATTCAGAGGAAGGGTAGAAGGTCAGTCAGAAGCTCACTTAGAGATCTTAAAGGTCTTTTTGCATTTGGCACCGATTCACCTGCCTGTTCCCATGTTCAGATGATGCCTCTAAAGAAAAAATTTTAGCTGGACAAAAATTTTCTGAGGAGGTAGACTTAGCACAAGACTAAAGTGCTATGTGAGTGAATTTCTCCACAAGAATGGAGTAAGAGGAGAAGAATTCAGAAAAAGGGAAAACTGTATTGTGCCTTCAACAGTTTGGTTTTCTGACTTCCTCTGCTACAATGGGTTTTCTTTTTTCTGAAGTGAAAACAGAACCCATCTTTCAACTCTTAATAAATAAGGTCTTTTATATGTGATGGAGTCTGCTGCCTGCTCTCAATACGTGAGTTGTTGCTCACAGTAAATACTGTGCACACAACCAGGTATGGCTACTCTTGTCCAATAACATATGTGTGGTACAAATATGCATATATGCATAAACACTTGCATTTGATTTGCATATATGCACATATAATCATACTTGTGTTTACAGCACAGAAATGTACTGTTCTATGCATAGATTATTGTATATTATGCATGTATTGTAATCTGTTTGCATAAGCAGTTACTAACTTTCTATTCCCATTTTGTTTTTCTTTCCTCTGTCCTGGAGGATACAACCTTCTACTTTAATATGATAATCTCCTCTTAATGTCAGTTTCATTTAAAACTAAAACTGTCTTTATGTTGAATTATATTTGTGTACAGGAGGATGGAACTACTCCACAGTTCAGGTGTGATACCATATCTGATGAGAAAACAATCCCTTTCTTGGTGTGGTAGCATTTAACAAATGTCATGGTGCTTTTGTGATAGCTTGTAGAGAAGCTGTCAAATCATAAAGACAATTAATAAGCCCTCCATAAGTTAAATCAATTGGCAATGTAAACCTAGTTCCTCTAGTTTGTTTCCTTTACACTTTGTCTTACATTATGCTTATGCTTTAATTAATACAGCAGCTAAAGTAGCTGTTCAGATTAATTTAATGTATAATTGCTTGTTCTGTTTTGTTGTTTTCCAGCTCCCTCAGGCACAAAAGGTAAAATATTTTAATCAAATCCTAGTCATTCCAAGTAGTCACCAGTGCTTCACGTTTCCATGGTGGTGTGAGTGTGGTACAGGTGGTGATCAGTGAAACTCTTCACTGTCACAGTGGCCCGAGCTGGGCCCCAGGAAGGTGCCTGCCTTTGAGCCCAGCTGGGAGCAGCTCTTCAAACATATCAGCTATTTTAACATGCCAGGCATCCAGTAGCCTACAACTTGGAAACAACAGGGAGGCTATTTTATCAACAATTTGAAATAATAGTAGGGATTAAAAAAAACAAAAACCCACTCCATTACTCCACGCGAAATATTTCTGGATCTGTTGCAGAGACTGCAGAACCCATGGCAGAGCTGGTACCCTTTCACTGCTCCCCCCTGTATCTACCAACACACCCCTGACCACATTCAGCATTTGGCTTCTCTAACAGGTTGCATACTTCCCATCCACTGTGCTCTTGCCTCTGAACCACTTCTGCATCGATATGGTGTCACCAGAGCCAGTGCTGCACTGAGCTCAGCCACTGGGCAAAGCTCAGAATTGCCTGATGCCTGTTGCATCGTCCTTATGTACCTCACAAATATAATCGAGGCTTCCAGAAACTAGAAAATCTATCTGGTGTTTTGTGCTTCCAGTACAAAACGTAACAAAATGATAAAAAGGAATAGAATATGCTGGGCAATTGCAACACTCACTTGTCCAAGTCATTCTTATTGTTCTTGGTAAAGCACCTTCAATAAGAAATGTCACAGCAATTAGTCAGTTTGACATCACTGTTATTAACATTCATGGAAGATGATAAAAGTTCAGTTTTTAATGAAAGCTGTAAGTGAAGTGATCTTTCACTTAATAGCTTTTATAGAATGGTGAGGGCATCCACAGAACATAGAACTTCACCAATGTACCACAGCCACTTTTCAGTTCAAAAAGCAAGAAATATGAGGATGGGAGGCTTTTTTAAATCATACTACATGTATTTGAAATTTCCGTGCTCATGAAGCTCATAAAATTATATTTCAAACCTGCAGGTAATATGCTATTTTATGACACTGCACTATGTCCATAGTTTGTTCATGCTTTGATAGTTGCAGAACATGGTACCAAAAGATGTTGGTTTTGGTTTGTTTTTTTTTTTTTTTTTTTTTTTTAAATAAAAAATTTTAAGAAATATTTTGTATATAGCTTTCTGGAAAAGTAGAAGGACCAAAAGGGTGGCTAGACTAGCTAACTTTGGCTTTTTCATTTTTACCTTCTTGTCTAAACATTTGTGCCAAATGCTTCTCTTACCAGTTTGCAGAAAGAAGAGAGAGTCAGACTGTGATGTGCTGGGGCAGAAAGCACAACTAGTCAGGCTGTGTGTCAGCTGGTGCCACGTGGTGCTGCATCACCACTTCTGATGGCCACAATTCTGAGCTATCAAATAATACTCTGGTACAAATTACTCAAGTTTGCAGTTGGCGAACACAATTTTCATAAATGGTCAAAATTGCCAATTTTCAGTGGTTTTACCCCTAGATCAAACAAATGCAGAACTAAAGCCACATATTTTTATATGCACTCATAGCTGACTGCAGTCTAGTTGACTGTGTATTACTTTTGTGCAGAGAAAGAGGAGAGGGGTGGGAAGGAAGGAATGAGATGGGGAGGGGAGGGCAGGTACAAGTAATCCTCCAGGGCTTTTGATAACTTCAGGCAAGAATTATGCCTTGTAATAAGCATGGCCTGGAAGCTTATGAACAAGCCAAGAGAACCTCTCTTGCTCTCTGCAAGGTGAAGGGAAGCAGCACAGGGCTGGTGCATGCCTTTATGAATGACTTAGTCACTGTTTTGCCATGTGGTGTCTGAACTTGTACTGTATTTTTGTTGGAATCTATGTATCATCTTGAAAATGTTTTCTCTGTAAACATTTCAAACAGTCATGTCTCTCTAAACATGTTCACTTTAATCTTTGAGTGATCTGAAAGAAAAATGTGGCATTTCAAGTTTACCTTTGCTATTTCATATCTATTATAAATAGTTCACCATCTTGATGAAATGCATTTTCTCTTCTATATGGGGCACTTTGGCTTCAGATTTTCAGTGTTTAGTCAATGTTCTGTGGTGATTAGCTATTGATTTTGAAGAGCTGTAGGTTTCAACTGTCTACAGCAGTTAAATAATAATTAAACCTGTTACTCTTATGCTGTCTGCTCTTAGTCAGACTGGTGCAGATTCAGAATTGGAGAGCAGGTGAAATGAATAATGATGAGTTTAAGGTGGATATCTCTGTTGCACCACGGTATTTGTCTTGAAAAGAGCTTTGTGATATACCCTATGCTTAAAACAGAAAATACCACAAAGCAAAATCAAACCAACCACCCACCCATCCAGCCAAACACCAACCAAGAGCTCACCAGGGTTTCAGGCAATAGAGACCTTGATTTAGTGTGGTTATGTTACTTCCAGAACAAAATATGTATAGGAAGAGTTAATGTATCTAAAAGGAAGAACTGCTACCAGACAAATGAAACAAATAATTCATATGAATTTTACTTGTCCTCTATATTTCTTTTATGCATGTTTTTAGGTAGCTATCCCACAGGGCTGTGAAAATAGCTGTAAGATAAAATAATAAGTCAAATTTATCACTTTTCAAATTTGTTCATTTTGATTTCCAAAATGACCTTTATCTTTGAAACAGTTGTGTTAAAGATCTTTTTGTATGCACTGAAGAGCAAAAGCCATTTTTCCTTAATAGTTCAAAAAGGTGTTTTGTTTCCTAGTAGGAAAGCTTTACTTGCTTTCTTGAGCAAACACAGCAGGATTCAAAAGCTTTTGCCCTACTCCTGCTGTGATGTTTTGTTCTACTTAGCTCGAGTGAAAGGGTAGAAGTGAATAAATTAGGCACACAAATCAGAAGCAGAGAGTTGTGTTTAGGAACACTTCAGATTTTTTTTTTTTTTTTATGATTCTCTCATTAATGGAACCATATTTTCTCCATATAGAAATGTTTTACTTATATTTATTGCCCAGAAGTTCCTGACAGCTTTCTGCTCTCTTTCTTTGTTATCCCTAATTTCTGTAAGTTGTGCTGTACCCTCTTCATATCTTGATGCTATCAACTTTCAGCCTTTTGGGAGGATCATTTATCATTCCCTGCATCATTTACCTTATACTTTGAAGAGCTGAATTAACTGTCACTGGGAATAGAAAACAGAAAATTTGGAAAGCTGTAGTTTCATGGAAGTGCATGACTAGTGATTTTAGCACTTGTGTAAAATTATAACATTCAAGCGGAATCTAATGGAGTACAAAATAATCATAAAGTAAACAGTTTGATTTAGCATTTCTTTGGACCTATTTCCTCTTTATGAGATGCTGTTGTCTTTGTTTTGTAAAGTATATTTGGTTTCTATTCAGAAAATCACGTTAAAATTTTCACTTACATGTTAAATGCAATCTTTAGTTTCCAAATTTCTCTCTCATATTCCTCAACAAGCAAACTGACTTTTAATAACATTTTTGAATCAGCAATTTACAAACTCCAAGTAACTATTTTACAATATGAGAGTACAATATATATTATATACAATACTCTGTGTGTCAAACACAGAAATATCTCTTTAACCTAAGACACTCACAGGTTCCTATATTGTCCCAGATCATAACTTGAGCCAAAATAATAGCTATTACTTATTCTTTTAGTCCATATAAAACACAAATTCCAATGACTCTGATCAGCACATAGAAGTGCAGTGGTCACAGAAGACAACACATTGTGAAGAAAATTCTACAGAGCAAGCAAAGGAAGAAGGGAGGTGGGCTGGGCAGGTGTGTCAGAAATTCTGGACAACCCACTCTAACTCTTGACTATACACTCCCAAGGAAGATACTTCAGAGGTGTTTCTCAAATTCCTCTTTCCATAATGGGAACACCTCAGAAAATGTTTATATTCTTTCCTGTATATGCATGTCTGGTTTAATTCTGGAGCCTGCTTTACTCTTTGCCCTGAGAGATGGATGCTAGTGCTGGGTGTGAGGCTAAACTCAAAGTGGCTTAACTCTAACAGGAGGATTTTTATTTGTGTTTTTGAAAGATCTGCTTGGGGTTGTTATGAAGGGGGTAACTGTGTACAGCAAGGAATTAAAGGGAAAACTGTTGTAGTCAAATCTATTCCTAAAGGGAATTTTTCCTCCAGTTATAAAACTATTATCACTAGGCATTCGAGATCTGTACCTTTTTCAGAAGTTCTGCTTCTTTATTCTAAACAGCCAAGAGACATTTATCCTGGGAATTAATTTTTCCCTCAGACTTGAGATTTATTTTCTTTCAAAGGTTTGTTATTTTTTGCTAAGCATTTTATGAAAATGAGTGTCCATAGCCCTTGGGTAGTTGCCCACCTAAAAGTGTTACCACCATGTTTTTCCAATAGAAGAACATTCTGGGGCAAATCACTGATGCTGTCTCCTCCATTCATCATTTTAGACTAGATAGTAGCTGTATTATGATGAGCAGTGACTCAGTAAAACATTGCAAATATGAGTCCCTGCTCATCCAGTTATTTGTTGATTCCACTTGTGGAAGTGGTCAACAACCTGTTCATCTGCCAAACAAATAAAAAATCAAACAGGCTGCGTTATGCAGTTGCAATTCTATAGAAATGACTGCAGCAGCCAGCTCTAGTTGGTACTTGTAATGACAAAATTACAAGGCAATCACTCTTGCCTGCCTCCATAGTCAGTTTTGAGAGTTAATGAGCAGTTCTTTAATAAATTCCCAGGAACTCCAGACTGTGGGGATTTTTTTTTCTCCATGTAAAGAATTTCAAACACCCTAAAAGTCTACTGACAATGCCTTGGCATTATCCTATCCATTGAATTGTTTTTAGTAATATCTTGAGAGTGAGGGGACTTGTAAATTAGTACTGTCCTGGTACTTGACAAAAACATGATGTCAGAGAAAACTACCCAGGGCAATCATATAAAATCTTGAAGTGCTCCAAAATGTCACCTCATAATCAGCTGAATGGTTTTCCACTTCCTGGGCTCCTCTCCACACAAATTGTGTCAGTGTGCTTGACTCTACTACTCTGGCCATGGAGTGGAAATTCCTACGTTGCTTTGGTTGCATTTGAGTTTCAAGTGCAACTTTTGAACACACAATGTTTTGCCAAGTTTTTGGGGATTTTTTTCTTTTTTTTTTTTTTAATAGTTTACTATTCTTTGATAGATCAAGGACATATTATGGTTAGAATGATCTCTTGCTAACAAGGAAAATGACCAAAAAAAAAAGAAAATATGATCATAAGTTGGTTCCACCTCATATCCCTAGTGATTCCTTATCAGATGTAAACGTTCTTGACTCTAAATACCATTTGTGTTCCTGTCTAATATCTGCAAACATTCCTTCTCACCATGAGATAGTGCCATGCCTCAGGAAATACATTTGTTTAAGAAACTCAAAACCTTCCTGAAGAAGATTGGGAGATGCAGGACATGTAATTTTCTAGGTTTTATTTGTCTGATTTTGAATATACTTCATAAGGTATTTTTATCATAATTCATAGGAATTGTTTTCTGAGAATGTGGGGAACCAATTGCTACTGCTTCATTATAAGAAAACCTTTGTAAACACAAACAAAGCAAAAAGAAAATTGCAAAAGTTCTAAAAAGAAAAAACAAAAGGGATTGGAAGTTCTACTTGAGTGCAGAAAACATTATAGAGATGTAAGAGTGATAGGAGAATGTCACAATTGGGCATGACTGTCACCTTCAGTATTGCTCAGCAATCGTCCCTATTGCTGCATCCAACTGCCTGGACACAAGTGCAGCAAAGCAGAGTTTGTGTTCTACTAAATCTCCACTTGAGATCAGAGCTGTCTGTGTCACACTTCCACATGTTGGATAAACCTCTTCTGCTTTAATATCTGTCCCTGGGGACAGAGAGGGTTGAACAGTAACTCTCCACCTCCTGCCTGAGCTGTGTCTCACACATGGCTGGTGAAACAGGCTCAGAGCAGTGCTGCTCTGGGGCACCCCAGTCAGTCTCTGCCTCAGGGCAGGGGCTCAGTCTGAGCAGGGAGGAGACAACCTGGGCACTCTCACAGTCCTGTGGGCAGTAATAAACACCCTACATGTTTCTCTTGAATGGAACTGTTTTCTCCCTGAACTCCCCAAAATGAAAAAGTGCGTCAAAACCTGATGTGCAGGATCAACCAATGCTCCATGGCACCGCATTGTCCAGCAAACTGACAGCTGCAAAGCTGCTCCTGGGATCTTTACTGGCTGTCATCCCTTGTGCCACTGGGTGAGCTGAGATCTCAGTCTGGACCAGAACAAAACCCATACAGCTCCTGGCCACTTGCCCTTTTGGGAGAAAACAGCCCGAGGCAACCTTGGCAGAGCTGGCAGTGGGAGGGATGTGCAGCAGAGCTCCAGCTGCTTTGCCACTGCTCCTGCTGCTTCCACAGCCATCTCAGCCCCTTCTCTCTGCCATGGCAGCAGGAGAGAGGATCCTTCCTGCACTGGAGGGGCTGGGATGGGCAGAGCTGGGTCAGCTCAGGTGGGCTGGGCTGGGCTGGGCTGACTGCAGCTCCCGCTACACAGAGTCATTTGGATAAACTGCCTTATCCCATTGAAAATGGAAATAATGCCATTGAAAACTGCAATCACGTGCTTGTAATTGCCCCTTAGCTCTCAGAGATAGTATTTCTTTTTCAAATACAGCTTGCTGACGATCAGGGATTGGTGCTGATGACAACTGTTGCCATGCCAGTGTTTAGTAAGCAAAATGAGACTGTAAGTACCCAGATTATTTCTGTCATGTGATGGTGTGACTGGTGTGAAGTTGCTTTCAGGCGTCTAATAAGATTTTAGCCAACTCTTAAAATTGTTTCTTTTCTTCTTATTTTGTCTGCTGTTCCCTTTATTAGCATAAAAATGTGGACAAATAATCCCAAATACCTATATGCTAGAAACAATGGTAAAATGATGAAACCCCATGTTTAAGGGGAAATCTCAGATGACACTAGGCCTTATGGCTTTCTTACTTTTGTATTACTCTTTTGTAGCAAATATTCCATATAGTTTTCCTCCTTGTTCTGATATAACTCAAAATTTAATTAGTTTTATGTCTATTATATACCTATTTCTCTTTAATAATTGTTAAAGAAACTTACATGTACTTTCCCCTTAACACTTCATCTTCCTCTTTTGTTTATCAAATGGTAGGAGAAATAGGGAAAGACAGGAGTAACATATTTTTAACAGTAATTTTTAATTTAAAACCTGTTTGCATGTGAAAGATTTCAGTAGAGGCACTCACCAGCTATCAAAACCTCGCATGCCTTTTCTATGTGAATTGTAAATAAAGCAGAAAGTAGCAATACTATTAATTTAATTACTGCTTGATCAGCTGAGTTGTACCAGTGTCTGCCTTCTCTACTTTTAAAATAATTTGTTATCTATTCAATTTTGCAGTGTAGCTGCAAAGTGAAATAAGTGGTGAGAATATTTATTATTACTGTGGTTCTGAGTGCATCTTTTATTGTTCTTTTCAGAGGTCTAAAGGGATTCTCCTGGGAGTAGTTGGCACAGATGTTCCAGTTAAAGAGCTTTTAAAAACTATTCCAAAATACAAGGTAATGCACAAGTGCTGTATCTATCATTTATATTCAGTATAATGCCTAAAGTATTACAGAATTTGTTGTTACTGTTTATACTTACATAGCTCCATTATTTCACCCATTTCCTCAGGAATTTTACCTTTGTAGTGTCTGAGATCAAGTGCCATTTTTAAAACCTAGGTTGAAATATGGCCTGATCTTCACACTTTTGTGGGTCAGAGGATAATATTAAATACTGATCACATTTTGTGGTCTAGAGGGTAATATTAAACGCTGTCCATATTAAAATCAACATAATTATAAAATCAATGAAATTATGAAAATATGAAATTTAGCAAGAATCCAAGTCAAAATAGCCAAAAAATAATGCTGAAAAATTGCATAACTTGTAAGGAAAACCCATCTTTCATGGCTTCCTGTTTGTGTGTAGTTCTTCCTGTCCCAGTTCTCATGGAATTAAAGAAAGTGGCACATTGCAGGAACTTAAACAAGTTCCTGCTTAACCAGACTAGTGCTTCCTTCTCTCCTACCCAGTATTTGCTAGATATTTTCCTCCACTTAGTTTTTCAAAGTCAGTGATGACTCTGCAGTAAAATTCTTAAAAATGAATTACCATAAAAACTTTCAAAATTTGAACCGCTCTATCCCTTGTGAAATGTGCTTCATTCAGTAAAAGTAGGCTTCAGGCAAACACAAAATGTAATTACTTTTCATTTAAATTTGATGCAGTACATTACTATTTCACTGCTTCTCCGTGTTTGAAATGTTTTACTATAGCACTCTTCTATTCACATGTGAAAATTAAATTAATATTTTCCAGTTAATTCCTAGTGGATTTTTTTTTTTTTTTGCATGACTAACAAGCATGTAACACAGTATTGTAGACAGCCTTTGGAATATCTCCATTTTGACAGCACCTGTACTGAGCATAAATTTGTACATCATACAAATTGTCTCTTAATTGTCTGCCATGTTCTCATTTAGTGATTTCTAAGAGGGTGGAGGAAGGAGCTGACTTGCTAGTGCCTTCCAATATTCTCACATAAAAATTACTCCTAGCAGTTTTAGTTCTAATTTGAATACATTAGGATTTACCAAATGGTTTTCCGGATCAATATACAGTATCTGGGAAGTTTAAATTAAACAAGAATTTGATAAGAATGATGCATAAAAAAGAGTGGCAATAATATTGATAAGGTGAATTGGAGTAAATTCCTGTGGATCCCATTAGGACAGGGACTGTGCAAGCCCAGCACAGAAAGGCTGTCCCAGGTGGAAAAAACTTGCAGGCTATGGGAAGAGGCAGCAGGTGACTGCACACTGATATCAGAACACAGTGACAGAGACATTGCTGCTCAGAATAAATAACAGGGACAGACCACCAGAGTTTGCTAACAGCAATGTTTAAAAAAATGTTATACTTCTGTGCATCCTGAAATACTGAATCAGTAAAAGGTAGAGGAGAAGGGAGCAAGATTTGCTCCTTTGCTAATTTGGGGCGATGGACACAATCTTTGGAGCTGCCCGTGAGGAGCTGTGGGGAGAGCAAATTTTATTTGTAGTGAGAAGGAAGAGCAATGTTTTGGTACCTTAAGAAATAAAAGCTGGGCTGTGCATGGCTGGATAGGAAAAGCCAAGTAACAGTAATGTTACTCCTAAATAATCTGTGAGATTTGGACATAGTCTGAACATGAGAATCTAGAAAGAGTAGGAGGCCCAAATAATGCGTATTGGAACAGAGTGAGAGTGATTCAGAAAAGAAGTTTTTTAAGAATTAGTTTTCTGTGGAAGTAATATATGATCCTCTTGCTGAATATTAGATTTTTATTTGAAGGTATGTTTTATATTGCAGGATGTACTGCAGCAGAGGATTATTACAGGAGGCACCAATATCATGCAATGCAGTTGGGTTAGTGAGATCACTTGAGTTATAACTTCCAGTCCCACATGTCCCAAACAAAGACTCTGCAATTGCAAGAGCATAATCACCCCTGGGACCCATTCCTGCAGAGGCAACACGTGACAAAAAATTCACACAGGGATATAAAATGATGGTTGGAAATAGAAGCCTGCTGGCCTGGAATTCTCTCAGCTTGGATGAGGTGGATTTTATGCTGAGGAAGATGAATAATAGCAATAAGCTGTTTTCAGCAGTTGTTACCTTGACTAAACATCCCCAGATGTCAGTGGCAGTTTCTCCTGAATAAGGTGGGGCTGGATTTGGTAGTACTTGACTTCATGTGACATTTTACAACAGTCATAAAAAGGTTTCTTTGTTTCTGAATCTGTGATTTAGAGACAGAATTCAAGGTTTGAAATGGCAACGCTGCTGGAAGTGGTAGCATCTCTCAGATATGCAGAGTCTGTGCAGTTTCACACATTGCACAGAACATGATAAAATGCTGCCCTCAGATCCTGTGGAGTCCTCAAACAGGCAAATGCTTTTTTTCCTGTGAACTACACCACCCACATTTGTTTCCTTACCTGACTTCCATCGCCTGGATGTCATTCTGCAGTTATCAACACAGAAAATTACACTTGAGATCTGATATTTAGCCAACAGCTCATTCCCTTGTCACACTCTCATAGTTCAAATCTGCCCACTGTTATTATTTTGGTTATCCCTCCTTTATGAAGAGATGCCAAGAACGGATCACCTTCTATTGCTCTCACTGAAGTTTATTGCTATAGGAAAACCACTATTTTATGAAACAATCTTCTGTGTGGCAGGCACAGTTGACCATATACAACCATTCACACAGAGGCACTATAAATGAACCTGGAATGTTTTACCTGTGACCTTGCCATCATGGCATACTCTGGGTTATATTTCCAGAAAATCACAGAATCCGACAGTCAGGCTTGATCTCCCTTTTGCCTCTTAGAGAGGATTCTGACTTTTCAGCCTTGCTCAAGTTGCTTCGTGCCAGACAAATTCCTAAAGACCCATTTCAGCAAAACATTTAAGAATCCACTCAAACAAACAAGATTTAGTAGTGAGAACTGTAAAGTAAATATCAAAGCAAGATAGTGCTGGATTTTTTTTTTTCTATTTAACACCTCAGTGTATTGAGACACTTAAATAAAAATACTCAGATTATTATATTGTCGGAAGAATTGAAAAAAATGGGTAAAGAAGGACAGGAAGATATTGTCTGCATGGCAAAAGATATATAGTGAACCTGTAGGAAAAGTCTACATTAGCAGAGGTTTATGCTAAGAAGGGATGTTTGAATGACCACATGAAGGATTTAAAGGTACATTTATTGCATTTAGTGGATGCAATCAGCTGTGTAATAAGCATATTGTTAAACAGACCAGTATTTTTACTTAAATAAGTACAATGCTAAATTTGGGCACTGTTAGGCCTCATCAAGAGTCTCATTGCTCCCAAGGAATCTCCCACAGCTCCGCTGGGTACAAAGATATAACTTCAGAGGAAATTCTCTGGCAGAAATAGCTGCCTTCTGTGGCTCCAGCTGAACTGGAATTCACAGAGAGCTTTTAAGATGGGAAGAGGTAAATATCACATATGACAGGTCACTGTAGCTGCACTTTCCTTATCTTTGAGTGAAGTGGTTCTTTAACAACAAGGGAAGAAAGCTGTGCACTCCTGGGAATAGGGGAATTTATGATATTCCTGCATCTCTTAGCCCTGGCCCATGTTCTGTATGCCACATGCTATGGCACCTCATGTATAGCTATATTACATATGTGTGTGTATATATATATATATATACAATAATTTATCACACATAGGAACAAGTGCCCTGCACAGCAGAGTTGTGGGACAGTGTAAAATCGTGCTCTGTGCTGAATCCATCACAAGACAGGTTCTCATTTGCACAAAATGTCAAGGATCTTTGCCTATGTTACAGCTGAACACTGTGTAGATAAGGGCTGGGAATGCCAGGCGCCCTGGACAGCCAAATTATTGCCTGATTTGTTGTTTAAGGGTTTACTGGAGACCATGCTAATTAGTGTTTCTTTCTCATTTATTTTACAGTTAGGTATTCATGGATATGCTTTTGCAATTACAAACAATGGATATATTTTGACTCACCCAGAACTCAGGCCTTTGGTAAGAATGCTATTTATTTATCTGTTTTATTTAGCTGTATGTGTTGCATTTTTTTCTTCCTAGTGTGAATAGCCTTCATTAAAAATTAAATACAATGGAGCAGATACTTTATATTGTTTCATAACCCATCCTAGTTCTTGGTAAATTTACCTCTGGAAACAGCACTTAGCATGAAAAAAAACCCTAGGAAAATAAATATACAAGCTGCTTCTGCAAAAGATGCAGACCTCCATTACTGCAAAATAGCAAAGCCAAAAATTGCTATAATTATGTTCATTTTACATTGAAATGGAATGCTGGAATGCTCTAGTGCTGTGTAATAACCCCTATTTGTCATGCTAAAGTGTTAAAGTTAATTTAATATATGTGCAGAAATTTCAATAAAGCATATTTTTAAGCAAAATAGGAGCACTAGGGATTTTCTGTATTAGAAGAGAAATAGCAGCAATTTTTACCTTTAGTTTCCCTTATCATCTTGTTTGCGCTAATCACAGCAAGAAAAATAAAGTTACCGTTTTGCAAATGTTTATCAAGTTAACACCCCGGAGGGCTGGCACATTCCTGGTTGCATCATTGTTTAGGTACAGCACTGCCAAGTTTTCCAGCACCCCTGGCTCCCAGCAAAGCCCTGGCATTCATGGTGCCACTGCTGTGCCACATGGCTGCCACATGTGTTTCTCAACAATATTTCAGTAGAAAACAGAAATATTAACCGGGTGGATAATTTATTTTGAAAATAAAAGTATTGACAAACACTATCTATTAAGCCATTACCATATCTGAAGCCTTCAAGCAAAAGAATTTGCCTTTCTAAGACTTGGGCTAGGAATTACATAGTAAATTAACATTTATATTTGCACTTAGTTTGGTTTCTAACTGGAGTAGAGCTTATGAAAAGTGCAACAAGGAAGCTTCAGTGGGTAAATTCGACACCCCAGGTTTGCAAGCCACAGGAATATATTGAAATGAAAGTTCTCTCTCTACATCACAAGAGGTTAATAACTCTAGTCTTTGCTGTAGTGTCTCTTTCTCTTCAGGCAAATTACTTATTTCAAAATTATTAGTATTTATTCACTATATAATAGATATTTTAAAAAACAGAAAGTAATGAGGTCCAGGAGCTGTGGATAGCTCTGAGTTAGGCTGACAGAGGCTCTTACCCTCTTCCTAATTCCTGATGTTTTGCTTTAGTGAGGAAAAAGGTTGTTTGCTGTTGCTATCCTTCACCAAATGCACATCTTGAAGGCTCTTACTTCATTACCTTATATAATGGAATCTCTTTTTAAAATCAAATGTTGGTCAGCAGCCCATAAGCTGTCAGCTAGGGGAACTCATTGTGGTATATTCATGGTCTGTGCATTTCAGGTTTTTGGAAGAGTCATTTTTACCTCTGGGTTCTGTCAGTGGTGGGTAATGAGAATCTCCTGTTGACTTCAGTGGAGTTTTTGAGAGTGAAGTGATTGCTGGCCTGGGCCCTTGGTTTAATATTGCAGGCCAAATCCTGATACCATTGTAAGATTCCATAGAATTTGTGACAACTGCTATGTGAAAATAGGCCTGTAGATTTGGAATTAGATAATTCACTGAAGATACTCTCTAAAATTATTTCTGTCTTAGATTTACATTCAAGCCTCATTGATTACTGACTTGATCCACTCTGATTTATCCTGTTATATTTTCTGGCACTGATGTAAAACTAGGATATTACTGAATTCCTGAGTTCCTAACCCCATACCTATTAGTTCTGGAGCTGATGTACTGCTTTTTAAGGAATTGTCTTCTGGGACACAGAGCAGAGAGGCAGGATAGCAAACAGCACAGAATGCTTCCTGTTGCACCAGATTTTTATCTAACACTGAGCAGTGTGTGTAATCATTAAGCCGGCTGCAATTTTGTGCTGATTATTCTATTGGGTTTATATTTAAAAATGCTTTTCTGTGAGATCTCATCTCTCCATTCTTCTGCTGTTTTTTTGAATAACCGTGGCTTTGGGTGCGGCTGCCAGGTTGGGTGCAGGGAGGAGAGGAAGGTGCTCCGGAATAGCAGAGGCTGCTGGAGCAGCCCCAGAGCCCAGCCTGGCCGGCAGCTTTCAGCAGCCACGTCCCACAGAGGGACCAGAAAGAACCTTTTGGTTCCATTCTTCAAGGACATTAGTCGGGGGATGGCTCGTGACAGCCAAGCCGATACCCGCGGCGGGGGGAGCGGGGATCCCCCGGGAATGGCTCTGGGGACACGCGGGGACCCCGCGGGCGGGGCCGTGCGGCTGCAGTGCGCGGCGGGGCCGGCAGGTGGCGCCGCAGCTCCGCCCAGCCCGGGGCCGCTCCCGGCGGGAGCCCCGGGAATTCGCCCTGGGCAAGCGCCGGCCGCGCTCCTAAGCCTCGTTTTGCAACCTCATTGTAAAATTCCAACCTCATTTTCCCCTATTTTTCTATTTTTTCCTTTAAAAAATAATATTATAGTATTGTATAGTATAAATAATACAATAGAAATACAAATAATACAATACTATATCATATTATAATATATTCTAATATATTATATTATATATAANGTCACATAGCTGATGAGTATCCGTTGCACATTTTCCTGTATTATGCCCTTTTAAAGTCTCTTTTCCTACCAGGAGAACCCCAGTGGGAACTCCACAGACTACAGCTAATGTGGGGGAAAAAGGTTTTTTTAGATACTGCTTTAATACATCAGAATGCTCCTATATGCTGAGTTTGATTAAAAGCCTATATTTTTACCAGAGGGGTATTTTATTTTCCATGAGAGAATATTTTCAGTTGTGTGATGTAATTTGTAATTTTATATTCCGTTGAAAACCACGACCTACTGCTAATAAAAAATATAATAAATTATTTGGGAGTTCGAAAGTGAATTTTCAGTTTTTTATTAACTTGGTGCATGAGGCTCCATACCTGTATTGAAATGTGCACATGAGGACAGTCTTCCTCACTTGTGATCATGGCAGATTTAATCTGCTTTTCAGGAGCCTCTTAACAATTGTGGTGTGTGCCAGGTGTTACACTGTTACAGTGGAACAGGGTTCAGTTTTTTTCAGTAATTACTAGGGTAGAATACTCAGAGTTCCTGAACAAGGAGCCTGAGTTTCTTAATTAAAGAAAATACGCATTTAAAGACAAATGCATATGTTCTTGAATAAAATTGCATCTTTTATTTACCTTCTACCATTTAAAAAATAAATCTGAGGTTAAAAATGTGTTATGATTTATGAATTAATCTAATAACATCCCTATGACTAAAGATTTTGTAATATTTCTGGGTTTAAATCAAAATCCTCTATCTCTGAGAAGATTTATTCTTACTCTCAAAATAAGCTCTGGAAGACTTGTAATGGGGTTTATGAATGGCTCTTTGTGAATGCTCTTACCACTGTAAAGGAATTCAGCTGGTGCCTTTCTGGACAAGGATGCACATCTTTAACTTGATCAGTCTTGATTGGGAAAGTTACACCTGGAAATCAAAGCCTTTGTTACAATATTTCAGTGCCCTCACCAAAATGTGTCGGTGGTTCAGGTGCCTGAGTAAATTCCCATTTCATCCTTAGGACGTGAACTGTCACCATGTGTTGCACCAAGCTAAAGGACCTGGAGTGTTTGAAGATTCTGGATTGGTATTAAGCCCTTTGTAGCTGTAAATTTTGAGAAAATTTGTTTCTCCTAATATAGAAATCCGAGTGTCAGGGGAAACATTAATGCCCCACTTAAGCAGTGTTAGCCTTTCAGAAGCAGCAAATCTCATTTCTCTCCGGGGAGTCCCGCCTGGAACGTGAGATAACCTACACTTACCCTTGCTTTATTCATTGACTCCATAAAACTCTACAGCTGTAGCTGACAGCAGAATATTTAAATGATTTGAGCAGTGTAAATGCCTCACGTTCATTTAAATAACTGAAGAATTCAATCACTTGAATGCCAATGATTATTCCTATTGGAGTTTACATTTCAAAAACGACAGCCCATCTGAGTCCCTGTGAGAGCATTAAATTGCTATCTAATTAGAAGTGCAAAATTACATATATTTAAAAGATAATTAAAGGTTTGAAGGCTGTTGAATAACTAGTTGTACATATAAATGAATCACTGAAAATTTGTTAGCAATATGTGAAGCTTTCTTTTATTCTTTGCTTTCGGCTTTGAAGTTAGGTATAACTGAGCTCATGGGTTTAAGTCTGGTAGTATTAAGATAAAGGCAGATGTTTTTAATTATTTCTACTTGAACCCCAAATAATTATAAGCAGCTGCCAGTTTTACATAATCCCAAATGATAAATCCCGAGAATGCAAATAAAATCCCAAGCAGAGGGGTTGTTTTCTTCAGTGGAGTAAATCACATCCATGTTTCTGTGATAATTGTCTGCAATCCACCTGAGAACCTGAGCTCAGCTGTTGAGCTCCTTGGCCAGGCTCAGGGTGTGGGACTTAAAGGTGGTATTTTGTATTGACTTTTGCTCCACTCTGTGTATTTCCATATTGCTTTAGCATTTTAAACATTACTGCACTGTTTGAAAAACAAACACACGTTGAGAGGGTGAGTAGACAGAGTTAGTTAATAAGTGTGGCATAAGAACTATTTTCTTCTGTTGTTTTGCTGGAGGCTTCTGCTGTGTACATGGCACATCTAATAGGTCCTACTTTTTCTCTGCCTGGAAACTTAGAATTAAATTATTCTCTTTTCCCTAGCAAATGACATGGCTCCTGTTTTCAGCTTTTCTTTGCAGTATTTCTGCAAATTTTATAGTGCAGCAATTTTTCACTATCATCTGGCATGGAGAAGTAATCCAAAGTCACTGGTTTTTACTACCAACCATAACCTAGGAACTTCTGGATTAACATCTTGGATAATAGGCTGGTCATGAAAATCTGCCTTTGGACAGGGAAGTTGTTTTCCCTATTTTCCTAAGAGAATCAAAGTGTTACCTCTTTAATATTAAACTAAGGAGGTTTGCATAGAAACAAACTTTGGGTTTTGACTGAACACTTATTAGTGTTCTATAGATCCAAGGCTAAGTGCAGATCAATAAGAAATCATTTGAAGTTGTAGACTGGATGGAAACAGTGAAATTAAAATATCACAAATGACAAAACAGGGCCATGTGAGCAGAGAAAAAAGTATTCCATGTGAAATAAAGAGCTTAAAGGCCAAGCAGATTAAGATGCTGCTTCTCATGTATCCTCAGGCAGAACAATTTGGAGCTAAGTAGCACGAGGAGAATGAAAGCTCAGTCACTGGGGGTGATGTTGTATTATCAGGTTATAAGCAGGTGAAGCAGGGAAGGGGAAAACAATTATATTGTGCAGAATTTTATTGTGTAGAATTCAAGCTCAGCAAAACATATTTGCTTATTTTCACTTGTCTCCTCTAAACAAAAGAAGAGGGGTCATTCTCAAAGGCTGATGAGATTATTACACCTGATGAGATAAATACATTGTCCAAATTTTGAAGTGCTAATTCGAAAAGATGAAACTTCATTGAATGATGCTATGTTTTAAAATTGGAGGAGTTTTTTCAGTACCTAATTCCTTACTTCTGTACATGTTAGTAGTTTGGCAATGGAGAGGTATCCCTTGAAATTGTTTGACCTCTCTAGGTTTTGGTTGTTTCTTAGTAGGTGCTTTCTTACAATAATATTTTCTCACAGATGACTCCACATTGTGGCTTAGAAAGTTCATTAAAATCTGGTGATGCTTCCAAGGCTGCTATCCCAGCAACTTCCTCTCTCCTACCTCCCCATTATCCAGATGGAGCATGCCTGAGAAATTCCAATCACCTTAGACCCAAGATTGCAGCTGTTCAGACGGAGCTTGCTCTGTCCTTGATCAGATTGTTCCACTTTGACCCTATAAACAGTGGCTGGTCATATTCAGTGCAGATGGATTGGGACTGCTTGTATTAAATAAAAAAAGAAAATCAAAGCAAAGGGTTTAATAATGGCACATGTAAATGGTTGTGTACAGGATGGTGAAAAATGTGGTTCAGTCTTTAGCAGCACACGTTACACGATGCTTGAATCATCCAACGCTGTAAGAGTCTGGCCCAGTCTCAAACAAAAGATACTGAGTAAGATAAAGCTTGTTCTAATGGAAAAGCCAGAGAATGTGTTTTTCTCACAAACAATAAGTTAGAACCATCCCGTAGTTTGGAGCAGACCAAAAGTTTCTTCTTTGCAGTCCAGATATTTAACACTTTACAGTATCTTTTTTTTTTCCTCCCTGGGGTTAACTGCTATATAATATCACCTCATATTTTATACTAGCCAAAGATTAGCAGCACGCATTTTAAATCTAGCTCGTTTTCTCCGTACTTAAATCAGAGTAATTTGGTAGAATTCCTAGTTTCTATCTTTCCCAATGGATCCCTTAATGATTTTTTTCAATGCTTTATAGTAATCTTGCAGATGGGTTTGGCTTCAGGCTTAAGTCAGCATTTTATACTTTACCCAGGAGCCTCAGAGATAAAAGGTTAGATTAGGTTTGCTACCAGAGAAGAAGATATAGATGAATGCTATTTTTAAAACCTGGGGAATTGCTTCAGTGTCCATGAATAACTTTTACTAAGAAATTAGTTAAGCAATAAAAACAGAAAGAAGCTAGAGAAGAATGGACCTTTCAACATTACTTTAATGAAGTATTTTATGTCTGATCTGCTTGCATTGGTGTTTGATGCCCTGTTTACATAAGCATAATGTAAATTTACTGCTGGGAATAAGGTGATATCTTCATGAAGGTTATGTACAAATAATTTTTGCATCTCATCCTTCCTGCTAGTTGGTTTTGTCTTTTCTGCTATCCTTTTCTGAACTATTATATAAATCTGTTCTTTACTTATGGAACTCCTGTGTAGGCAGGAGTAAGAGTAGCCCCTAAAGTGTGATTGCTGAATAAGGGGTTAAACATCTCAATACTTTATTAGTTCCTGTCCTAAATGCGTTTAAGTGAATGCTTATAGAGCCTAAATCTTGCTTGACCATTGGGATTTTGGCTTTATGTCTTCTTTTATGAATTTTTAAGACATGGATGCTTCTGATTCTTTTCTGCAGAACTTTGGATGTTTTTATCTAGATCTTCATTTGTTTGCTTTTGGTTTTTGGCTTTTGCTCTGTGAGTGCAAGGTGTGGAATCTATATGATTAAAATAAATACAAGCCCCATAATCAGTATGATGCTATTGGTTTGCTTGGGTTTGAAGCCTACTTCTGCTGTCAGACACACAAGATCAACTTTTCTTGTCCTAAGTAAGGATCTGCACATGTCTGAGAATGCAGCATAGCCCAGAAACTCTTCAAGATCTGCGAGGGAGGATGTAATTAAACATTGGAATCAGTACAGGAGCTGTTTGCTCTGCTCAAATGATCCCAGCTAATGTCTTTGTCACACTGTTCAGCTCTCAGTACTTCAGAGCTTGACTGTAACCACTTCTGTACTAGAATGGCTAAATCAAATCAAAGATTTATTCAGCTAATTGCTGCATCCACAGAGAATAGATGTAGTTACTCCCTGTTAAGATTAAAGATAATATTGATGTAGCTGCAGCCATAATGAAAGACTTGCAAAATACAGCTAGAGAAATCAAGCCCTAGTAATGAATGGGATGTTATCCTCTCCTATGTTATTCTTGTGAGATTTAATTATACTGGCCACAAATTTTGTACTTCAGTATTTGGGTATGGTTCTCTCTCTGGCTATCAGGGCTGGTACAGAGCAAGAATTAATTGTAGAACTGAGCTGCCTGAATTCAAAGTCTGGACTATGAGCACGTGCTGAAAGCAGAAGTTCTTTACATCTCTCTCTACCCATGTGTTGAATAGCTGTAGACAAGAAGTAGACAACCTTGTTACAATAATAGCAGGTTTTAGCAGGGGGCAAGAAAAGCACGTGAAAATAAATTTTAATTGTATCTGCATCACTTCTCCAACTTACACCAACAGAGTTACTGGGATTTTTTTTATACAAAAGAATGAGAATTGACTCAGGACTTTATCCCACAGAATTTCCTAAAAGAGCTGTCTGTAAGAAAAATTGGAATATCCGTGTTTTTATGAGCAAAGTTGAGGAAGCTCAATGAAGCCCGTGCTGGGAGAAACTTTAGAGTGTTACATGTCAAAATCTCTTTGTGTTTATGATGCTGTACTTGATATTTTTAAGTTTTCTGTTCAGAAAGAGTTTTTGCTGTTCCTATTTTTAAGCATTGTGGCCTACAAAAGCAGCTGTGGGATTTATATGAGAATTTTTAATTCAGAGAGGAAAAAGTCAAGATGGGAATAACCTTATTAATGCTCAGAGAGCAAGGCTTTCCCTTGGTCTTTGTGTAATCTGCAGAACGTGATGGAAGGTGCCTGCACCACTGGCTGTGGTGATGAATTGCTGTCTCAAACACTGACAGGTTTGGTTTATAGTGTAGCTGGTCCTGGCCTGAGGGAGGAGAATCAACCATATATATTCCCTTACAGGTACAGTTTCTACCCTTCTGTGGTGCAATCTGGGGATATTTCACAGCATCACGATGTCTCCTGTCATAGCTCATAAGAGGACTTGTGGTTTCTCTTGATAAAAGACTGTATTTCACATTATGCTGATCCTCTCCCAATTTTACTCCTTTTTTTTTTTTTCAAATGTAGTCTCCTGATTAAGTACTTCTTTCTTCCACTCAGCCAGGTTTGTGTGGTTGCACGAATAGGCTGGTTTTGAATGTTCAGCAGAGGGCAGAATTTCCCACGTTATAAACACCTCGGTGGCAAATTAATTTGTCACAAGAATGTTTATTTTAAATGTGCCATTTACAGTGTAACAGTGAGGAGTGATAAAACCCCCTACGTTATCATTATTACTGTGTTACTTTTCCCCATGAAGTTGTAGATAAAATGAAATATCAGCAAATGTTAACACCATACTTCCCAAAGACTTGTGTCTTATCTTGTTTGAAGTGAAATGGGTAAACATTTTGTTGATAAGATTACAGTAAACATAACTTCCTGTACAACTGAGAGAGCCAGTTGGAGATATTTAACATAAACTTCAAGATCCAAGGTCTCCTGTATTTTCCATATGGGGAAACGAACATGCAACAGCTGGGTTTGACCTCCCTGTGTGTCCATCAAGAAAAGCTCTGCATGATGGCAAGAGATCATGCAAATGATCATGAGTTTGAGGTTTTTAGTTCACAGGAAGCATTTATGCAGCAGCATGCTGCGCTTGGTGTGAATTAAGCTACCTACTGCTAAATGTGTCGCAGACCACCAGCATGCATTTAGGAATTTTTTAAACCTTCAGATGCAAAAATTGTTGTGCAAACAAAACAGGATGTGCTAACTATTCCACCTTTTTTATATCAGTATGAAGAGGGGAAGAAGCGAAGAAAGCCCAACTACAGTAGTGTGGATCTTTCTGAGGTGGAGTGGGAGGACAGAGATGATGTGGTAAGTGATGTGTTTTAAAACCCCGTCAGAAGATGTTGTTGCATCCCACTACTGTACCTGGAACCTGTTTAAGTGGTCATTAGAGAGGCCACCTGACTGCTCTCAGGATGGGAAGGACAATAGACCCTTTTATTTAATTGAGAATTTTATAACTGTTTTGCATTGCTTCTTCCCTATGTATGCATATACCCCATACACAGACTCTTTGTATTTTCGGTAAAACTCATCACCCTTGCAGTCTCCATGCATCCCATTGTGTATTTGTGCTGGATAGCAAATATAGCACCAGAAACAGGAATAGAATGTCTCCTCAGGGCTGGCCCAGACAACTGATGAAACTCAGAAATGAGCTGAACTTCTTTCCATGAGGTCTGTCTTTCCTTAATGGAAGTAATGGGAGTTTTTTACTTAATGTACAAAGTGAAAAAAAAATCAGAATAAACAAAATGGGATTCTTTTACTTATGTGCAGAGCAGAGTTTCACTCCAAACTCTAATTTCAGACACATGGGTAGCTGCAGGAGCATGAGTTCTGTGTCTATCACACAATGCTTTCCATTAACCTAATTTTTCAGTGCTCCATCTACTCTGTAGTTTGCTCTTTATCTTATTCTTTCTTACCTTTCAGGCTTAGCCTTTTCTGCAGTACTGTATCAAAAGCTTTCCTTATGTCCATGGCTTAACCTCTGCCTGTTCTTTCTGTCACTTCCTCAATAAATCTGATTTGTTAGGCATGATTCGTTTTGTGTGAATCTGTGCTGACTGTCCCTAATTAAATCGTAACTTTCCAGGTGTTCACCTTTCTGTCCCGTAATTTAGTTTTTCCCAGAAGGTCCCTCCTGCCAAAGTCACGACTGCATGTCTGTATTTTTCATAGATGTCTCCTCGATCCCTTCTCAAATATCAGTCCTCTGTTAGCTTCTCTCAAGTCCCTCATACTTCTGCTTTTCCAGAGAGGTTTGAATACATCCCCTGAAGGTTCCCATATTTACTTTGTCATGTCCTTCCGAAATCTGGGATGGATCACGTACAGCAGCCCCTGGAGTCTTGTCAGTCTTCAGATGTCCTAATTTCTTGATCTCTGTTCTGACATAAGTCAGTATTTTCCTTCTCCCTTACAACACATATATCTTGCATTCCCTGCTCTCTCCAGCCCTTGGTGAATAGTGGAGCAGTTCATCTCTGCTGTGAGCAGCGTCTGCTTCACCAGGTGATGGATTGTCCTCGGCCTCTCCTCAGAGGCCCTTCCACTTCCTACGCTGAAGTTTTGTGTTGGAGTGCGCACACAAACATTGTCCAACCTTTTTATAGCTTTGTGTTCCATTTTCTATGCACACACTATTTGAGGTTTCCTCATAAGTGTTGCAGCAGCCTTCTGCAACCTTGGCAATCTCATTGGCCTCCTGTTTTATACTCTGCTTTTTCTCTTAACTTTGATCACATATTACTCAACCAGTTTCTCTGCTAATGACCTTTTAAAATTTCCTCTGTCCTTTCAAATGTTATTATAGTTACAAAGAGACTTTAAACCTTTATGATTTCTCTTCTTTAAACCTTCATGATTTTTCTTCTTGTTATTTCTCCTTGGTTTGGGTTTTTTTTTTCTTTATATTTCTTCCATTACTTCCTCTGTCTAATTTTCACATTTTTAATCCCTTTTTTTGAATCATATCTCAGTAGATGTTCAGTGGTTCAGATAACGGGACATTGAGCTATTTCTCTGACATAGAAAATCAAGTTTTATTTATAATTGAGATTCTATCTGAGTACACAGGAAAGTCCAGATTCAGCTTTCTCTCAGTACTGCCTTTTATTGACACCTCTAAGCTCTGTCACTTTTTCTGAAAATTTCTTAAAAAATTGAGTTTTGTCTTATCTGAAGGCTGCCAAAAATTTATTTCACATTTTGATGAAAAATATATACATACATTTCATCTGTCTTTCTTTCACCTATAAAATATGTTTCTTAAAAATGAATTTTTAAATGTAACACAGAAACAAGCAACATGTGGCTCTGCTTCACCCAAGGCCTTGGATTTGACGTTCTTGATTTTTTCCAAGCTTGGGTAGTAAAGCATTGTTTATTCAACTGCAGAGGCAAAGAATTAATGTATTCATATAGCTGCTTTTAATAACAGACTACTACTGGTATATTTTTCTCCCATGAAACACTTACGTAGAAGCTGATTAAGACATTTTCTTACTTTTTGCCACATTAATTTCATGGTTACATAGTTTTCCAAGAATATAGAATGATCTCATACTGCAGAAGTGAAACTGAGTTGTTAGGAATTGATTGAAAGATATTTTGTTGAAGGAGCAATAATGCTTATTACTCTGAAAGGTGAAGACATGGGTTTTCTTCAGTGCTCCAATGAGGAAAAGGTGGCCAAACTAAGGTTAGAATTTTTTTCACCGTGAAATATTCTTGTCATAAATATATCAGCTCATTTTCCTGCTATCTTGCTGTCAAGGCATTTTATTAGAAACAGAAATTTTAGCATGAGCTTGTAAAGTTAATAGTGTCTTCCAGCAAGGTTTGCAAACACACAGTACCAAAGAGGAGAAGATTCAATTTGGATAGAAACCTTTTTCTTGTTAACTCAATTAAAATTCTTCTGTTATAATTTCTAGCTGAATGAAATTTCTTTTTCCAAATAAAAAAAAGACCATGAATGAATGTTTTGGGGCTTGAAGCCAACTGAGGCAGTGCCTATTTTATGCATTTGAGGAGGGAGATGAAACTGCAGAAGAGCTGAGAAACCAGATTACAAAGCCAAGAAATGCAATCACAGCAAGCAGGAAAAAAAAAAAAACCCAGAAGAGTAAAACTCTAAATCCCACATGCAGACTTGATCTTAAACACTACTGAGCGTTTGGAGATCCTTTTAGTAAATCTATGACTTGCCTGAGGCTTGTGGGAGGAATGGGTCTTAGACAACTGCAGGCACCAATAGGAGAAAAATGAAAACCACGTTAAAGATAAATGGAACTGTTCTGTAAATGTTAGAAAGTAGATGGTTAATTAAGACCAGCTCTCCAAGTCCAAAACCACAAAACTTAAAATAGGAAACTATTTCCAGAATTGCCTATTATGTATTGTTAAAAAAAAATCTACAGTAAAATATATGCTTTATTTTATATATGCCTCCGGCTAAAAATTATTCTTTTACACTCACTGACAGAAGAGTAAGACTGTTAATTCAAATCTAGATGCCCTAGAATTAAATTTAAAGAGCTACAAAGTTTGCAGTTTTTTGATGGGTCAGCCATGCTCAACTTGTTTGTGAGAATAAAACAAAATCTTTCACTGGCAAGTTTGGTGATTCTCTTTTCCCTCCATAGTAACTCAGCCTGCAGAGCACATTGATTTGTTTGTCCTCAGAATTTCTCATTAAAACTCAACTGAATTGCTCAATCTGGCATGAGGTACTGTAGAACAGGAGATATTTATTCAGCAGGAACATGATGTCTAAAACTGTGTTTAGATAGATATGTAATAGAAGGGACATAAAAATGCTAATTTTGTCAATATTTTCCTGTATTTTAAATGGTAAATTGATTTGTAATAGCAGAATTTTGAAACTGTAATGAAAATTACAGCTGCAAAAGATCTATAGGTGGTTTTTCCCACAAAAAGCAAAAAAAGCTCACATCTTCCATTAGTAAATCTAAGAGCATTCAAATTAAATAATTCCATTTATGGATGGTGTAACTGTTAAACAGCAACTTTTTTATTTCTTCCCTAATATGAACTGGTGAATAGGCAAATTCAAAACCTGAAGGCTGAGGATTTCTCAAAAAACCTGTCTTGTCTTTCCTCAATTTTATCCCAGAGACCCTGCCCTCAGACCAGCTGTGTGTGCCAGGGTGGCCTGTCCTCTTCCTTGGGGACACTGATGCTCATTTTGGCTGACAGGCCTGGGTTGGGTTGTTGGGTTTTTTTACTCTTGTTTTCACCACCATGGCATGTTCATCTATGAGAGAGGCTGTGTGTCCTTTGGGAGGAAGGCAGGGAGCACCAAGGTGGGCTAAGGGCAGAGTTTTTAGGGATGATGGCCCAGGGACTTTGCAGCTCCCAGGTTTGGGAGCCTGTAGCTCTCGTAGAAAAAAAAAGGTTACAGGAAAAGAATGTGTGCTTGTAATGGTGATCTAAAAAGTAACAGATTTAACTTGCAGAGCAGCAGCTAAATCATTGTGTATAAACCCTTTTCCATTTGTTTTCTGTTTCCCTAGCTTCTCTGAATTTTTGGCTTACAAAACAATGAAACACATTTTTGAAGGGGATTTAAAATGTCTTTTGGAAGACTTGGAGAGGTCCAGGCCGATTGTTAAGGCTGTGACTGGTCTGTGGCCCCCACTACAGAGCTAGAATTTAATACCTTGCAAGGGGTGCCTGGACACCAATGCACAGCAGAGGGAATTGCAGAGCACTGGATCACAGATCAAATGGGCTGTCATTCTGGTTTTTCTGGGCTAGTGTTCATTTTTGATGCAGTTAGGATAAAGTTCCTGGTGCTTGTTAAGGATGCCGCCCAATGCAGATTCTTAAGCAGAATAAATAGTGTAAGATAAGGGGGTTTTCTCTTTTTTTGCTTTCTTGTTATCTGAGTCATTGTTGATGTATTTAAACACTGGGCCCTGGTCTAACCAGCTAAATCCAGCTTAGCATCCAGTCCTTGCCTTGCCATGCAGAATAGTAGTCAGTTACACTGTTCATACCAAATAAAATCCAGATTGCTACACAAAAAGGCATTTTACTTGTTTACTTTATTTATGTTATTATATTATTTTTTATGAAGGATGCTGAGAGCTCCTATCTTATACACCTTAGCCTGAAATTGTTTGGCAGGAGCCTTGGCCTATACAGTCACTAATAAAATCTGTAAGTGGGCTCTCCAGTGTGTAGCAGATTTACTGGAAATGAAGAAATTAAGAAAATTCAGTGCTACTTAGGCCAGATGAGTGTACTGGAGAGGTCAGAGTTAAAAGGATTACAGAAAAAGGAAATAAAGGACTTGACACACATTTCCTTCATTTCAGCTTCGAAATGCAATGGTGAACCGGAAAACAGGAAAATTCTCCATGGAAGTGAAGAAGACAGTGGACAAAGGGGTACAACGTCTAAAATACTATTCCAACTAAATATAAAGCAAGCAGATAATTTTTAAACTATTTTTAAGGTTGCTATAAATATGGTTCCCTGCAGTATATTTTTTTTCACTCACTGAATGTAAACTTTGCTTCTAATTATGTCAGTGACTAACCACTTGATCTTTTATGCATTTCTTATAGCAAATTAACTTCTTCCCCTCTCTCCTTTTGACTTGTTCTGAATCTAGAAGCGGGTCCTGGTGATGACAAATGACTACTATTATACAGACATCAAGGGCACTCCATTCAGGTAGAGCTGGCCATAATAAATGGACGTTTCATCCAACTCCTTGGATTTGTGCTTATACAGAGCTTGTGAACTCATTAAAAGCTCATCAGCAAAGGCTGACAATGAAATATCCCTGGACAATGCTGAAAATAGCAAGGAAAAGGAGCCTACCAGCATTCCTTTCAGCTTTTCCAGGGATGGAAAGTTTGTGCAAGCTCACCCAGGCAAACTCACAGTGTTTGTCATGGCTTACATTTCATTGAAAAAATATTCAGTTGAGGTTTACATTGAAGGAAAGGCTTTCGCAAGTACTTGGAGAGCTATAAATACTATAATCCATTTAAGTAACTACATCTTGAGCCCCATTTTATTATTTTTTTCCACAACAAGAATGTAATGTAAAATGAGATAGCATTTCACTTCCAATTTGAGGTTTGGATGTTTTCTTTCTCTGAACGACCTTCAGAGGATTTCTATAACTAAAACCAAGTAAGCTGGTAATTTTTGCATGTATTTTAGGAGGGGAAAAAAAAAGGAAAAGAAAAACAGGTAGTCACTTCAAAAATGCTCATATTTGAACTAGAAATGATCTGCTAAAAAAGAGCTCTAATTGTACTTTGCACTTAAGGCAGGAGTTTGGCAGTTGTGGTACTCAACTGAAATTTTCTTCAATGGAAGAGTTTCACATAACTTGAGCTACATTACCACACGGAGAAACTACAGGCACATTTCTCTGACCTCTAATGCATGTTAAAATCTATTGATGGGTGGTGATACTCAGTGGATTTCTTGTTTGTTTTTATTTTGTGGCATTTTCTTCTGGCTGCTGTTTGTTTTTCTTTTTCTGTTTGTTTTGCTTTGGCACTGGCACTCTTGCACCATTAGGTAAACAGAAATGGGGCTACATACATGCATGTAGCATGAGTTGTGATGCTAAGGACAGAAATATAGTTAGGAAAACTGTCCTTTTTCAGCATGGTATGTGTCTAGATTTGGCTTGTTGTGTAGATTTGGGACAACTGCACACTGTAGTGCCAAAGATGTTCAGTGTTCAGCCCTTTCCCAGGCTGAGCCGTTGATTGCAGCTTGTGTGCTCTTGGATTTGGTGCCTCTCCATGTACTTCAAGTAGTAGCCCATGCATTTGCAGTCTTGCTGATTACTGCAGATTCCTAGCTCAAGAAAATCCCCTTTAGTGAATGAATGAATGCCAGAGGTATTCTGTGTTGGTGTTCAATAGCAAGAGGCATGGGATCTTCCAGCCACTTCATTAAACTTGGATGTTTTAAATGGTAGACTGAAAACCAGACCAAAACACAGTGTATAACTCTTGAGAATTTATGAAGCTGGAGTCAATACAAAAGAGCTGTACTAGCTAAAAATATGAAACACAGAAAGATTAGTCCAGGAGGAGTCATGATGCTGTTGTCACGTTTGAAATTCTTTTCCTGTCAGTAGCTCCATCAATTCCCACACTTCTGTAGTTTCTCAACAGCTTAGTCTGATTTACAAAAAATTGTCTCCTTCACTGTAAAGCCATGGTCATGTTCAAGGCTCAGATGAAGAAATCTTATGCTGGGTGAACAGCAGTGAGCTTAGAGGGGCTCATTTATTGGTTTGCCAGGGAATAATGGTTTACTGCACCTCTAGGCACACATAAATACAGCCAATTGTTGCAGGCACATCAGAACTGAGACATCATTGAAGCAACTAATTGAACAATAAATATAATTGGTGAGAGTTTGGAAACAAACAGTTTTAAGTTAATCATAGTACATGAGCTGGAAAAGTAAAAAATGAAAATAGCTCTGAATGTCTGCTATTGTTTGTCTCACAGATTTCAAGGTCTGCTTTATTTCTCTGCACAGTTTAGGTGTGGCTCTCTCTAGAGGACATGGAAAATACTTCTTCAGAGGGAATGTAACTGTAGAAGAAGGTAAGGTACCTACCTTCTCATGTGGCTTACACAGTAGTTTTATTGTTAATTTGGTAGTTCCTTGTCTGCAGATTCCATAAGGGAGTTAGACTTTTCTTTTTTCTTTAAAAATCTTTTACTTTACAGGGTTTTAAGCATAGTCAGACCAATTGTGAATCTTCTTAAGACAGGGTCATCTTTCATCCTCTTCTCAGTATTTCAGAGAACAACTCAGAGCCCAATGTTAATTATTTGTGGTGTTTTCTGAATGAAGTAACCACTAAGAGCACTGTAATGGCCATGGGTTTTGTTCACAGACTATATATTGTGAAATCTTTCAGAGCTATAACTGGTATGTGCATTAGCTACAAGGATTTACATGTTTATAATAGTAGTAGAGGTACCCAGGGAAAGAACTGTTCTTTGGTTTTGTTTTTTTTATAAGTCTCCAACTAAATGAGTGGAGGAGTCAACTGTGTGAGTGATAAAATTGTTTGGCAAGAAGGTTTCTGAAGATGGAGGAAGAGTGGAGGCATTTCAGAAGGTTGAAAATTTTAGAAGCTGCTGAGCAAGAAGTGTTTCAATAGAGGAATGCTTTCAGATTTTATGCTGAAGCCTCTATTCCTGCTTCTTGTTTTGTCAGTGATGTTAAACAGGACAGCTGATTTCTTCAGGTCTTTGTTCTTCGGCTGTGTTTTGGGACACGAATATGTTCTTGTGCTCAGGAGAGATAGAAAAAGAAGTGCCTTGAGGGTTGGGTACCTGCACAGCAGCTACAAAGAAGGCACAGCTGAAGGCTTGGAGCTACTCACTCCCCAGACTGTTCCCAACATCCCTGTCACAGATGTTCTTTATTCCAGCCACACATCCCAGTCAGCCTAAGTCCCAGATGCACCCCCAGAAGTGTGAACAGAACCACAACCAACAGTTCCCACTCTCACCTTCACTGAGTCTCTCAGTTCATCTCACTGTCCTCCTCAGGGACCAAAGTTTTAGTTCCAGTTTTGGCTTCCCTGCCTTCCTTAGTCAGGGTTGCTCTGTCCTGGTTAATTTTGTACTTCGGGGGGTTAAACCCAGGTGCTGCCTTCTGAACCCTATTTGCTTATTGTCTATTGATAAGCATTTTAAGAGTTATTAAAATTGCCAAAGTACATATTTATTGTACTGTAGAACTAATGATATAGTTCTTATTTACAAGCATATGTGTGACCTGCTAGTACAAAAAACCTTTTCTGAACAATCCCATAAATGGCTGTTTGTGTTTATGGGCTGTGTGCTTAGGTTTTGAGGGAATTGTTCTTAATGGTTTTTTTTCTTTATAAGAGAGCAGAACAGCTCATATGAAATGAGAAGTGTGTATTTTATCATAAAGAACTTTACTGGCCAAAGAGAAGGAGGGAGTATGAACAGGAGTCTGTTACCATTTTGCATTTGTGTTTGCTCAAATTGTCTTCTAAACTTTATATATATTACGTGAGTAACTTGTATAAGTTAAACATATCAGCAGAAAAATTTTTCTTAGCTTTTCAGTTTTAGATCTGATTTAACTAATTTTGCCAGTTTGTTAGACCCTAAAGTGTATTTGAACATAGTTTACTGTGATTTATTTCATTATGGTAATAATGCACTTTCCAAGAAGTGTTTATATTATGGAGTGTATGCAAATAACCATCTGTTACCCAGACTTCCCCTAAATAACTCACTATTATTCCTGTTACAGGTTTACATGATTTAGAACACCCTGATGTATCTTTAGCAGACGAATGGTAAGCCTTAAATAAAGCATGAAATTAGTGTCTGTTACCCTCCTTGTTTGTGCTTGCAGAGCCCAATTCTTTATATCCAAAGACAAAGAAAGATTGTGCTTGTACATGTAACCTTTTACTGTTTTGACAACGTGTTCACAGGTCCTACTGCAACACGGACTTACACCCTGAGCACCGGCAGATGACCCAGCTAGAAGCAATCAAACGCTACCTCACAGGGAAGGAGCCCCTGCTCCAATGCAAGTACTCTGTTAAACCTGGCTTTGCAGCCTTTACCCCAGCCCAAAACTGCCCTCCTTTACCTTCTGCAAAATGCCAAGCTGCTTAGCTCAACCGGTGGTGATCTGAGATAGGATTGCTCAGCTGATGTTGCTTTGCAGTTTCATAATGTGCTGAGCTTTTCCCAGGACATCAATAAAGATGTTGTTATTTATTAGAATTATTTATGTATCATTGTTATTAGTATTAATTATGACACAAATTTTCGACTTTAACAGTGAACTATGTGCCTATACCAAACATTCAAGTTTCTGTTCATACGGTGTGGCTGTACTACACAAAATTCTCTCTCCATCTGGTTTTATAAATTAAACAGGACTGATGGGAATCAATCCTTGGATCTAAAGAATATACTTGATATTTCATGAGTATTTTAGGGAGTATGCATATGTAATTAGAATTTCTGAACTGCAAAGCAGAATAAAACATTCAGATGGTTGCATGTGCTCTTTGTTTGCAGAAATGCAGAACATTTGTGACTGTTACTAGACCTGCTTGTTGTAACCTTGTGGCACATGCAGACATGAGCATTGGACAATATATACATGAATGAGTTACATGAAGTGGAGTATCACTGGGTTTTGACCTAAAATTGTTGCTAATGCAATGAAATCATATGTGAAAAACTGCATGGTGGTAAAATACAGTGAAATATTATGTAGCAAAGGCTTTGTAGTGTGAAAAGTTTGAAAGCATATCACAGATAAAGTAAAATATAAGAAAACCCTATTGTTTAGTCATCTGAAAAAACTCTTTATATGCACAAACATTTACTGAATTTGTTGTACTGTGGTAGGTGATAAAGAATTGATCCAGGAAGTTTTGTTTGATGCCGTTGTGAGTGCACCAATTGAAGCTTATTGGACCAGTCTAGCATTGAATAAATCAGAGTAAGTTATCTTTGTTCATCATTATTCATCAGTCATGGCTGTATTTTTATTAGTTATGTTAATGAACTGGTGGAATGTCTAACAAATCCTGATATGCATGAAAATACTGTACTAACTATTTGATCCTAAATACCACAAAGTTTGAGTTCAATCTGGAGTGTTTATTTTGCAGAGTATGTAATGATGATTAGCTGGAAGGTTACCCAATTTCCACAATAAAACTGGTGAAATTGTACCCTAATTGCAACTTGTAGCTCTGTGTGTTTTTAACGAAGGGTACTTGAGAAATTTAATGCAAAATTTACCACAATTATTGATGCAATTGGTACTTTGTCTCAGAATAAATTATATATAGAAAAATTTGCACTGGCATATAATTTCGTTAATCCTTGATTTCTTTATTTTCTGGAACTACTTGGGATCTAGGTTCCTGTTAGGGAGAGTCAGGAGATTAGCCAGTCCTTTTCAGAGTTTACATCTTCTACTTTATTCATTTATGCTTTGATGTACTAAGGTGCTAAGTAACAAGTTTTTATCTATATTGGAGTAAATAGCTGTTAAATTTAGCAGTTTGCATGAAATACAGTGGTTGAAAGGCAATTCTGGAGATTATCCTGATCAGATTTTCTTAAATTTCAACCGTTTTCTAAAAGTTGAATGAAAAAATACTTTGCTGCACAGCATGTACTCCTACTGAATGAACAAAAATAACGTGATAAGAGCTGGCTCATCAAAGAGTTACCCAGCCTTCTCTGAGAAGGTGAAGTTAAGAAATTGCTGCATGCTAATATCCTGTGGCCATGGAGACGTGTAAGGTGTCATCCTACACAATGAAATAACAGATCCAAAACACAAGGACAGCTGTGGAATGGTGCCAGTGGGAGGCTTCTGAAGCCCTTTCAGATTCTGACCTTGCTTCATTCTGTCTCATTAATGAAACAATCAAATGGCTCTGGTCCCTGGTTTTGTGGTAATGGGACTGAACTTCTTGCAGCCATACAAGAATTAGTTTTAAAGTAGCTTGGTACTGATAACAGTGCAGCAGAGGAGTTCAGTCTGAGCTTCCTGCCACATTTCTTTTCCCAAGTTCTGGAGGCTAAAGCCTGTCCTGATGGCAGCTAAGTTTGACTCTCAGCTGCCTGCTTTAAAATCTGTTTGCTTACCTGAGCAACAGTCACACCTATGACTTGAAGCATAAATATAGCACAGAAATGCTGGATGAACTGGGAGCAAGATCTGGAATTCCTGCCCATCTCAGAATCATTATGTGTCAGTGGTTATTAAATAGTTTGTATATAGCTATAGCACACCTTTTTATTCTATTATTCTATCCATATAATCCCTTCCTACAAATCCTACAAAATTTATTGTGTTTGGCTTTTTAGGGATTCTTAGTCTAAATAGCAATTCTACATTGCATACTATTCAAAACCCAGATGACTATAACTTAAAAAAACCAGCATTTAAAAGTAAATCAATAAGTAAGGGGACTACAATAATCTTTCTCACAAACGCGTACACTTGTGCTTTCTGTGGCAGTGATGCAGCTTTCTCTGTTTCCTGTCTGAAACTTTGTCTTTGCTTGTGCTCTGCTCTGTTTCAGGAACTCTGACAAGGGGGTGGAAGTTGCCTTCCTTGGGACACGGACTGGGCTCTCTCGTATCAACCTGTTTGTGGGCCCCGAGCAGCTCACCAACCAGTAAGTCACAAATTGAGCCTGCCAGACAGATAAGAAAAAAGAAAAAAAAATAGTTTCTTTTTAAGAAGCCCATCTACTGTTTCTTCACAGGGAACAAGTTAGAAAGATATCCTAGCATGCCTTAAATTATTTCTTCGGTTGGAACATGTAGAACAATGAACTATTTTACACCTGTAGCCTATAAATTTGCTGTCCCTGCACACACAGCCCCAGCCTCACATCTCTCTTCTTCAGAGCAGATTGCCAACACACTAAACTTTTTACTACCACCTGAAAACAAACACCTGTAGGCTTTTTCAAGCATTTTGCATCATTGTTGTGGAAAATCTTTTTGGTGTTGAAATAAAGCCAAGTGACAGAATTGGACTGGGTGAAAGAGCAATCAGGAGACTTCATCATACAAGAGTTTCCCATTTTCTTTGGAGTACATGTAACCTAGTGGAGGTATTATGCATATAAAAGAACACCTTTGTTTGATATTTATGATAAACTAAGTTGATTGAATGTAAAGTTCTTTGGGCTTACCAGAGGACAGATATTGTTGTACAAGTAGGTGACATCAGCAGCACTACAATTTGTTACTGTCAGACAGAAAACCAGAACAATAGAGTGGACATTATACTTGTTCTTGGCATAAATTTTCTCCTGGCAACATTCCCTGAAATTATTGAGGAATAAAGTATTTAGTTGTCCACTACCACCCCCTACACAGTATTTTGAACATAGGCTATAAAATTACATTTTTTTTCACTACCTAAGAGTGAATGCCAGTGGCAACAGACTAGCAAATCTCCAATGCCTTTTCCACCTTGTGCAGCTCACAGTTCTTATATTGTGCTGAAAGAAAAAGGCTTTTTAGACTAAGCTTTTTTATTTGTACAAATCAGTAAAAACAATTTTAGTGGTACTTAGAGGTACTGGTTTTTAGTGCTTTTAGCGTCTTTCACAACAAAAGTTATTGTGTGTCATAAATAATTATTAGTAACTAAATTTAACTCTTTTGTTGAACAAGTATTATTAGAAAAATTGTGCCAAACCATTTTCTTTTGTAAAAGATTGCAATTTTTTTTTTTGTCTTTCAAAGCTAGAAACTATTTTGTGCCATACAACAAACAACAACTGTTTTCTTTCTCTCTTTTTTCTCAAGAGACTTCCTGACAGCTGAAGATAAGGAGAACATCTTTAACGCTGACCATTTTCCACTCTGGTACAGAAGAGCTGCTGAACAAATACCAGGGAGCTTTGTCTACTCAATCCCATTCAGCACAGGTCAGTAGTTTTGTCATTCCTTCAATTCTGAAGCATGCTTGATGCTGAAAGGATCCCAAGGGCGTCAGTCC
This sequence comes from Dicaeum eximium, assembly GCA_013396995.1. NCBI lineage: Eukaryota > Metazoa > Chordata > Aves > Passeriformes > Dicaeidae > Dicaeum > Dicaeum eximium. Next base: position 877,291 of record VWZP01007285.1, read on the forward strand.
AGAGTGGAGTTTGTAACTAATCTCAAATATTGATCTGAAATAGCCACTGACATTTGCAGCTACTTCTCTGCTCCTCTGACCAGGTGTGTGCTCCATGGGGCTGCAGGTGAAACCCCAAGGTGTGGTGTGACACTTTGCATTTAATTGCACAGGTAGAACCACATTTTAACAAGTGTTTTAGGCAGCTCAAGTCCAACAGAGTAAATGTCCACATTATTGAGATTATTGCCAGTTGTCACCTTCACTGTCCCTTTTAGCAGGGGGGGTGAAATCTGATGGCTCATTTCAGTGTTTTAAGCTTGGTTTTGGCATGCAGGGGAATTTAGAATGGCAGTGCCAGTGTGTTCTGTGCATACATGATGTTCCCTGTTTTATTTTCTGAACACTATATCCACATGGACTGTTATCTTAAACCAGGGGAGAAAACCCCTAAATTTCTTCATTTTGCAATAGATTGTTTCATTTTTTTCCCCCTTAATACACCCCACAGAAACTGCCAACAAGAGCAATGTGGTGACAGCCAGTACTGCTATCCAGCTCCTTGATGACAGGAAATCTCCAGTGGTTGCAGGTACAATTGTTACAATTTATTCATTTTGTTAACTTTTTTAAAAAATCAGTTTATGAGTTCCTCCTTTCTCTTTTGGGTTAGCAGGTGTAGATATCAAATCTTTTAAGAGAGAGAGAAGGATGCAGTTGAACCTAAAAGAAATAATTGGATGGCTAAGTGTGGAGAGTATTTAATGCTTCCTCTCCCCATGAATTTGATCCTCTATTAATTGATTCTCAAACCTCCCTGTGAGCTACTGAGTTTGACTTTATGGAAACAGCCATTATCTGTAAAGCATTTTCGGTAGACACATTTCTATATCATCATAAATCAGATTATATTATCATAAGGAAAAAGAAATATAAGAAAGGACTCTCTGATGTGTAAATGTTCCCCCCAGGCTTCAAGACTGAAAATTCTGTGCTATAACAGGATACAATGTGGTGATTTTGTCTAGATTATCAGAGATGTGATTTGTTCAGAGCATAGAAATTGAGTAACAAAGCTCTACTGACTGCCAGCCAAGAATATAACAGTACCTAAAGACTAAAAGGTGAAGTGTGACAACTACAGAATAGAGATAAAACACACTGATTTAAAAATGAGAGTAATTTTGAGATTGTTGGATGTTCCTCTCTCAAGTTCAGATGTTTATCTGACCAGTTTTTCTCCACTTCCCAGTGATTACTGACCTTGAAGAAGGAAAGAATTTTGATAAATCTTATTATTTATTTTGCCAGAAACCAAGCTCTCTTATCTCAGGAAAAAATTAGATACCTACCACAAAAGCAAGAGCCACCTTATTTTTTTTCTTGTATAATTTAAATATTATTAAAAATGCAGTGAATACCATACTGAAAGAAAAAGAGTGTGCCAGAAAAATGGGAAGTCTCAAATATGTTTCCTCAAACACAGAATATTTCCACTGATAAGAAAAGATTTTAGAAGGTCGAGAGGAAAGCACCTTTCTGACTTCAGTCCACAAGATACATTCTTCAGAAATTGTTTAACTCTATGACATTTCATGAAATCTTAATTTTGACTTCATACTCCTGTTAAAGCATAAAACTGCATTTATAAACTAATGTCAATGCAGATACCTGCAAAGTGCTGAAGATGTAATTGAGAGTTTTCACTGTACAAGGAAGAAGGCTGACATGTTATTTCTAGAATGTTCAGTTGTTTGTGGTTAGAAAAAGTTTCATCATGAAGTTTTCCATCCTCTCTAAAATGTGTAGGGTTAATAGACATCCTGATGTTTATTCTTTTCTCACTATTATTTGCAATTTGGTTTTGACTTTGAGAAGGTATCACACATAATTACTTCTAATACACTGTCAACAAGCTTTGGGGTTGTTTGTTCTTTAGTAATTGTAAAAGAGAAAAGCAGATGTTCCTGCCATTCCCCCAATAATTCTATTTGCTATTAAACATTTAAAATTGCTTGGGGCCCATTCTATCTCAAATAAACACAGGGTCTGGAAAGCTTTTTAATGCCAAAGCGTGAAGAAGATTTCCATGAAATCTATAAAAGCATCATGCCATGAAAGATAAGAGCACTGTACCTACACGCTGAGGCACATCAGTGGTTTTTTATTTTTATTTCTGTAAACTTTAAAGACTGTGTGCTAGATATTTTGTTTACAGTATGAAGCATTTTAAAGAGTTTGTTTTGAATAATTTTTCCTTTCCCTCTTTATGGTGGCATGTTTTCAGGTGATTTTCTTTTTGGGGGAAGCCACTTTGGGTCTGTACAAACTTTTTCTGTGAAAGTATCCCTCACCAGCTACAGCCTCTCAGAGACAAATAAGTATATGCAGTATTCTTGTTCTTAAGATCATGAATGTGACTTGTCAGTCCTGCTTTCCCTCAGAAAACTTTCAAGACAGTACCCAGCATTTAGTTCAATTTTTAGGTTTTATTATAAGTCTAACAATAGTCTGTGTTAAGCAAAATGGATTTGGAGGCAGAAACTGGAGCATTGATAAATGGGAAAAGTTTGAAGTTTTTATTAGCCAGACTTGGGAGACTAAAGTAAGATTATGGGTAATGTTTTCATATATCTCTATTGGAGTTCAAATTTGGCCAAAACATCTAATTTTAATTTGTGTGAAGTAAGTATTCCTTATCCCCATTTGGTCTGAGTAGATTACAGTAAGCAGCAGGATGGGATACACATTTCATGTTAAATCACTCTGTTCCCTGGAGGGATTTGACTGAAAATTAAGCTGTGCCAGAATGTTGTTTATTACAGATCACTATAGGAGTTTAAATCTGGCAGAAAGAAACAAGAACATTGTTATAAAATGGAAACCTGAGTTATTCCTGCCCATGAGAGGGGAAAAAAGGAGCAAAACCAGCTCTTACTGCAAAATCCATACACTGGGGTTTGGGGATTTTGTTTTATTTTGGGGTTGTTTTGTTGTTGTTTTTGTTTGTTTGTAGTGGGATTTTTTGTTTGTTGCTGTTGCTGCAGTTTTGTGTTTTTGGTTTAGAAACCCATCACTTATAAAAGATTTCATATAAAAGTCTAAGGCTTATTGCAAATAGTGAAGATTCAACTGTATCAAATAGGCAAAAAACCCTGAAATCAGTGAGTCTGCAAACTGTTACTACAGAGGAATTGAGAGTTGATGCTGTTTCACCATCTGTACCTACTAATACAGTTCCCTTCAGAATGTCTTTGCTTCTTGGCAAAAAGCCCAGATAATTTTTTTCTAAAACCTCTCCTGCTTCTTGCAATTGAGGTTGTGATTTTTTTTTTTTACTTAAATGAATGCAAATTTCTATAGAAGGTGTGTAGATAAATCTTTAATACAAGCGTGGTAGCATCATATTTAATGCTGTGTATACAGAGTTCAGTTTAATTGCAGGAGGGAAGTGACAGTAATACTGCAGGCAGGGCTTTCTTTAGATTTGAGCACATTTATGTTCCAAATTACTTCAGCTGAATGACCATGTCTTCTATATCAAGATTAAATTGAAATGTTGAGCATCTTCAAACTGCCACTGTTACAAAGTGAAGAGTAAAAGGTGGTGGATTTTTTTTCTTCTTCTTAACAAGAACTAAAATTAGGAGAATGACCCCAGACCCCAGTCTTGAAATTTAGTGAGATTCCTGGAATGTTAGTAATCATCTGGGTGGCAAAGATGAAGCTAATATAGAATATCTGAATTTAGACAGTGATTTAACTATTAAAATTGAGGCAAGTTAAGATGGAACTGTGTTTTACTATGCTCATGTGAAGGGCAGTACATTTCTGATAAATGTTGGTAGAATTCAGCATTCCAGTCTTGTATTCCTTGAGATTGCATGATGAGTTGGATGTTGACTTTCAAGTAGCAAATATATGGGCATCTGGATAAGTGCAGCATAGGGTTTCTATGTGCCATGTACATGTTTATTTCCATTTTTTGGCAAGAGATGATGGTTTCATCAGTATGATTTTGTTAAAAAAATTATTAAAGGTACTGCTCACCTAGAAAGTTCTGAACAAGATACAGGGATGGAAGCAAGCAAACAAGAGTCATCATGGAGCAAAGCAGGGTCAAAAAACTGAAAAATTGCTGTCTTTTGAGATTTTGAGTGTTGACAAAATACGTGAACCCTCAAAAATGCACTTTCCTGTAGAGGCATTTCAGTTCAAAAGCTGCAGTACTATATAGAACCTTAAAAGCCCCTCTCGTTGAAAGAGGCCATCGCTCAGAAAACATGAAAAATAGCCCCTTTGTATGTTTAATTAAAGGCAACAGAACTGACATAATCTTCTTAGGGAAAAGAAAAAAGATATTAAAGAATGCTGAGGAAAATGTCTGATGAAAATTGTCAAGTCCTCTTAAGTTTTCTTCATTGAACAAGCAGAACCTGGATTTCAGGCCTCGTTGGAAAAGTCCATAGCAGGCTTAGTAAAAAGCTCTGGACACTGAGTCAGAAGAATGAAGGATTTAATCTTGCACAGGCAAAGTCTTTAGCCTCACAGTCACTGAAAATTTAAAATTTCATGGAGATGAGGAAGAATAGGCCATTTTTGTTTAATACAAGACTGCTTAGGAAAGCTGAAATTACAATTTTCCTGAACCTTTTTTTGCCTCATTTTGTGCAGACCAGTAAAACACATGAATTGTAGAGGCTGGAATTGATCTCTTAAGATCATCAAGTCCAGTCCTAGTGGGTTGAATCTTAAGAGAATGTGAGCTAGAGCTGATTACCCAGAACTGTGTTCTGTCAGGTGCTTCCCAAGTGGAGAGGCCATGCCCTCTCTGAGTGTGTTATATTAGATGCAAATAGAAAAACAGGTGGACTTTTTTTACTGTTGCCACCAACTGTTGAAAACATAGAATTGCAGAAACATTTTGTTTGTGTGGTACCGAAGTACAAGGAAGAAATATCTAAAAAGTATTTTCTGCCTTTGTTTTTTAGTATGGTTGGTTTTGTGTTGGACTTCCTATTTATTAAAGTTAAAATTAGAAAATAGACAACACTAAATGAGCCCTCCTTGCACATGCCCTTCCGTGGCCTGTAAATTCATATCAAGGAGTAGCTGAATTTGTTTGTTTTAAAAAGATTAAAAGCTTTACCAGTATGTCAGACCTGTAGTTTCTGAAAATGAGCAAGTCCTGAATGCTTTTGTCAGCCTAACTAAAACACTATAGTAAGAGAAGCTCAGTGTAGCTAAATTATTGAGAAATGAAAGTATTCCAGTTCTGTGAGGATGAAGGCATGTTTACAGTCATTTTCTGTCAAAGAAGGGTGATTGTCTGGGATAAGAGAAATGGCACAAATTTATATATAAATACATACACACACACATATATATATATATGAACTAAATTATGTTTAATATATAATAAGCAACTCTTTGTATCAGGTATAGGAGGTGTTTACTGAAACTGAAGCAAAGGCAGTCGATCCTCTTCTGTTCACTGACAGTGGGGTTTTAAATGCTCTCAAAAATACCCATTATGCAAACAAGAATACTATGTTTTATTCTCCCAAAGAAATTGTTCCAAGTAATGCCATGATGCAGTATTTAACTTTTCCAGTATTTAACTTTTCAAACTTGATCCTTTATTTTTATAAGCAGCCCATATACAAATTCAAGGATTTTTTTCTCCAAACCCTGGTTAGAGAGAGATTTTTTTGCAAGTTACCTCATCCATCGCTTTCTTTATTCTCCCTTTTATATAACTTTAAAACCCAACTTTAATATAGCAATAAATTCAGTTATTCCGTGTTAAATATTCCTAGTCAAAATGCTGAAAGGCCTCAGATATTTTGAATGAATCAGCTTGAAGATTTAGCATCTCCTTCTAGGCTCATATCCATAAGCTAAGCTAAGAAATAGAAAGGACTTTATTTAATCACTGATTTGTTAGAAATGGCACACAGTTTTGAATGCTTCTGTGCTGGCCAGAGGAAAGTGACCCTGATGATCCTGTTGTTTTAGATAGTCAAACTGTGCCTTGAAATTAGGAAAGATCCAAAATCTCGTATTACCTTTAAAACACAAATCAGTCATATTGAGGCTGGTCGCACTTCAGGTATTCTTTCTCCCTGTTGAGATCAGACTCTACAGAACAGCAATTTAAAAGGAAAATTTGTGAACATGCCAGTTTTCCAGTAACTGAGACTGCTGCTGATCTAGGCTCTAAGTGTGGAAATTTATTTTAAAAATTCATGGAGGAAAATGTGCACCTTATTTCTGAAAATACATACCTTTATGACACAAAAATTCTGATTTTCACCCCCTTTTCCCTTTTATTTTTTTTCTGGTATGTTGATATTTGTGTATATGTGGAACAAATACATCTGCTGTGTTCTTCTTGGACTTTTTTCCCCTATTTTTTCTCACGTGTATTGGTTCATATTATTATTAAGAACATTCAGGCAAATGTCAATGCCATATGCAGTCCTTAAAATTTATGATGCCATCTATAAAACTGCATTTTAATATGAAGGCCTAGGGGAAAATGAATATGTCATCATAATGACACACCAACCAAATTTTTGAGGCATTCTAAAATAGATGTTTTCCTTGTCAGGCAAGAGAGTGATTTACCTAATCTTTACTCCCCATTAGAAGCCACAGAATATTATATTCAGCAGTAGCCTTTAGCAAATCCCTCAAAATGTTTTTCATGCTTTGGTAGAAAACCACGACTTTATGTTTTTCCAGCGTTTCTTGTTCATTTTGAATATTGTTTTTGTATTCATAATTCTAATATTGGTATACAGACTAATGTTTCCAGATTTAGGAAAACTGAGATGAGTATTTGTGCAGCCTAACGTGAAGCAGCTCACATGTTGGGAGCCATTGCTTGGGAAAGATGGTTTGGAGGAAAACACCAAAAGCATCCACGGGATGCTTTGGAGCACGCGGTGAAGTCCTGTCCCTTTCCACTGGCTGGACAGGGAAGCTGAAGTCAGTGACAAATTCACAATTCAGACATTTACATTCGTTTGCATTTGTTCTCAGTTCATTTCACCATACAGGATCAGTGTGTGGAATAGTTTCATAGTGTTTCTGCACTTTTGGGGTAGTTCTCTGCTGGTGTTAACTTGAAAATTTAACCTGTATTTATCTAATTCTTGGGCTCTCCTCACCACTTGTTCTTAGAGAATCCAGGACTTTGACAGATCTACCCCAACGTGTTCAGTATTAATATGTAAAGTAATTGTGATAATTGTAATTAATATGTAGAGTAATTGTGATATTGTGACTTTGATATTCAAGAAGAGATATCCAGATTTTGTTTGGACATTGTATTACTGGAGAATAACGAAGCTGAATTTTGATTGACTTTATTGCAAGCTCTCAATGGAAAGACAAATATAGCAAGCAATTATGTTTCAGCTTAAACTTCGTGTCTTTCAATACAGATGCTATTGGTCATTTTCTGCAAAGATTATTATAGTCTTCAATTTTTGTTCTAAAATGAAATTTTAGAAAGTTTTTCCATAAACAAAGCAATATAGTGAGACTTTATATGAAAGACAGGAATGCAACAATATGTGTGCTTTCCCTGTCTTTGCAAATGCCTTGCAGAGTAGCATGTCCTGATATTTTCTTGATTTTGAGGGGGAAGAGTGTTTTCCACAGAGATTAGAAAAAAATACCGTGCTTACTGTAATACTCTCATGAGATTGCTGGAAGGACAACAAAGCTTTCTCAGGATCCTTTATCTGAAAAATAAATCTGTGCAGACAAATAATTTCAGTGGCAGATGTCCATTGCTAAGCTTTATAAATTAATGGCAGTTCTGTGGAGATTCCCTATATTCAGTCTTCCACTTGTTGTAGTCAGTAATTTCTATAAACAACAAATTGTGGCTTTTATCTCTGTTTATCAGTAGTTGAAAATTCTGTTTCCTCTACTGAAAAATAAATATTTCATCTTTCTTAAATAATTGAATCAATACTTCTCTCTGTTCATGTTCTGCTATTACCTTGTCAGTAGAAATGACCAGATTTGTTAATTACAAACACTTCAACCATGGTAATCATGATATACAGACTCATAAACATTAAATGCAAAATTTGCCTGTGATTTTTTTCTTCTTTTTTTAGGTTTGGTGTGGTTTTTTTTCCTTTGGCAAACAGCATGGTAAAAAGTATAGAATCAGATTTTGCATGGACTGGCTCGATCTGTTCCCACAGCAAAGGGAACTAATGGAAATATTTAATACTTTGCTTTCTGACAGAACTCCCTTTCAATTTACAGCCTTGTGTGTGCACGAAAATCCTCAAAGCATCTTCAGTGTGACTCAGAATGAGACTATTTAAATGTTCTTGTGCCCTTCATTGACTCTTCCTCACCTTTTTCTTTTTTTTTTTTTTAATTTATGAATGATACAATGGGAAAAGCCTGAAAGGTTTTTGGTGCTAGGTCTGGCTTTTTAAGGACTAGGAAGATGTTCTGGGTTATTCCTGACTAGGCAATACCAAGTCAATTTTTGTTTTTCTTTTGCTTGAAAGTATCAGAAGTGTGAAGAGGTTTGTGATGGAAGCTGCGCTGCTGTGTCTGAGCCTGTTGGAAATATTGAGGGTGAAATCTCTCTGGAGGTCGGAAGTTTATTAGCTTTCATCTCAGGATCTGCTCTTTGAGTACAACTGTGCTCATTTTAGGTCGTTGCTGTAGAAAAAAAAGTGATTTGGCATGGCCCCAAACTCATTTTTGGGCCAATGGGCAATAAGATCCAATCCTGTCTTATTTCTGTCTGCTGTATCTGAAAAACTGTGGTTTGCTTTGCAAAATGTTATGGCAGTAAATGGATAAAAGAGTAAAAAATGTAGATTTACATAGTTAAATGACTTAGTTCTGAAAGTAGATTAGATTATTCATTAAGCTTTACCAAATATTTACAAGAAAAAAGAAAGTAAACATCAAGAGATCAGATTAAAGAGCCTGAATACAAATATTCTACATATTAGGATACTGTAAAAAGTATAAATATTCTAAAAATTGCCTAAAATTGTCGGGCTGATGATGTCTCAGCTGAAGCAATGTTCCCAGTCTAGGGTGTACCAGATTTTAAACAAAAATGTAAAAGAACTGAAATGCTTCAGGGAATGCAGAAGGAAAAAAACTTTAGAGAATGTGGTCTTGCAGGAAAAATTTGAAACAGCTTGCTTTATTTAGTTCAGGACAGAGAAGGATGAACAGACCCTAATAATGACATGAAGTACTTAGCAGCTAAAAAAAAAAAAAAAAAAGAAAAGAACAGACAGTAATTGATTGTTTTCAATATCTGCCAGATTTAGATTAAGACTAAGATGCTTAATTTTCTTTGGACATGAAAGTAACTGCAGATGCAGGAATGAGCTTTAATATTTAGTTTGCAATTATTACAAAGCAGATAAGAGCAAGGGTTACATGACTCCTGCCACAAAGCCCATTACTCAGTTGAGGCTGTTGCTGGAACAGCTACAGAGCTTGATCTCAGAATCTGTCTGTTGGAAGGAGGGTGCAGATCTCCAAATGGCACAGCACAGCTTCCCCTTGCCCTTACTGCAGATTGTTCCATGGCCTTCCTCCTCAATACTATATTATATATATAAAAACATTGCTGATTTCTGCATTGGCTGCCTGGACAGGTTTTTATCCCTGTCACTGAGGTCAGTTAGGGGATGCAGGAGATGTCTGTCACAAATAGCCTAAAATGTATTTCATCTAGTCGTGGAAAAGGTGAATGGAGTTCCTGATCTCTGTTGGTTCCCTTAAAATAATTTCCAAGGACCATTAAAGTAACTACTTCTGCACACTTCAAATACTTGTGGAATTCTAAACATGATACTCGAATAGTTTTGGCTCTGATTTGCTCTGATGGTGGAACAGCTCTGCAGAGAGTAAGGATGGACCCTTGGGTGAATCCAGCTGACTGTTCCCTCTGAGAAGGAGGACATGTGAACATGTCACTACAGTGTCCTCTTGCTGAAGGGCAGCACTGTGATGGGAGCTGCATCTGCAGTCATGGCATTGGCAAAGTGGAGCCTTTGTGTGAGGATTTGGGAATAAGTGCTTCAGAAAAGTCTGTAGCAAGCTTGTAAGCCAGCAGGATATCAGGCAGTGTCTTCAGGTACGCTCTGTCTACTCCTTTTGGGGCTTGTATCCAAAGCACTGGAGCATTTCCTCCTTCAGCATTTTCTCAGCTCTCTTCTTCCTTCCCTACTAAATAATTAAAAAATTATATGCCATAGTTAACAAGGTGCTTCCTAATTTCTGAGTTAGGAAATGGATGTAATGTTTAATTGCTGCTTCCTGGGGCAGACTGGAAAGTCAAAAACACATCTTTGGCAATGCTTTTAAAACATTTATGTTATCAGTGGCAGTGCATACAGTGACTGGTTTGAAAACTGCTTGTGAAATGTATACATCTTGAATTGAATAGTAATTTGTACTCTCTAATATAGTACAAATTTAACTAATTAAGCTAAGTTAGATTTTTTTTCTGTTTTTCTTTGCAGAACATATTGACGTGACCTATGGTGCTGTATGTGCACCATAGGTCACGTCTTGGTCTAGTACTGCATCAAGAGTTAGTAAAGGATGGTGAAATACTTTAAACTTGCTACATCAATATTTCATGATCTTTGAATATTCATACACAAAAAAACCCCAAATTTCTGTTGTTCTATATAAAGTTTTAGTGGATATTCCAAACAATATATATATACATACATTTTTAAGAAGTATGAAAAAAAAACCCAAAGAAAATAACCCCAGTAATTTCTATTAAAACACCGCTATTGAGATTCCAGGCTTTTCAACTGCAGTGAGGGCTTTATTTCCAAGAAGACAAAGGCCGCTCAAGCCAAGGAGCTCTCAAAGGGCTCCTTCTCCTCGGGGGTCCCGTGCTGCCTGGCGGGGCCCAGCTGTTCCCTGTGGTACTTGGCGGTGATGGCCGCGTGGGCACAGCCGTAGACGGCGGCCGCCACCATCATGAGGCACACGACGCCGCACACCACGCCGGTGATGGCCACGGTGGCGATGGCGTGGCGCAGGCTGACGGGCCGCGGCCTGGCCTTGGGCTCGCAGCCGCCGCGGCCGCCGTCCTCCGGCTCGCCGTGGTGGCCGTGCTTGGGCGAGCCCCGGGGCTCCCAGCCGTGCTGGTGGCTGCTGGCCGGGTGCGTGTGAGCTGTCCTCACAGGACAAGCCCCAAAGAGCTCGTAGGGAACTTTGAGGAGGTCCTTCCCCTTCCGAATCCCTGGCGCTGAGCAGATGATGCCATCGCTGATTCCTCCTGGGGAAGAAAAAAACAACGGTCTCAATATTTGACGGTTTCTGAATCACTTTAATGTAAAATTAGCATAAACCTTAAGTAAATTTATCATCAGTTTCACTTCATACTTTTAAAGATTTGTAGTATCTTTTAAAGGCTTTTGTTCAATTTGGTCGGTGGTGGGATTATTATATGTCAAAACTCACATAAGAGAGAGTTTTCAAGAAGCAGTTCATCAGGAATGATGAACTTACCCACGTTTTTATGGATGCAAGTGTAGAAAAACACTTGCATCCATAAAAATCCAAAAAAACTTCTATGGTGGCAGAAAAATAGGAACTGTCATAGATAAACAAAGAGGTATTGTTAATTGCGAATTCAATTTGTTCAACTTCTGACCACTGCTAATTTTATGGTGAGAAGGAGAAACTATGTATTTAGAAAATATTTCCCACTTGATTGAAATAGCCCATGAAATGGTCATTGTTCTGACATGGTATGTTAACTGTGACAGGGCAAAGAGGAAGTTCAGGGAGTTGTATGTACCCATCAGTGATTTTTTGAAGCAAGGTTTGTGGTAAGATAATATACACAGGTATAGAGGAGTTGAGTTTAACCAATCTATTACCCTGCCCAAATGCTAAATTTCATGATTGCTTAGAGCCAGCTTCCCCAAGGAGGTGTTTAGTACAGTGGGGAGAGAAGTAGGATTCCACAGTGCAGGTAAATCATGTGGCTGTTCCTCAGTGTGTAGGGGAGAATGCACCTAACGTGGCCCTCAGGTACCTAGTCAGAGACCAGGGCTTTAGGGGTGTGATGTGTCAAGGAGCCCACAAGGCCAAAATCAGTGTTGACATATTTTTAAAAATTAACTAATCAAATCAACTGAATTTTCTTTCTCTTCCCTATCCAAAATAATTCACCTTTCTGCTAAAGCCAGGCGCAGAAATTTTCACCCTACAAAGACTTTGAGAAAGTAGTGAATACAGATGGAGCCCAACTGAAATCTGGGAACTCCACAAATAATGTTGATATTCCAGGACAGATGTGATCACAGCAGGTCTCTTGGTCTCTAATGGTGAAACCCAAAGCATGGTTCCAGACACCTTCAAGGTGTTAGACTGAATATGGATATAGATAAAACCTCCAAATCCTTCAACTCCTATCCTTTCATGGCTTTAAGTAACTAAATATGTGTGCTTGGAATAGAACCCTGGTGTTCCTCCTGACCTGAAGCATTCTCTATAATTTCCTGTGAGTATGCATGAAATGTCAATTGCCCAGGATGGATTCAGCTAAAAAATACTCAAATATTTTGGACTTGTATTGCTTTGTTATGACATACAAGAAATATCTGCAAAGCACTGTAAAGTTTCATCCCATGTGTGTCATATAAGTAGTGGGAAACATTATTGTGTAATGTAACTAATTTTTCTTCATGTTATTCAGACAAGTAATTTTAGGGAAATACAAACACAGAAGAGAACATAACACTTTAAAGCTTGTTGCTAAAATTAATTTGTAAGTTCCATGTCACTTCATTTAATTAACTTGTACAGTGTTCAGAAAGATTGAAGGATATCACTGAAATTCCAGACAACACTGTTTTTTTAAAACAAATGATAACATTTATGCTGCTGGCAGAGTAATTAAGATAATCTGATATGCTTATCTTGGATCATTTCATTCTTCTGCATAGAGAAGTCAACCCTGAATTTCCTGCATAACAGGAAACCTGCTGAATTTCTAGCATAACAGACTAAAGCCCTGTGATAAAGTTACATTTTACCTATTCAAGATATGAAGATTTTATTGCTGAGAGGAGTTTAACCTTTTGTCTTTTCTAAAATTTACCCGAAGACCACTCCAGCAGTAACGGTGTCCCTGCATGGCCAGTAGGGTTTTCCAGCTGGCCTGCAGGGCTCTGATCCCTGCAAAAGGCACTCCATCATCCACATGGGCCATCCCCACATCTCCTGTGCAGCAACAGGCTCCACACCACTTTGGAACAGAGACAGGGAATCATTGGTTTGGTCACATGCAAGCATCAAAGCCTGATTTAGAAAAAAGAAAATTGCCCTGCTGTTCTGAATTCTCAATCTGAACATACCTCCTGGGAGAAATAAATTAATTTCTTCTTACACTTAATTCCTTTAGAATTAAATCACGTTATCTTTTCCACAGCATAAATCATGAATATTTAAAAGCAGGTGTGACCAAAATACCGACACTACTATTTATAAACTTCACTTTTCCCTGTGTGATGCCATGACACATTTCTGTTAGGAAATTGCCAATGAATTGAGTTCTTCTTCTGGTTAACAACAAATAAAGAAGTGATACTAGGTATTCATAAAACATTAAAGAACTACTAAGTCATAATTGATAGAAAAGCTAGAATCCTGGGCTCTCTAAAGTTTGCTCAGTACTGATATCTGTCTTGATGTTTGCCATCATGCAACAGGTCAAAACTTTAAAACAGCAGTTTGGTTTCCAGCTATACTGTCAGAATTAAAACAAGTGTATGTGCACAAGTATAATTGTTTTATATGTAGAAATGTCTCTCTGTGGATTCACACACTACAGAGCCCACCTGAACCTGCTGCATCCTTGCTCTTTCTCTGGGCTTTAATACAAAGATTCTCTCTGATTCTAAATTGCCACCTGTGTTTATAAAAGCACTTACATTCTGACCTATGCCTAAGAATATAGTTTAGTGTGTTTATTTGAGGAAATGGCCTACAGTGTGGGGTAAGTTTCTAAGCCACAGAATTGAAGATCAGTTAGATGCTGGTTAAATGTTCTCATGTACGCTCTATGTAATGAGAAAAATTCCTTACCTCTGTAGAGAAAACTCTCCAGCCACAGTTTCATGCCAAAGATATTACAATTGCATTGCCAAGGATTATCTTTGAAGAGAACCACTTTCAGGTTTGGAAGTGACTCCAGCAGAATTCTTTCCATTTTCTGAAGTTTGTTATGCTTCACAGAGAGCAATGTTATATTCCCCGTGCTGTTTCCGAACGTCTCGGGCAATCGAACGATGCTGTTGGATGACAAGTCCAGCTCTTTTAGGCGTGGGAGGAAACTGAAAGTCTTGTTTTCTATATAATGGATCAAATTTCTGGTTAGGTTTAACACCTGTAGATACCTTAGTTTTTGGAAAGCACCGGGTGCCACACTTGAGAGAGAGTTATTAGACAAGTCTAGGATTTTGAGTAACGGCGTTGCAGTGAATGCATTTTGGTTGATTCTCCAGATACGGTTGTTCTGCAACTGTAGTATCTGAATTTCAGGAGGTAAACGGGCAGGAATTTCAGTAAATCCTCTGTTCTTGCAGTCTGCAGTCTTTGAGGCCGTGTAGCAGAGGCATTTGTCAGGGCAGCTGTGAGCTGTGTGGGCCAACAAGATGACACCCCAAGCCAAAAGCCAGGGACCTGTATCACAAGTGAAAGAAGATTTAAAAGTAGGTTAAAATGTTTGTTAGGTAAGACACAGGCCATAAACACAGCTAGAAGGTATACAGTTCCACAAGAAACAATCATGTAGATACCACAGAGTGAGTTTCTTTTATAATACATAAGTAAATTACACATAGCGTTGATATTTTTATAACGCAGAATGATGGTAGTGCTACCATGATCTTAAAATGAAGTACTTTCCATGGTTTCTTCTTAAGTACAAATGGTTTTCAAGAGGATTTGCTATCAGCAGAGCAGTGATGTTTGAAGGGAATGTGACAGTTTCTAAAATTATTAAATTGTAATGTCTCTCTTTCTGTGGTAGAAACAACTTTAAGACATCTTGTGGCAGAAGAATTACAAGCAGAACTTTTATTTTTCATTTGTTTTACTAATATTACTCCCTGGAAGAATTGAGTCAATGTACCATTAGAAGAATTTCAAGCTTCAAAGACATAGCTATAAAAACTATTAGTAGTATTTTTTCAGCAATTCAGATTCTGAAAGTTTCTCCTTTAAAATATCTGTTTATTCTTTTTGCTTTAATTCCCTTCTCTGAATTCCAGCTCTACTTCCAATAGATACAGGTTTCTACAGAGTCACCAGACATTTGTCATTAGGCTTCTCAAAATATAGATTAGTTGACAGGAGTACTTAGTAATATTTAGTATTTATAATTACCTGCTGCTCCCTGATGTTCAGGTGGTTTTAGCTGACAAAAAGTTTTTACCTTTTATGTCTTGCTAATGATCTTAACTTTGAAAACAAGGTACATAAAGCTATGCATGTATGCATATAATGAAAGATTAAAAAACTCAGTATTGACTAGAGAAAGTCCGAATGATGAATCCTTTCTAACATTGTTTTTGAGATGCTTCAAATAATTTTTACTATTTACTGTTTCAAAATGAAAACAAAATTTTAGTTAGTTTCTACTTGAAACCTTTTGAAAATAAAGTAATTGCTGTTTATTGACTTACAGAGAACAAATGTGAATTGCTAACAGAGAATACCATATTGATGGAATAATGCATGATTATAGTAAGAAATATGGTAAATACATAAATAAAAGTTATATTTTGAGACTACAGTTTAAGGAACAAATTACTCATTAATTTTCACTCAGAAATGAAATATTTCTATTAAGATTATACATAATCTTCTGCAATACTAAATTCTGCATCATAAAATTCACTTGAAAGAATCCAGCATTCCTGCATGCAAGGTAAGCAATACTTTCAGTTCATTACACTGTTCTGCAACAGCTGGCTTCAGAAACACTGCTTCCAATGTAGAGGTAAAATAAACTCTTGCTTGGCAAGGAAATGCTTTGCAAACAGAAAAATTGCATTTTTAATCTAAATGCTTCAGTTTCTCACCTTTCATTCTGCTCTGCTTGCTCTTCCCCGGCGGAAGATTCGGTCCAGATTTCTGATGTAGGAGAGTAACAGACACTGTTCTGATTCCCACTTCAAATCTGTAACGTGCTCATCCAGTTTCCTTCCTTGAGGTTTTTTTAGGTGTTCTCTGTGACTTGTGGAGAAGAGCAACTATTTCTATTCAGTTATTCCATCAGCCTTTGGTTTTTTTCCTTAATCGCAATCTTCTCCCCTCTCCTCCCTTTATGACTCTCAGAGACTTATTCTGCCTCTTAATCAGACAACAAGCCATGCAAGCAGTGTTTGTCCAGCTCTGACTGAACAGCTGTAATGTACAAATAATGACCTGATAACCTTGCCTCCTCAATTTGCTTAATCTCCACCAAAATGAAAGCACAAAAAGTAAAGCTGCCTTTTTTGTATCCAGTATGGTTTCTGAATTCTGGTGGATTATTAGCCAGGTTGTGTCAATTTTTGCAAGATCTGAACATGGATTTTGGTTATCCTGGGCTGTGACTGGAGGCAGTGGAGTGTATAATATTACTACAAACAGCCCTGTGGGTTGATGACATGGTTTTGACAGTGCCCTTGTTTGCTCCTTTAAGCTTATTCATCTGACATCCATTAGTTGTGCTGACAGGATTTTATTGCTTGGGAATACAGGACCAGTGGTTCCTTCCATAAAAATGGCACACATCCTGGTATAGTCACCATGAATATTGAACAAATTAATTTGTTTTCAAAAATATTGGAAAGACACAGCAGATGATACTAAAATTGTGCTTAATGTGTCGTGCCTTGGCTCGTTTCTTTGTTATTTCTTCAGTAGGACTCATACTGTGCCATCTACACCAATAAAAGGATTAATGACTTGTGACTGAGAAGGAACTCAAAGGTGTTGAAAGGAATGAGAGATCTCATATATAATTGAGTCTTTCCAGGCCATATGATCACTCCATCTATGAGCTGTCCTATGGAGAGGGAAGTTGTACAATCAAAACATTTCAGACCTGTAATACAGCTTTCTTGGGTACAAATTCTGCTTTGAGGTGCTTTTGAAAAGATCACATAAAGCTCACTTTCCAGGTCAAAATTTATATGATGTAGGCAATGTTCTAGAAGGAGTATTAGAAAAATCAAATCATAAGGTCCAAACTGCTGTTGGAATCAGGGTCTTTATCAGAAGTTATCCAGGATCCCGTCAAGTTGAGGCTTTGATATTTCCAGTAATAGATTCTATCACTTTTCTGGGAAACCTTCTCCAATGTGTTACTGCCCTCAGAATCAATAATTTTTTCTTGCATCCGGTTAGAGTTTTCCTTGCAGCAGCTTGTGTCCCTCTCCCCTTGTCCTGTCACTATGACTCCTTGTGAAGAGAGCAACCCCATCTTTTCCACAGGTAGCTTTTGGTTTCCAGAAGTCAGTGCTGAGCTCTGTCCTGTGGCTAACAGGGCAGAGCTGTGCCTGCCAGAACTGTGTGCTTTGCTCAGTTGTTCCTGACAGCAGCCAAGACACCCAAAGGAACAGGGGATACATGGGAACAGCGAAGGAGAATGTAGGAAAACTGTCATTCTGTAAAGCAAACACGACTGTTCACCTTGAGGATCCCAGGATTACTGTTGTGAGTAGCAGACCCCACTACCCTTGCCATTCTTGGTGGATGACACATTGTCCTGATATGGGGTGAGGCCTGGGATTTAGTGTGGAGGAACACTGTAAATGTAAATAACCTGCTAGCACAGTCATCCTGGTTAACCCCAACTTCACAAAAAAAGGGAGAGAAGCTTAAAGATCAACTGTACTGTACTTTAGATTAATGTCAGGTTAATGCAAAAAACTTTTTTACCTTTTGTAGCATGATACATTTCTTTGCTATTTCTACAACCTGTCTTAAAAAATACCTGTGAATCATTTTAGTGAAGACACAATTGAATGTACAAAGGTCTGTTATAAAACAGCATCTTCCTCAGAAGTTGTAGGAATGTTAGCTATGGATACTCTTACAAAGAATAAAGATATGCTCAGGTATTTTTTTCTTGAGATGACATCCCACTCTCCTTGCATTAACTCATCCTTTGTATCAGTGGCAGCTCTTTTCATGACTTTTGATTAATGTTGCAGGAGGTAATAGCTATTATATTATTGGGTTTTTGTACGATAAGATGCTTTTAAATTCTCTTTGGTATCTATAATTTTATTTGGCTTATGAATTCAAAGGGTTTCTTTTTTAAGTTATTTTTCCATCTTAAGTAATATTTGCTGACCAGATGGGTATATAAGCTCCCACTGCAGTTCATTTCACATAACAGTGGGCTTAAAGAATGTCTCTTAACTGCTTTCCTATTTTAGGTAAGTATTTGCAACTATAATTGTATTATTTTTAGTACGCACCATATTACAGAGATGTTCACAGGACAAGGTCACAGAAAGTTAAGCCCTGTGGGAGGTTCAGGTCCAGCAATAATGGAGAGGTTGTTTTATTTACTTAGAATAATGGTACAAGAAGTTACTACTTTTTAAAAAAAACCTTCATGTTGGGTTCAGATTTGGAAACATATGATTAAATCTGTCAATTTGCTTTTCATGTAGATGTGGCTATTTTTCCTTATACTGAGAACTCCGAATGTACATGTTTTGTAAACAGAAGTTTCCCCAACCTATAATCCATGTCCTGTTCCCATTTATTAGGAATAATACTTTGGTTGTGACAGAGAAGTCTGATGTGGTGAAAATTGCAGTCATGTCACAGGTAGAGATTTGCCAGAAACAGGATAACCATGAAACCCACTCTTACTTCTGGCCTTTTGAACCACCAGTAGGATTCTTTTCAGTTGTCTGATGTGGTGCAGCAACTGTTATTGCAGCCTCTTAAATTAGCCTGTGCCTTGTTGTAGCAAGGTATGTTTCCCATTGCAAATAGCAAGAAAGCCCCACGAACTAATATCTGATCCCTGTTGGCTGCTCTGTCTCTGCTTTGCCAGCAAACTCTTTGTTGCAGCAATTACTGCCATCTGCTTTGGAGGAGTTCTATGTGTAAGAATCATCTCTTCTACAGAAGAACATTATGTTAATTAAACTCTAGCAGAAAGGAAACAATTTAAATATTTCAAATATTTAAAAGCTACGGGATTTGGATTCCACTACATTGTATATTGAGTCCAGGCAGACACAATTATATTAAAAAATGTTCCCAAGGCCACAGCAGACTATTCCTATGCATACTCTTTATTAGATTTATTTTCCTTATGCTTTTGAGTGGGAAGGAATTAAAACTGAGATACTTTCAGGGAAATGTCATGTGCTTTCTCTTTACTAATGTGTGTCTCCAGATTGGTAAAATAGCTAAGCTCTTGCTCATGACCCGAAGTGAAACCTTGGGAAAATGCAAACCCCTGTTCATTTTGGTTCAGGACAAAGAAAAAATTCGTATTTGTTGGTGAAAAACCCATACCTTTATTGTCAAAATTCTTCCCCTATAACTGGCACTTTAAAAAAAAAACAGCAGTGACGATGGAGAGAGGTCCTGCCCCTTCCCAGGAGTCACAAAGATGGGCAAAGGTGACAGAGCAAAAGAGACCTGGCAGCCCCTCATGCTTTTCTTTCTACAAGGGTATTCCTTGTACCCTGAGAGCTCAGGACTCTCTCAAATATTTCCTGGCAGGGTACTAGGTTTTCAAAAGTTGACAAAACTTAGAGGAAGGCCCTGGATCCTATTTCTGCTTGCTTTTCACAACAGAAGTATAAGCCCACGGATCAAACTAAATTTGGCTCGGGGAGGATTTATACCTTAAAAATCTGGCCGTATTTTCCAGAGAGGTGGGCTTATGGGTTTCTTCAGGCATCCTATGCTTAGACAGGATAGGAGGGGAGGTATACAGCTAGAATTTAATAATACCAAATGCTGGTTATGACACAGCATAAGGAGACACCATGATTCCTTTGTGTCTGAGTTATGAGTTATTTGGCAGTGTCCCTTTCAGATGGGAAGTAATGTTGTGCAGCTCTAGAAACAAGAAACCAGGCACAGAGCTGTGATTTTGAACAGGGGAAGAGCACAGTTTTCCCTTTCCAGTGGCTTGTTTTGCCTTACTTCGATACATCTGGTACTTGTTTATACAGTGAATAATTAATCTATGAAATGCATTGTTGAAAGTTATCCTCGGGCCAGAAGATTAGTAGGATTCATATATAATCTGGAGCCATAGTTACCTCATGGGGCACAAAAAAAATAATTTAGAAGGGATATAAACTTTCACTCTTAAGGGCTTTAATCAACCACTAATGACACAACTTACGGAGAAAAACCTTTCCCCGTGGGCAGTTTTTTTCCATAATTATTATTTATGGGAATTTTTACACCTTCCTACAACACCTCTAGGGGAGGCCAGAGTATGAGATGTAGCTGTGGACGAGATGAACTGGAACATGCTGTGTTCAGGTGGAGATTTCTGGTGGGGACAGGGTGGCTGGGCACCCTGGCAGGGGCAGGAAGCTGCTGGCTGGGGAGGGGTGAGCTGCTGTGTCCTGGGCACCAGGGGACAGCCAGGCTGAGCACCTTCTCTGGCCAGCTCAGGACTCTGTTTTGCCCCACATTGCTGTGCTGAACTGGACTGGAAAGTTCTTTCAATATTCATACCCAGGTCTTTATCACCAGGTCTGTTCATAATCTATAAAAAACTCTTTGGGTCAATCCTTTGTCTGCGGCTTTTCCTTTTCCTTTTCCTTTCCCTTTTCCTTTCCCTTTCCCTTTCCCTTTCCCTTTCCCTTTCCTTCCCACTTGCAATCCAGTAGGTAGTGCAGTCAGTGATTTGTTGTCCTATCACAACCCTAGTATAAAGCTCTTAGAAGTTAGTGTGGCTTGTGCTCTTTTCCCATGACTAAACAAGCAGAAATACATGAAGGTGAGAAGGGCTTAGCTGGAAAATGCTGGAACACCAGCCTTACAGTGTGCTTTGGTGAGTAGAAAAATTACCAGGATGGATGCGAGGCCTTCAGAACGAGGAGAAGCACAGGGAATAAAGATGCTGGGCCTCTTTACCTTAATTGCAAGTTAGATGAAGCTGCAGCAAGGGGCAGATTAAGTGTCAGCAGAATATTTGTTCCATCACAAATAGCAGCAGGGGGGTGCAGATTCAATTTTCAATCATTTCCTGACTAATGTCAACCACCTGTTATACATGCTGAGCATCCACAGATAGAATGTATCTCCAGTAAAAGTAAATTAATGAACTCACTGTGCCATTATTGCAAATAGAAAAGAATATTGCTTTACATCAAGCTAAGAGAAATGAAAGAAATACAACTGGCCAGAAAAAAATGCATGCAAAAATAAGTACAGGTGTACACTTTGTTTCATCTTGACATTTTAGATGCTTTTTGTGCTCTCTTAAACACATTAAAACTGAGGTCACTTGCTATTTTTCTAGATAGCTTATTCTTCATCAAAGTTTTTTCTAAGCTTTTACTTAGTGATTTTGTTTCCTTTTTGTATTTAATGAGAATTTCTGTTCGTGGTCACAGCTTACCCTGGACTCAAACTTAAGACCAGGATATAAATCTCCTGTGCATTCTGAGTGGTTGATTTACTAGGGCAGCTCTTGTAAGAATTGGAAGGATTTTTTTGAACAACATCTGTAAAAGGGTTTTCAAGTGTTCACGGTGTATGAAGAAATATTTTAAAGTGCAGTAAATGTTTCTTATACTGTTGCTCACCAATTGTGCTACAAAGGAGAACTCATACTTCATTGATTCCTTTTGTGCTTTTGAGGCAAACTGCAGTAGTTCAGTAAAACTCACTGTTAAATGTTGAGAACTCCTGTGTTTATGGGCTCAAAAGGACTCTTTCTCTTCACCCTAGCAGTCACTTGAACACAGAAACTTGCAGAAGCAGGGATGACATTTGCTGCAGTAAAAAGTCAAATAGTTAAACCTCTGTAATTCTTGCAACACTTTGGAAATATCTGCAGGAGGTTTTTTGGCTTTTTTTTTTCATTGATTTTTTGGCTTTTTTTTCATTAATTTAGCAAGGTACTAACTAACCTGACATTAAAATTATGCAGCAGATAAATATTAAATACATTAATTACATTACATTAAATACATAATTTTGGTGGATTTAATCATCAGTGAAATGTAAGTGTTCCATTGGATCAGGACTGATGTGCTTGGTAGCTTTGGATTCAAGCTGGGATGGAACATTTTCCATTGGATGATGGTTTTTTTCTCCACAGAATGTTTTAAATGAAGTAACAGGGTAAGTCAGGTATATGGATAGACTTCTCATCCCTCAAGTTTAGTTAGTTCTGCTGTTTTCAGACAGGACAAATCCCTGGGAAACTTTGCTAGTTTACAGGATAATGATGCTTCTGTTTAGCATTTGTAAAATAGTAAAATAGTCTACTGAGAGGACTTATGTTTAAAAAATAAAAAGAAAATGCTTTTTCAGAGGGCATTTTATTAATGAGAATTACAATACTGGAAAATCTGTTCTAGATTAGTGAAGAACAGTAACAGTGTATCCAAATGGAACTGGTTGGATAATTAAATTCATTTAATGGGTACTGAAATTTAAACCTCTTGATCCCTCTGACGTAAACATAACTCTTAAAAGTCGTGGAACTTGATTCTAAAAGTGTAATGTGGGAGAGAAACACTGGGACAATGATTATAGATTTCAGATACCCTGGGAGGAAATGTATTCAGGAGTTGAACAACAGGCATTCAAATAAAAAAAATAAAATAAATAATAAAAAAACCCAAAACCCCCCAAAATCAAAAAAAATTAACAACCCCCAAAAGTGTAGCTATGAAACATAAAAAGAAGCTTTAATAAGACCCTTTTTATATAGGTGTGCAGCTTATATGAACAGTATTGAAGCAACATGATGGGGATAACCAAGTGACAAGTAAGGGATACTAAAGGTTGAAATCATTAAGGAACATCATGTTTTCACTCTTCTTACACTCTTTTTGCCTCTTCTGTATTATCATGTCTGTTTTGGCTATATGTCCTTCTGTATGTCTGTTTTGGTTTCCTGTTTTCATGATGAGAATCCCCAAAGATCCTCATTCTATGGTTTCTCCTCTCATTAATAGAATATTTTTTTTCAAAATTGATTACAATTTGTAGAGTATGTCCAGTGTATATATGTCTTTCCTTGATTTGGTGAAAAGGAAAATTATTTACTGAATTTTAACACATCTTTTAAGAGTATCATACCAAATGGCTGACAGGCTATCTGCTAAGTGGGGAGGAAAATGTTTTAGGATTGGTATAAATTCTGAAGTGGTAACACTGAGCTATGCCTCATTTTTATTTGTACTACCTAAAGTTATTGTTAGGCTTTTAACCATGGCTTCTGTTTCACTGTCCCCTGAAGTGCTGAAGGATGAACTTTTTCTCAAGCACATGCATTAGTTGAGAGGATAACAAATTTAAGATAAAAGCTGCAATGCCAGCTGTGAGAATGTGAGAAAATGATTCTCACCAAATGTGAGAAAATAAATTTTTAAAAAGTACAGAATAAAAGTATATTATTAGCCCTAAAGTTCAGATGACATTTAAATGTTGATCTCATCTTTTTGTCTTCCATGTTCATATTTGACTTCTGTGTCAACACTGGGTGATGCTGAAGTATAGAGGTAATACATATTATAATTTAATACAATGCCTTTTAATCCAGAAGCACTTCTATTTTACTATTCTTTAATTTATGGTGGGATCTCAAAAGTACCCAACCTAGCTGAGCTTTCTCTGTCCATAAAGCTATAGCTGTCTTAAGAAAAAGGTGTGTGTTTTCATCTTTATTTGCTTTTATTTCCTTCTGCAGTCTGTTATTTTTGGAATATAATGGCAGGGCTGAGCTTGGTTACTCATATTTTGGCTGAGACTTTTTATCCTTTTCCTTTTTCAAAATGACAGTGTCCATTTCCTCTCCATCTCTCTGTTTCTGCAGAGTTAGAATAGATGAGTTCAAAGGACAGCACTACTGACTTCTCCCTTCTCCAAGTGCTCTGTGGGAGAAGTGGGATAGCTGCTTTTAGAAGGTGGAGTTGTGCATCATGTGCCTCATTTAGTGAAATAATAATTTCCATACCTCGAGGTTTTTTGGTGTCATTAAGATTTTAAATGGTTTTCATTAGTTACTGCTACAAGCTTCTTTTCTATAAACCTGTTAGAAAGAAGAAAGAGCAGAGCACTCTGTAATTTGTAGTTTGTGGTGATTTGGAGAAGTGTTCAAACACTGGCATTTCAGTGAATATTTGTATTTCAAGCAGTTGTAGTGCAGGCTTTTCCTTGGAAACGAAACACTCTCTGCTTTTCTACATGCCATCAGCTGGTCACACTTTTACATACTGTTGCATTCTTAGCTTTGGAGCAAAGAGATACCTGTTTTAGAACTTCTGCAGACTTTGTTACATTGAAAATGGGAAAAAGTTTTGAGGAAGAAGTGAAAGTTACCTAATACTTTGTCTAAATGGAATTCGGGTGAAATTAATCACGTGGAACAATGTTTCAGTTGCATCAAAGTGCAGATTTAAACTAAAAAAGTAAAAAAGCCCTGTTTATCTACAGTCCTCTTCATTGTGCTGTCACAGCACTCTTGCTAATGCACCTCTTTAAATATTCCTAATTAGGAGTTTGGACCCAGTTCTTCTCCTAAAATCTTAGGGAAATGTATCACGCTTCCATCAACACAGGATTTAACTGCAGGTGTGAATATAGCTCATCCTTTCTGGTGTTCCAGATAAGAATATTACGAAATGATAAACAAAATACACCACTCGAGGATTCAAACTGTTTTACACCTTTTTAGACAGATGATGGCACCTGTCAGACTTGGATTTGTAGAGTTCTTGTTAGGCTAAACTTATGGGGGAAAAAAAATATCGCTCTGAAGAAGAGAATCTGTTTGATTTTAATTCCTATTTATAGGGTATCTTTAGACCAGGAGCAGCCCTAAGCCCTCAGTGCTTCAGACCCTGGACCTGCCTTGTCTTTGTGGGCAGATATTCTCTGATGGAAGTGCCACAGAAGTCCAGATTCCATGTGATAATTTCCTTATATATGAATACTATGAAACCTGGGCAAAGCTGTCATTTTATAAAAGAGATTATTTAATACATAGAAAACCAGTTAACGCATTTTAAGCCGTGGCAATGCTGATATTCCCTGTTTTTCAGAGATGAGCTGAACAATGGAGGGTTTCCCATGGTAGAAGGTTTGCTGTAAATGTTTCTTCTGGTAATGTAATTAGGAAGTATTGGCTCCAGTTAATGTAACTTAAACAAAACATGTTGTCCTCGGCAAACTTGTTCAACGGGCACAGCCTTGTCTAAAAGGAAGGCAGGGACATTTAGTGTTTCCATGGAAACTCAGTTAAAATTCTGATTTGTGGATATGAGCATAATCAGCACTACAATCTAAACTCGTTGAATTAAAGGAGTCTTAGTTGTAAAGGCAACACAGTATAAAAGTATCTGTACACATGCAAGAGTCAGAGCCTTCCATCCCTACAAATGCTTTCTATATGCACTTTAAATCAGAATAAAGCAGGGAAACTGGTGTGAGACCCTTCTCCTTTTGCCTTCTGTGGCCATTTGTGCTATTTTAATACAAAAATCTATATAAGAATATAAACTAAATCTGTTTAAATACGATTTATTGTAGTTTGTTGTAATTTACTGTATCTCTAATGTGTGGTTTTGATTTCCTTCTATTTCAAATAAAAGTAAGGAGGGCTTTTCCCTTAGTGTAGGACATATCAGCCCTGCACTGTGAGAGAATGGAGAAGATAATATTTGCTTCCATTATAGATGTGCTGAGAAGATTTAATGATTCTGGAAATTATGCTCCAGCATTCTTTTTGTAAAACAGCAGAAAAATAAAGACATGATTGAATTTGCCTTAATTAGATAATTAAATATGTTTTATAAATGTGTTACAGCAGAACTTCCAGGAGAACCTTTGTAATTTATAAATGCCTACCTTTTGGAAAGTGGTATTTCAAAGTCATTTTGGTGCCTAGGAATATGATAGAGACTTCAGAATTCAGCCCAACATTTACTGATGGCAGTGTGAAATAAGTGCTTCTGGAAGGCCCATCAGGATCAGCCTGCCTTTGGTATGAGCCTCAACAGCTGTAAAAACCTGACCTATGCAAGGCTCACTTTCCTTGAAGTCAGTAATGGGTTTGCCTCTATCCAGTCTCTGGCAGGTCCTGCCAAGGGTCCTTTCTTTGAGCAGTTTTCAGGGTTTGTGCTCTCCAGAGCTCCATCCTGGAAGGGGCTTCAAGTTCTTATCCTGTGCTGGGCATCCCTGAGCTCTCACAGACTCCAGTGAGCACTCAGCAGTGCTCAACACCTTCCAGGCAAAAGCTGGATTTGCACCCATCAAGAGAAGCTATTTTGTGTGATAAATCCTTAGTTTAATGCATAATCCGACGTCTCCCTTTCAGAAACCTTCCTGATTTATTTCAAAGCTATTACATTAAAGAGGATTACATTTGGTGCCCATTATATTGATTTCCCTCAAAACTTAAAATTTATACTTCTGAAATGTGCCTTAAGACTGTATTGACAGCTAAATCTTACTAATCATTAGTATATAAATTATAATAGACTACTTGTTGAAGCATCTGGATAGCAGTTTGTGTGAAGTAACTTTTTGTACTTTTATTGTGAAAATCATGTCAGCACTTACACTATTTCCAGAAGTTAAAAACTCACCCAGAGAAGTTCACTTATGGTCATAAATTGACACACAGGTCTTGGGCAATGCTGACATTTTATTTTAAAAGTTTAAAAGTGTGTCAGTGCCTTTTAATTTTATCAGTCTCAACATTTTTTAAAAGCCTTATTTCTTTGGAGTTTTTTTTCATGAAATATCAATTAAAAGAATTTATTGCTTTTGTATTTAGTCATAAGTTGGTCATTATATTGTTCTTTGTATTTTGTGGCTTTAAAGAGGTGATTTCATCTTTTTCTAATGAAGAAAATAAGCTGCTGGCTAATTTTCAGCAACATGAAAACTCCTCCTAATGCACCCGATCAGCCATAAGCAACCATTTCTGCTGGCACTTACGTAGCAATTCTGAAGATGCTGATTTCTTATTTTTCCTAAAATCTGGTAAGACAAGTAAATAGAAAAGCTCTCATTCCACCCCTGATTGCTTGGCCCCTTGGATGGCATTAGCTGTTTTCCAGTTCATGGGCATGAACTACTACACATTAAATAAAGCAAAAGATAAATTATTTTCCCCAATACAGGGGGAAATTTATTTCCCCAATACAGATCATTGCTGAGATGTATAGTTAACACTTCTTGACCATGTTTCAAAATCGTGGCAATAAAATGTTCTTATGAAATAAATTCTAGTAAATGTGAAAATATTCAGATTACAGCCAGTATTAATCCATAGTTTTAGAAACTGACTTTCAAGTGAGGTACTTGTGATATACTGAGCACATCTTGAAAGATGGTGTTTCTTTTTATTTAAGACATAAAAAGTAGGAGAATATGAAAGAGAAGAAAATTGATATTTCAGTATACTGAAATATCTCAGTGTTATTAGTCTAAGATTGCTTTCTATTCCTGACATGGTTTAAACCTCCATTTCAGGAGATTTCAAGAATACAAGTTTATGGCTCATATGCTATCTCCTATTTTGCTGAACCAAGATGCAGCTGTGTTCTTTTCTACACAGATATTTAATGAAAATACATTTTTGATCCAAAAATGAGAAAAGCAGGCAAACAAATCTGCTTTTGCAGATAATACTCTTCATGGAAAAGTTTAACATCTGTATCTTTTGCTGTTACACTTTTCTAAAATTGTTCAGTAAAAGACACAAATGTAAATGGGGTTGCAAATCCACCATTGTTATTTTCTTTGAGCTGCAGAATACCATGGTACTACTCAATTTCAAACATAAAAATATGCGCAGAGTCTTTTGGACACATAATTCTTTTGTCCTTTTCTAAAACTGTAGATTATCACCACGTTGTTAAACAGCAAAAACATGATTAAAGTAGTGATCTTAGAAAAACAAAAACATGAGAACTATTCTGGAGCATTACAGTAAACATTTGATTTATGAGTCACCCAGTAGATATGGTGTTGAAAGGGTGGAGATTTTTATTCATTATGAGGTCCTTCTGATGTATGATTTGACTTCAAGTAACATGACTTATATTTTCAGTAATTCAAAGTAATTTGCTAATCACAGTACAGCACAAACAGTTTGTAGAGATTATCACTATTCTTGTTATTATAACTCAGTAAATAAGAGATCCAAGACTTATTTCCAAATGATGTGGTTTGATAAAATGTCGAATTTGCTCATTGAGTGTCCCAAGCCTGGTTTGACCAGTGAGATTTTAATGAGACCAAGGTATTCACAGACCTTGCATGGGCACAAATCCCCTGGTGACAGCAGCAGGGGGGGTGGTTGGTGCTCAGTTTGTTCTGTGGGCAGGAAATGCTGGATTTGGTCAGATCCCTCCCCCTGCAAGGATTGGTACCAGCAGAATCTGCATGTCTTGGGCTCCAGGTCTGTGGTGGGGGGCACTGAACTGTCAGGAGACAAACTGGACAGAGAACCTGTGAGTTCACTTTGCAGTGGATGCCATAACATTTATATTTAATGTCTCACCCAAAGTATTCTGTGTCTGGCAGTAGGACAACTTGTAGGTGTCTTCTGCTAGGGCAGGATTTCAGTTTGGGAGGGGTAAACCACTTTGGAAATTACAATAGAAGCTTTGCCCATGTCTGAGATCAGCCTTTTCACAATGCTGAGAAATGGAGAAACAGGTTTTTTTGTTGGTTTTTTTTTGTGTGGTTTTTTTTGGTGGGGTTTGTTTTTTTTTTTTTTTTTGTTAGCTGGCTTAGGTAGTAGCCAGAATTAGGTCTGCAAATAAAATATGATCAAGGCTTGAATGTGTTGTGTTTTAGTCACAAGTGGAAGCAGAAAGTCTTATATATCCTGAGAGAACCCAGTCACAGGATATTCAATAAATATCCCAATTTCTGCCTGTTTGTCTGGACTTTGAGCCTCTTAGGGTTCCTTAATTGCCAGCTCGAAACCACAGCCTTTTGGCTGAGATGGAAAGGTAATCTGGCTATGCTGCTCTAAACTAGGACCTCAGCTGTGAGAAGTAAAGCTTTTTCTGGGAACTTGACAAGTCCTGGATCTTCCCTTAAGATTTATAAAAGTGCTTACAAATACATACTGTTCCTACTTTTCGTTTCAGTCATGGGTAGTACTCAAATAGCAAGAAAACTCCATAAAACTAAAAAATGGTTAGGGAGTTATAAAAATACTCTCACCGCTTCATTATTTTAGCATTACTGTGGTCAGATTTCAATCTTCACATGCTTCCTATACTATTGGAATTCAGAATTATTTGTCAGAGCAGTGGCCGTGCTAGGAGATGCTGGAAGAAAGTTGAAGTCTCGTAGGAATTCATAAAAGCTCTGCCACCAGCACAGTTTCCTCTGGGATGATTCTTGCCTTGTTTCTGCAGGCTGCCGAAACTTCCTGAGGCTAAAGGTAGTACTACTCAGATTTCTTCTTTCTTACTTTTTTTTTTTTCCCTATTTTTTTTTTTTTTTTTTTTTTTTTTTTTTTTTTTTTTTTTTTTTTTTTTTTTTTTTTTTTTTTTTTGTAGCTTCCTTTCTTTTTTTCTTTTGACAATGGAATGAGCCAGGTGTCAGTAGGTGTCAGGCATTTTGTAAAAGTCACAGGGAGGATCCTCCAGACACCAGGCAGGGCTGAGCTGTGCCCTGCCTCAACCTTTTCAAACTGGGCCACCTAAGCCACTCCTTTGTGCTGTCACTGTACTCTTTGTATCCCCCAGGAGCAAGGCACTTACCTTTCCAGCAAAATTCCAGTGTAAAATTGCATGCCCTTCCTCCAGGCTTATGGGAGGTTTGGTTTAGGGTCTTTTTGGGATTTTTTTTTAAAGTTACAGATGGATTCTCAAGTACCTCCCTCAAGCTTTGCTTCTGGTACACAAAGTTTATCCTGGGGTAAGTGAGCAGATTTCTGTGGGAGCCTTTGGCACAGTGTTGGCAGCTGCCATCCTGCAAAGTTTGGGATACAGGATGATTGTCTCTGCTAATTTACAGATAACTTGTCTCCCTCCAAGATCCCCTCTGAAGATTCCTGAAAAGGCAATGGACTTCCAGTCACCAGTGTCTATATTTTTTTATGTTTACACTCAATTCATATCCTTTTTGAGTTTCCTCCTTGCTCCTGCTGCTACTTCATCAGTCCTCCAGAAGGAAGATGTGTGTCAGGGAGTCAAAGGGAGTCTGGCTCATGATGATGTTCCCAGGCTGCCCTCCCCAGTTCAGGTTGTCAGCCTTGGCTGCAAACCAAGCCCTCCAGCTTCCCCTGCTGCTTTGAGTTTGGATGAACTTCGGCCTCCCAGCAATCATCATCCTGCTCCCCTTTCAGCTTGGCCTCACATCAACTTCCCAGCCTCTCCTCCCTTTCTGCTCGGGATTGGCCTCCAGGAAACACCATTTCCCTCTGCCTTCCCTCTTGGAACACCATTTCCCCCTGCCTTCCCTCTTGGAACACCATTTCCCTCTGCCTTCTCTCTTGGAACACCATTTCCCTCTGCCTTCCCTCTTGGAACACCATTTCCCTCTGCCTTCCCTCCACCTTGGTAGTCTCCATGCACACAGCGTCTTCCACCACTAATTCTAAAAATCTCCTGGAAGGAAGTAGCAGGCTTGAGGTTTGTGAGTAAAGAGGCAGAATTCCGCTTTTCCAGTGCCCATTTAAGGAGAATTCACTCATTTACATTCCCCATCACAACGGCTCTGATGAAGGAAGTTGTTCATGTTGCTAAATCTTATGACGTGTTCAAACTGTCTCACATAAAAAAACTCATAATTAAATAGGACTTAAAAATGTGCAGTCATTCCACTTACTTGATGACAAAAAGATAAAGGTAAGATACCATAAATAATACAAGATTTTTTTTCCAGCTTATTGTTTAGAATCCAATTCTAGGTGATAGTTTGAACTTTGAGATGTTTGTGTTTGACACTGTATCAGGCTCTGTAGCTGAAACTGAGATGGAAAAGGTAGATGCACATTTACATGGATTTCAAAGGATTAAATAACAAAATATTTGGAAAGTATTAAAATAATTTTAGAGTACTTAAATATGCAATAGACATTGTAGAGTAAAAAAGAAGGTTGCATGTCGAAAAACAACAAAGAAAGTTGTAAAAACATCAGAAATTGTCCCTGAGTTAAATAATAAACTATCAGAAAACCACAACACAGCAAAACAACACATTGCAAAGGACTATTAGGCTCATTTTTTTTTCTTTGTTTTTTTGTTTTTTTTTTTTTTGTGGCATTTTTTTGGGGGAGGAGGGGTTGTTTGCATTGGAGTCAGTCATTCCAGGTAATAAAACAAATAAATAAAATATTTTTTATATATATATAAAATATAATTCT
>VWZP01007285.1:908973-919995 GCA_013396995.1 Dicaeum eximium
AATATAATTCTGAAGATCACTTTGAAGAGAGGAACCGAAAACAACGAGCAGGGGTGAGAAGAAGAAGGTATAGATAAAAGGGGAAAGATCACTGAGAAGGAAACTGAGTGAAGTGTGAAGTTTGGAAAGGTGAGACTGCATTTTACTGTGCAAGTAAACTGAACCTGGGATCAGAAGCAGTCTGGGAAGTGCCCAGTTCACAAGTGCTTGTTCACATTTTTATATCTAGATTTTATTTTAACTATTTTACATAAAACACCTATGTCTTATAAGGATTTTTTATCATCTTTAATAATAGGTGGAGTCTTCTGTATTGGCTGTTCTTCACAGTTATGGTGTTTATTTCTCAGGATTGTGCATTGGGCTGTGGAGTCAGTGTCTCCCTCTTTGTCTGAGCTAAATGCTGAAGATGGATTTTGAACTGAAACAGATTTAGAGTATAAATAGAAGTGAAATCAACTTTTTAGAAAATGAGTGTGTTCTGGAATATTTCATATGTAGTTATTATATTTTTTAAAAGATGATAATCAGAGTTAAAGAGTCTAAGCTCAATACACAAAGGCGATACAGCTTGAAAAATAATCCTGCTACAAGTCTGTGTCCAACATTTCTTATTTTGAAGCCAAGTGAAACCTCATTTAAGATAATTCCATCAGAAATAGGAGGCCAAAATGTCCTTAATATTTTATGCATCCTTTATGTAAGAGAGAGTCTTAATCTCTACTGTATTCTGTGGGAAAAGGAATGGAGACCTTAAGATATTTTTGTAACCTTGCTGATCTAGTGCTTATAGTGTACAGGTATTTTAGAGAATGGAAATCCCTTTGGCTTTTGCTACTTTTTCCTATAATCATGTATTTGGAATCCATTTGTCAGGTGTGTAGGGAGACTCAGCTCCTCTCTTGCCTGAAATAAATCAGTCTAATCTATTTTCCTCTCTTTTTTTAAGTAGGAAATTATTCTTTTTTACTTAGAGCCTAAGAAGGATTCTAATTCTTTGCACAGAAGTAATTTGTCGAGAAGGGATTTCCTTATCCTCCTGTCTATTTGCTTAACCATGGAGATTGAAATGAACATAGGCAATCCTGATTTGTTCTGAGTAGTTGTTTTCCTTATTGTTTGCCTTGATACTAAGCAGCCTGAGCCATGCAGCATTTGAGCACTTCCCAGTATTTCCATCCTGAAAGCAACCCACTGAGAGAGTAAAATATTACCTTCAGCCATGGAATAGATGCACAAGGAAATTACTTATTTAACAATAATTATCACTGAGCCAAGAATTTCACTTTGTCGTTCTCAACCATCTGTTATTTCATAGGGTCTGCACTACCAAAATAGCAGCCACTTTATTAAACAGGGAGAAGAAATCTCAGGGAGTTTAATAACTGTTTTCTGTAGGCAAAATTAAAGGTTTTTACCTGCATCACCTAGGTAAATTTGCTAATGAGATTAAAACAAAAGGTTGGATTTAGAATATTTGTTTGAAATGAGACATTTTGTGTTACATAACACAAAAATCCCCTTCTATCAACTCCCATCAATTGTTCTGCCTGCCCTCAGCTCCAGCCCACCCTCCTCTGTGACAGTAGAGAAAAGGCAGCAGAGAACACAAAACTCCTTTTTTCCTGGCTGAATAACTTTTATCCTTTGGCCATTTTGGTTGAACCAACCTGGAAATGTGGAAAAACACTTTATACTTTGAAGTGTGTGTTCCACACAAAGGTCAGTTAGAGTTTTTTGTTACTTGTGGCAGTTATCTGGGCACTTTCCCGAAAAATATTTAGAAAAATTTCAGTGCAATTTTAGCTTTTTAGTCTAAATCTCTGTGGTAGCTGCTACACCCAGAAGGCTGAACTAGGAATTAGTGACATGGGAGATATAATTTTGAAGTCTTCCTGTTTCCTTTCCCCCCTCATGTAGCCAGTTTGTAAAACACTGATTTAATGGTGATTTGGAGTACAGATATTTTATTCAGGAGTTCTCAAGTGCTGAAAGATTAGGGATTGCTCAAGAGAATACAGTGGCTCGAAAACTTTTTGAAGTATATTTGAATAGTTCTTATGGCATTAAATGACCAGACAGAAAAAAAAGTCATCTTCTAGTCACAAAGTTTTAAAAAGCTCAGGAGGGAAAAACCTACAAAATGCTTTGGTATCACATGAGGGGTTGAAAAGAAAATAATTTTCCTATACCTTAGTTCTGTTAATTATTTCAAATCTGGAGGCATTAAAATAATTTTAGTAACTATTAGTAATTTTCATTTATTATATATTATGTAGGACATAGAATATTTAGAAGCTACTCATTCTGTGACAGGGAAGTTCCTGTGTGGAATTTTGCAGGGAACAAAGTGTAAATAAGACAAAACTGTGAGATTAAGATCTCATATCAAGACAGACCTCTCAAAAAACCTGCCTAATGCTCCTTTCACCATGTTGTGTGAGATGTGTTCTTTCCTCCTACCCTGCAAGCACAGGTAGAGATCATAGAATCATTTATGGGAAAAGACCCTTCAGATCATCAACCCCAACTGTAAATCAAGCCCAGCCATCATGTTGTTGACATCATGTAGTAGTTAATTATTTAATACCAAGCCAAAGGATTCAAAACTAATTGAGGAATTACTTCACAAGGGGAATATGTTAAAATGTTTCTGTTATGATGTTGTATTGCCTTGACCAGAGTGGATGGTTTCTGTTTTATCCTCTTTAATGGCATTGTATCTCAGAGATTAGTGAAACAACTCTTTTCAAAGTTAGGTAGAGAAATAAACTGATTTCTTTCCTTAAGGCAGGCAGTAGCTAAATTGATAATGCCTATACTTTCAGTTTCTGCAAAAATTACCCTACTGCTGAAAGGGTGGAATCTGCTCAAGTGGGAGCAACCCAAATGTTCCTCACTGCCTTTTATTTTCCCTCACAGTCTGTCCAAGAAAGCATCAAAACCTTTGAGTTGCTTCTATGAAACCAAACCTGCAGCTGCCCCTTCTCATCCTCGTGGAGAGGGATGCTCTGCATTTCACAGAAATTAATCCCAGCATTTCAGTTGTTGTTATGCTGCAGCATTCCATTGTGACCCAGTGAAACCTGCTCGTGGAATCTTTTACAGATGAGCTTTGCTGTAATTCTCCTGTTACTGTTTCGGGTTCTGTTGTGTGGTAGGTTTTGTAGGACACAGAAAACTTCCCATGCATATTGACTCTCTTTGTAAGTAAGGTTCTGAGCTGTAAAGTCACCACTTTTCTACAAAACATTCACACTTAAATCAGAATCATAAGGTAATTTAGAGTGGGATGGATCTCCTGAGCTCATCTAGTCCAAAATCCTGCTCAGATTTGTATATACATATAATTTCATTAGAGGAGAACCAGAGGTTTACCTCTTCAATTAATGTTTATTATACTTCCATTAACTTTCATTAACACTTTTCAAGAACAGCAGTTTTCTGGGTGCTGGTGTCTCTAACAGTGTGAACTCCAAAGGGCTGAGCTTATCAGGACCTTAACTGAGCAACCTCTAAGCACAGTGCACACATCTCTGCCTGTTGAGAGCAGAGATGAGATTGATCCTTCTCGTGCTGACAGAGCGCTCAGAAGTGACGAGATTTCCTTGTGAAAAGCTCCTCCAAGTGTCTGTGTGGTTTTTGCCTGCATTTCAGGAAAAACAGGTAGGATGTGATGGGAATGAACCCAAAGGCAAGCAATAGATGAAGCAAATGTGCTGCTTGGCTGTCAGAAAGCATCTTCTCATGGACCAGAACATTAATTCCTAGATAATAAAATGTAACTGGGGAGTCTCCTCTGGTGTTTATTCAAAAGGAGAACTGGATTTCTCTACTTACTCTCTGAAGCAAAACCATCCATGAGTTACAGATGGCAGAAAAATATTTATAACCTGCTCTAATAAGAAGATTCCTTATGTAATTTCACATCCCATTGTATCAGTCCATGACAGATTTCATTTCACATACATTTTCCTACCTGCTAACACAAAATCAAATATGTGCACGACATCAGTGTGTGTGCATTTGCAAAAGCAAGTACCAGCAATCTAAATATAAATATGTTTTTAAATAATCCCTGCTGTGGGCCCTAGAGGAGGAATGAATAAATGAAATTTCATTCAGTTTTCCAAAACAACTTTTTTTTTGAGGCTTTGTTTTAAAAAACCCATAAATTTTCTAGGAGTTAGATCTTCAGACTTTTAAAGCTTTTTTGAATTCTCTCAGTGTAGGCAAGTGAAACCAGAAGAATCAAGTGCTTTTGAGGCTTCTGCAAACCTCAGTGCTTTATACTCTCTTCAATAAAAACAGTGATAGGAACATCAGACCAGGCTGGAAGAAGGGTTCACTGATATTTGGCAAAACATAATCCCACCTGAGATTATGAGAAACATATTATTTAAACAAGTAGTATCTTCAATAATGATTTTTTAAAATTACAATTTATTATCATCAATATAATTTAAAAAAAATTGATACCCAGTAATATTTGTCAGATACTTCCCTTTAACAGAATTACACGTAATACTCTTACCTTTCATTTTTTCAAATACATTTTTATTGCTTCTTGTGTTCCACTGATATTTATGGATTAAGTGAGCTCAAAACAAATCATCACCTGAAGTGTTAACCAACATTTTAATGTTTTTTCAGCAAATCTTCATGGGTTTTAGTAGAAAACACATTCTGTGGGTTCCCTACAGCTGTTATATTGGTACCAGTAAAATATAAATGAGATTGGTGTGAACATAAATATGTTCATCTTGTGGTTCTTTGATGTTAATTATGCAGACATGCAATTTGAATATTCTTTTTTTCCGTGTGTATTCTTCACATTATACAAGCATCTTTGTGTTTAAATGGTTTAAAATATTACTGTGTGGTCTCTTCAATTTAATTAGTTGTGTTTTTTTATTTTAGGGCTTAACTTTCTCTTTTCATTATGAAACCTTTTCTTCCTGACTAATTTTAAAGAATCATTTTGAAGGAATTAAGGATGCTGCATTTATTTATTTATTTTTGTCTTTCCCAGCTGTAGGTATCCAGATGAAACTTGAGTTTTTCCAGCGGAAATTTTGGACTGCAAGCAGACAGGTATATTTTAAACTGAAGTTTTCTTTGTCATTGAATCCACAACAGTTTAACTGTGGAAGTGATGAGTTTGTAACAAGCAAACTATTGTAAAGAAACAATGTATTTGAAGACTTGTTCTGATTTTACGTTTGGATAGAGAAAAGGAGAATTCAGTGATAAAGAACAGTCGCTTTTTGGGAGCAAGTTGAAAGTTTATTAAAGGAGAATTCAGTGATAAAGAACAGTCGCTTTTTGGGAGCAAGTTGAAAGTTTATTAATTTAGGCCCCACTAATAAGGAGTTACTTTGTTGGCACGTGGTTTTTCTCCCTTAGAGAAAGTGTAAGCAATAAACAAAAGTGTGGTGTTTGCTTCTGGTGATAGCAGAATCATGACTCCTCACTTAGGTTTTCTCTCTAACCCTAAGCAACTGTAAGATCACACAGGTTAATTAACAAAACCAGATTCCTGAGTCATGGCTGGCACTCACAGTGTTCAATAAACTCTACCTAAGCCATTCAGGAATAGAAGTTGTACTCAGTGAAGAGGATAATCAGGCGCTTTCCACAGGTTAGGAGATGCCCCCCCTGGTTTGAGAACCGATTGGAGCTGTGCTGTTACAGAAAATAAACCCTGACCCCACCCTCCTGCAGAATCTTCTCTCATCTGTGAATCATCTCAAAGATGTAGGAGATGGAGGAGATTGTGCTGTTTAAAGCAGCTGAAGTTGTTAGAGTGTGAATGAACCCTTTCTCTGCAGAGAGGAGCAGAACACGTTTGGTGACCGATTCAAAAGTTTGTTAGTCATTTTTAGAATTAATTGAGATAAAGATGTAATCAATATCAACTCCTTTAAAATTTTGCTCATATGAATTTATGAAATGTTTTATTTTGTAATCATCAAATGAGAACTGAAAATACTCTATTGATTCTTTTTTCTATCACCTTCAGTGTGCATCTCTCGATGGCAGATGTGCTATAAGTTGTGATGATGAAGTGAGTATTTAACAGATTTTTTTCCATGCATACCTCTGCTGCAGTAGAAGACACAGTTGACTAATTTAACTTGAACACTTCATTGTACATTATGGTCTTTATCACCTTGTAAATATTACACTATTTAGATAGTGAGACTATTTTTATGCCTGTTACAGATACTCACTAAATTACAAGGTTTACTCCAGTAGCTCAAGCACGTGTTGCAATAATTTCTGCTTTGTGAATCCAGTTTGGAAAATAATTTGAAGCAGTGCTAAGGCATTTGTTTATTACTTTGTTGTCAATGAAAAAAAAAGCCACTATCAGTTTAGTCTTCAGCTGGACACCAGCAGGAACCATACATCCATATTTAGAAATTTAGTAATAGTGTGAACATTGCTGATTTGGAGATTCCAGACTTTTTCTTAATGACAAAACACATTGTTGATAGGGCTCAAACAAATATCACAGCTCCTCTGGTGAGTCTGTTGACTTTCACAGCTTTTCTCAATGGCAAGAGAATATCTGCTGAACACTTACAGTATAAATTAAAGTGTTTAAAAGTAAACATGAAGACATTAATGCAAATTGAATGGCACAATAGTCAATAAATATTAATGACTATTAACATGTTATTATATGTTAATTGCAAGCATAATTAAAAGTAAAGGGAATCAATTGATGAATGTGTGATACCTCTGATCCTAAAATAGATACAACCCATTAGTTAAAAATACTCTTTTTTCCTGAGAGCCTTGAATTTGCTCATTTATTCTCGTTTTCCCAATGCCTCATGTTTTATTTTCATGTTCTGTTTTCTTTCTTTTTCATTTTTGGTTTCTTAACCCACGTTGCATTCCATCACTGTTATTGTATACTGGAGCTGTGAAAAATGCATAGAGGACTTGAACTGGATCAAAGTTACTGTAGTTCAGATGTGTTCTCAGCCCTCAGTTAACATTCTTGCTGTGTTTATTCTGGACTTCATGCCTGCAGTTTTACAAGCTCAGGGACTCTGCACCTATGGAACGTTCCCCTTGAAATCTGAAATTCACTGAACTTGAACCTTTGGGCAAACCTGAGCATAGCTCACTTCCAATACCTATGAAACATTGTGAATTAGACCTTTTTCATACAGCTGGAGTCTATGCAAATTCATATGCAAATTTTATCCCATGCATAGAACTTGTATCAGAAATCTGTTGGAGATTTGCTGGTAATGAGTAAATGCATTCTTCTGCCCTTTGTCCCTGCTAAAGTTAAATTACAAGCTGTTTCTTTAACACAGTAGTAATACTGAAAGTTATTTATCTTGCTGGCAAGTGGTGAATGAATGGTCCTGAATGAATATTTTTTTACTAGTTAATATTTCTAAAATGGATTGAAATAGAAACCCTCTTATCTTCACATTACACAAAAAATGTATAGATTCCATTTATTGCATTATGCCTCTTTCCAGTAACTAAACAGTGCTAAAAAATTCATACCTTTTAAAGTTCTGAACTGTGCTAGTGAATAACTATATCTTAGAGATTTGAGACATGGCCACTAATTCTTAAATTGAGCCAGTCTTTTCCCAGCAGCACATAAGCCATAAACTATGAAATGATGCTTACACTTTTTCTTGTCCAGCATGACTTCTTTTGTTTATTTTCCATTCTATTGAGAAATATTGTTTCTAA
The DNA here is from genome assembly GCA_013396995.1 of Dicaeum eximium. NCBI lineage: Eukaryota > Metazoa > Chordata > Aves > Passeriformes > Dicaeidae > Dicaeum > Dicaeum eximium. Next base: position 916,705 of record VWZP01007285.1, read on the forward strand.
AGCAGTATCTTTAGATTAATCTTTCATGCATGAGGACTGCAAATATGTATCCTCAGAAGATCTCTGTGTTGACTTAGCTCCTCTCCTCATCCAGTCAGTGGGAGGTTTCTGGCTGACTTTGGGGAGAGCAGTGTTGTGCTGTTGGAGCCTGCTTCTGAAATTCCATCCTGCACACACCACTGAGGTTAAGGAGCTGCCTCTTCTGAGTGCATCAGCTCTGCTCAGCCCCTGCCAGCATCATCAGCTTTTCACATTGCATTTGCCAGCTTTGGGCTTTCTACCAGATCAAAGTTTGAAATGAGTTGTTTCAGCTTCCTTTCTGACAGGTTTTTCTGTCGCTGGGGGTGCCTGTAGCTTGGGTTCTCCTATTAGAATGAATATCCTGAATTTGCATTTGGGAATGATGTTCATTCTGAACTTTTGCCTGATTTCAGCTTTTGGTTTTGTTTTTTTTTTTTTTTTAAAACTCCAAGCTAGCCTTTCTGCAAATTTCTCCTCTTTGGCCCCATAGGACAGTACTAATATGTGGCCAGGCACATCTAAGCATTTCTGGAAATACCAGACTGCATTTTCACCTCTTGCACAGCTACTACTGCATGGGGCTGCTTTCCTCCCCAAAACAGCACAGAGATCTTGCTGCTTGTGCACAGTGTAGCAGAAAGCCTATTTTGTCATGTTCCTGCTATTTGCAGCAGGAAAGGTTTTGAGTTAAAAACAAAGCCAGGAGGATTCCTGTATTGAAAGCCATTCTGCTTGTTTTTTCCTTTTATACAAAAAGTCATAGAAAATTCAATAAGCAAGGATAAAAATGTTGCTATTTAGACCAACAATAGAAATACAATAAAGATTTAACACTGGGATAGTTATTTGGCAATACAGAGGAGATAGTTATATCAAGGTTTCAGGGTTTGAGTTGAACCTTATGTTTAAACTCTGAAGTGCAGTAATTAAAACTTTGCCTGTAGCAAGTAATTCTGTGAGGTTAAAATGGTGCATGTGTGTGTGGAGGGAAGCACTGATTTGGCTTTACCTTGTTTTATACAGTTCAGACGTCTGACCTAGGAAAAGCTAACAGTCCTACCTCTAAATCCAGCTCCCAATTAAAAATACAATTTGAAAAGCTTTAGGAGACCTGTGGGGCCTCTTTTACAGAAGTTTCTGGTCCCATCCCCCAATGAACAAATTAAAAAATATTACCTGGTCCCCTGTTGGTCCTGCAGGCTGACACTGTGTTTTCATTAATACATCATTAGGGTAATGACATTGTGCTGATGTTTTTCTCCAAATACAGGAGAAGCCATCAGGAACTATGAAGTTCTGTGCCTTTGCAAAATTTGCTAAAAGGAAAGCATTTAAGAAGGGTTATAAAACCACAAAATTTTGGTTTTTATGTTTGTAATTATCTTATATCCTCCCGTTCTGTACACATCTTTGTTTTGCATGAAAAAAAGCATACAAATTAAATTGGATAATATCCCATAACCAAGACTACACTCATTTTGAATTTATGTAAAACCTTATAACAACCTGAAGGTTTTACTCATTTAGAATTGACTTAGAAGTAAATTATATAATTAACTCACTGCTGTGTCCTAAAATCAAAAATTAAAATAGGATTTTATTATTTTTCAGACAATCAACTGTTACCTAATCGATAACAATGGATTTATTTTAGTGTCTGAAGACTATCAACAGGTAAGTGTAAGATTTGCCTTGAGTCTTCTCATGTAACATATTGATCTAAAATTACTTTTTTAAAAAATAGGCCACCATCTGAAAATGGTAAGGAATTAGTAACATAAAATTTTAAAAAAATCCTTCTACAAAGGATGTAAGGTTTTTTCTCACAGGAGCTCAGTTTCTGTCTCCCATTGTAGCAGGGTCTGCTCTTAAACTCATAAATTTTCTCTTTAAAGACCTTTCTTGCTGCAGAAGTGTCTGTCTTCTGTAAGATGCTTTTTACTCCAAGAAAAAAAAAAACATCCCTGTACCATTTTTGTCACATGGAAAGGTTGGGAAGGGAGGGGGGCAGGACACAGAGCTTTTACATTCAAACTTAGGATAACGAGATTTTACAGAGCTGTTGGCTGAGGAGTTTGTTTTCTGAAGGGGATTACAGTCACTGAAGGATTAAAACTAAGCACTCAGCATCACAACGGAGAGGACAAGAAATATGATTTTCACAGAATCATAGAATGTTTTGCTCAATCCTGCAAACCTTATGAAGGAACCAGCAGCATTCTCATTAACTTTTGCCTGAAAACTGCTGAGGTGGTGCCCCAGTCATGCGAGAATGGTCTGAATTGAATTTTTTTTATGTGTTGGGATTGTGAATAGGAATAGCCACGCTCCTGCTTAGCCCTCAGCTGAATTAAATTTGTTACAGTGAGCATGACCTAAGAAATACCCTCATTATGGAATGATCCTGATACACTGAAAACGTTTCTCTATTTCTCCTTTTGTTGTTGTTACTATTTACAGCTGTGACCTGTGTCAGTGATTTGCCAGCTCATAGATGGCTATGGTCAGTAATCACTAGGAAGAGATGTTTCTTTTGGTACTCACCTGATAAAAGCCCTTATGTATTCCTGTGAACAGTTTGGGCAACTGTTGCACCAGAAGTAGGCTGGAAACATGTTCTGACCAGTTTTATTAGTTAAATGTATCCAAGTCCAAGAGGGACAGCAGAAAAAATCTCTATTTTTATGTAAATTTATAATAAGATTACATCAGTGTGTGTCTATTTTATATATATAGTGTGTAGACAGGTTATTGTGGATAGGGAAGGGGTAGAGAAGTGGGATGATGCCTTAGCAACTCCTGACCTATTTGGGGTTGCTTCAGCACTGGTTTTCTGTCAGATTTCCAAACACGACCTGAACTGCTCCAAGAATCAGGTTTGTGGGGCAGGGTAATTCTTCTGAACTGCAAGTAAATCCTGATGTATTAAAAAAAAAAATAACCTTGGTGTGACTGCTTTGGGGGGGAACTGGCATTTACAAAGGGAGTTTTGTGGAGAGAACTGTCACTGAAATGTCTTCATAAGACTGGGGCACAACTTGACAATCAGGTTTATTGCTATCTAAGGTTATATGAGGCATTTATGGTTTGGAGTTTCTTGACGTTGCCTGCCTCTCCAATCGTTAGGGTAATCTTTCTTCATCAGTCAGCCAGGGCAATTGGAGCTGGTATTTTTAGTCATGTTCCTTGTGTTTCTAGGAGACTTTACATGCCCATATGTTTTGGAAAATGTTCCAAGATTCCCCCGAGGAAAGGAAAGGGGAAAAAAAA